>JAZDUA010000213.1:1430000-2030000 GCA_038098605.1 Gryllus longicercus
AGTGACGCAGGCAAGGATAGCGTTTCGCTAACGCCCCCTTCCCTCCCGCAGACCCCGCAGTACACCCAGCAACAGCTGCAACAGCTGCAGCAGCAGCAGTACCAGACGGTGCGCTACTACCCCAGCAAGGCCGCGGCTGCGGCGGCCGCCGCGGCGGAGCAGGCTGCCGCCAGCGCGCCGAGCGCTGCCGGCCGCCAGCCGCACTACCAGATCCAGTACCAGTTCCAGCCGCAGTACCAGCACGTGCCGCACTACTACCCGGTGGCGGCGCAGCAGCTGGTGGCCGCCGCCTCCGCCGCGCAGCCCGTCGTCTACCAGCACCCGGCCGCCGCCGCCGCTCCCCACGCCGCCCCGCACGCGCTCTTCGGCGGGCAGCAGGTGCGTCTCTCTCAATACGAATCGGTGCGATCTCGAAGAACGAGTAGTCGAGAACGTTTCTTAAAGAACGAATCTTTAGGCACGGTTCTTAATAAACGAATTGTTAGGAACGATTCTTAATGAACGAATCGTTAGGACGTTTCTTATTGGAGTAAGAATTCGTGAAAGGTAACAGGCAAAATGCAAATTTTTCTTTTTATGTTGAATTGTTACTTAATCGATAGATTCTGATGCCCTTATTAAGTGTGTAAAATATTTTTTTAAAAAATTCATAATTACTTAAGTTATAAACAATTCAGTATTTATGCATCTTTTAGTTGCAAAATAAATATCTCACAACAGAGTTGATATAATTTAATGCTTCCAATGGCAACTTGCAGGAAAAAGTATATATTTTAAGATACACAATATTAATTTTTAAAACTTATTAACAATCCCTTTTTTTTATTGCAAAATAAAATGTAAAATGAAAAAAATCCGTGTTCTGCGCTTTTTAAAAATATTTTAAAAAAACATTCTAAGAGGGAATTTAATATAGATTCAGAATCCGTTAAAAAAAGTTAGCAAACATTAATACATAAAAAGTAATTAATATTTTTATCGAGCGGCGCACGGTCGCGCCACGAGACGCGTACCGTAGCTTGGAGGTTTTGATGCACCATACTGTGTTTCTGCGATTTTACTCTCAATATTAACGCAAATATTTTTTTTAATTTAAAATTTAGTAATTTTAGTACCAATTTTCGCTTAAAACATTTTTTTTATTTACATAACCACATTAATTATTATTAATAATTAAATTTATTTACAGAACGTTATGAGCTTCGTAATCAGACGCTGACGAATATCGCTTACATTTAAGTGACTTAGAATCGTTCGGTAAAAAGCAATGAAACTGTCGGGTGTTTTTGATTACTTTACATTTTGAAAATCTTGGTTTTAAAAGTTTTGCTTCATTTTCATATTCCTCTTTGGTGCAATACGCGAAAGACATTGACCTGTGAAAACAATTTTTTGCCCAAACGAACAACATCTTTGCGTTTGTTAATGGTTCATCTAATCTCGTTCTTTGCATACTTGTTTTCCAAGCATTCCTTTTGATTGTCCCGCCAACACCGTCACATGCACTTTTGCCATGAGAAGTGGCAAAAAAGTGCCACTCTGCATTAATACGAAATTCATTTTCATGTTGAATCAAATTCAGGAAGTTACTTTTATTTTTGTACTGACTCGCAGCTCCGTCCGAAAAATAAATAATTCGTTCAATCCACGCATACTTGTCTTTCAAATACTGAATCAGTTTTGTATTGTATAGGTGAACGCTAACAGTATCGTGCTTTTCGATTTCAGAAATAATAACAAAATTATCCGAAACTATCTTGCCGTCTTTTCGCGTATACATGACGTATGGATGAATTGTAGCCTGGGTATTTGACCAGTGATGCGCCTATATTGCATCTTGTATTTGAAATGTATAATTTTCTGAAAAATCCAGCGTTACCAAAAATTCACCTTCCTTTAAGCTGTCCTTTTTTGCACTAAAGTAAGCACTTTGTTCTTTTGTTATAAAATCATGCGTCAGTAGTTCAGGCAAATCTTTTCTTATCTTCTCTAAAAATGCTTCTATGGAATCTGTTTGTTCAACGAATTCAGTTCTAGAAAAATATATTAAAACATCTAATAAGCAAAAGTAATTGGTATGAGGCAGGACCGATAGTCAATCTTCCCACAGCCGTTCCCGATAAAAAAATCTAATAAGCAAAAAAGTTATTTGTGAAATTATTTATACAAAAATTAATAGAGTTACAGTAAGGTATTATAAAAAATCAAATTTCCAATTTAAATTTAAAATTGTATAGCAAAAGAAATTTCTGAAATTTGACAAATCGTTGCCAGGCACTCAGAAAATTAATTTTAAAAAATTGATTTGTAAAATTAATTGAAAGTTTAAAATAGATTTTTTCATGTTATGCATAATTTAGGCAATATATTAAGTTATCATTAAATTAAAAAATTGAAATGTAATTATATGTACCTATCAGTGCTTATCCATTCCCTGTACTTTACTTCCTTCACGGAATATTCTGTAAATAATGCATGCAACTTCTCGCAAAAAGCAGTAACACCAGGACAATTTTTGCAATTTCTGAGATGACAAGATGGAAGAGCTTCTTTGCAAATAATTTCTCTTAATGCCTTATGGTATGATAAGGTGAAGGTGTGATTTTTCTTCTGAAATTCGGATTTTAGAGCAAAAAACTTTAATCTCATGTTCTGGTGTGTTTTACAAACACATACGTTGTGGCAACTAGCTTTGTTAACAGAGATGCACTGTTTTGGTCGCAGTTTTGAAAATTTAGAACAACTAATGATAAACTGAGGAAATTTTTCCTGAAAACGTTTATGTGCTTCCTTCAAATTGCACAAAAGTAAACGCTTTTGCACATTTTCTCTACCTACATCGGTTTTTATAGAAACACAATCTTTTTTTCCTGGCATCATTCTACTAGTATCATCACTCAAATAAAATTCTGTTACTTTCTGAATAATTTCCTCACTTATTTTTCGACCAACTTTCTTTGGTGGACGCGACTTATAGCCATTTTCTTTCCTTAATTTCTTCGCCCTTGATGCCATTTTATGCGAAACGCCAAACAACTCACGCATTTTCCTTATACTAATGCAAACAGGAAGCGTTGTAAGTATTTCGATTTTTTCACTTCGGAAAATAGCTTTCGACAACGCATTGTTCACATCTCAAATCAAAGTCTCGTCTATCAAAGAATTGTCTGCATCGGGCAATTTCTGTCGCTTTGTTGCACGTCCAAGCATATCATTTTCAGCTGTTTCTTCCTTGTATGTAGGGTCATTTTTTTCGTTGTCCACGTAGTTTTCATCCCGTGAAGATTCTTCTTCGGTAGTATCAATAATGATTTCCTTTTCGACGGAAGAGACAGTAACTTTTTGACTATAAATTGACGTTCTGCATGAATCACAGATATATTTTCCAGTTAAATTAGAAAAGATACGATTCCACTGCGTCGTTATCAGCTTCAAATTTTTGTAGACACGATTGTGTTTGGATTTTTTAAGTGGGTTGCAACATTTCTTCGGGGTAGGCATTTTATATAATCTGTTTAAAATAATAAAAAACATAAAACTATGAGAACTGACAATATGAAATAATAAATAATGTAAATGATTAGAAAAATCAGTTATTGTTATTAATAATATTGATAAAGTCAGTAATATTGAACATTTTAACGCTTTTAATCGAGATTATTTAATAACAATACACAATTATTGTTTATAAATTTGCAAAATAAAAAACGAAGTCATATGCAATGTTAATTACGCTTACCTTTTTGCGTAGAAATTAGAAACAATAAGAATGGTTTCTTAAGCGAAAACATTTTTTGTAAAACAATAGCGTGCTGCGACTCGTTCGTACCGACAAGCTAAGGCGCGACCGTGCGCCGCTCGATAAAAATATTAATTACTTTTTATGTATTAATGTTTGCTAACTTTTTTTAACGGATTCTGAATCTATATTAAATTCCCTCTTAGAATGTTTTTTTAAAATATTTTTAAAAAGCGCAGAACACGGATTTTTTTCATTTTACATTTTATTTTGCAATAAAAAAAGGGATTGTTAATAAGTTTTAAAAATTAATATTGTGTATCTTAAAATATATACTTTTTCCTTCAAGTTGCCGTTGGAAGCATTAAATTATATCAACTCTGTTGTGAGATATTTATTTTGCAACTAAAAGATGCATAAATACTGAATTGTTTATAACTTAAGTAATTATGAATTTTTAAAAAAAATATTTTACACACTTAATAAGGGCATCAGAATCTATCGATTAAGTAACAATTCAGCATAAAAAGAAAAATTTGCATTTTGCCTGTTACCTTTCACGAATTCTTACTCATTGAACAGATCATTGTGAACGTTTATTAATGGACGAACTATTAGAAACGAATAAACTACTCTTAAAGAATGAATCATTAAGAACACCACTTAAAGAACGAAACATTACGAACGCTTCTTAAATATAATTACAAACGCTTCTTGAAGATCATTACAAACTCTTGTTAAAGAACAAATCAGTACGAACGCTTCTTAAAGAAGAAACCATTACAAACTTTAAATAAAGAATCATTACGAAATCGGATTCAAGAAAGATTCATTGGACAAGATGCGCAAATGAGTAAAGCGAAAGGTTCTAAAAGAACGAACGGTTACACCACCCCTAAGTTTTGACTTTAAAAAAATATGGAGGCAACTAGCTCGGCTATCCTTCACCAAGAGTGTTGAAACTGTAGAGACAGCTACTCTATGTAGTATATTCTAGTTTGTTCCGCCAAACTAAAATAATCTGTTTCCCAGAGAGCGCTGCTTTGACTGCAAAAAAACATGGCTTCAATTTGCTGCAAAAGATAGAGGCGCTTCAGCCACTCTATGTAGTACAGACTACGTCCAGAAAGAAAGTTCCGTTTGGTAATAAAATTAAACTGTGTACAGATACAAAAACGTTATTTATTGCACAAAATTCCACAACTCTTAAACTACTTTTCCACGTAACTGCGTTGCTCATCCCCAACCCGCTCACCCGTTCGCTCCTCCACCAGCTGATCCCGGTTATCCTGGTGCGCGTGGCGGACCCCGCCCAGCACGGCCTGGCGTCAGCGGCGCTGCTGCCCGCCTCCGCCCTGGGGCTGCACCACCACCAGGCCGCCGCCGCCGCCGCCCCGGCGCCCGCCACCCTCAACCTGCAGGCGCTCCTCCTGCAGCACTACATGCAGCAGCAGGCCCAGCAACAGCAGCAGCTGCAACACGTGCCCGCCACCACCTACTACATGCAGGACACGCCGCAGGTGAGGTTTGATTGGGTGGTGAGCAAACATTGTAAGGCTTGACTGCGTGCAGAGTGGCTGAGGGGGACACCGTGTGTCGGGGATTGGAAAGCGAGAAAAAAAAAACAGTGGTGCTTAAACCACGTAGATTCTTCCCCGTACTTGACTGGGTGCAAAGTGGCTGAGGGGGACACCGTGTGTCGGGGATTGGCAAGCGAGAAAAAAAACTAGTGGTGCTTAAACCACGTAGATTCTTCCCCGTACTTGACTGGGTGCAAAGTGGCTGAGGGGGACACCGTGTGTCGGGGAATGGCAAGCGAGAAAAAAAAACTAGTGGTGCTTAAACCACGTAGATTCTTCCCCGTACTTGACTGGGTGCAAAGTGGCTGAGGGGGACATCGTGTGTCGGGGATTGGCAAGCGAGAAAAAAACTAGTGGTGCTTAAACCACGTAGATTCTTCCCCGTACTTGACTGGGTGCAAAGTGGCTGAGGGGGACACCGTGTGTCGGGGATTGGCAAGCGAGAAAAAAAAACTAGTGGTGCTTAAACCACGTAGACTCTTCCCCGTACTTGACTGGGTGCAGAGTGGCTGAGGGGGACACCGTGTGTCGGGGATTGGCAAGCGAGAAAAAAAACTAGTGGTGCTTAAACCACGTAGATTCTTCCCCGTACTTGACTGGGTGCAAAGTGGCTGAGGGGGACACCGTGTGTCGGGGAATGGCAAGCGAGAAAAAAAAAACTAGTGGTGCTTAAACCACGTAGATTCTTCCCCGTACTTGACTGGGTGCAAAGTGGCTGAGGGGGACATCGTGTGTCGGGGATTGGCAAGCGAGAAAAAAACTAGTGGTGCTTAAACCACGTAGATTCTTCCCCGTACTTGACTGGGTGCAAAGTGGCTGAGGGGGACACTGTGTGTCGGGGATTGGCAAGCGAGAAAAAAAAAACTAGTGGTGCTTAAACCACGTAGATTCTCCCCCGTACTTGACTGAGTGCAGAGTGGCTGAGGGGGACACTGTGTGCCGGGGATTGGCAAGCGAGAAAAAAACTAGTGGTGCTTAAACCACGTAGACTCTTCCCCGTACTTGACTGGGTGCAAAGTGGCTGAGGGGGACACCGTGTGTCGGGGATTGGCAAGCGAGAAAAAAAACTAGTGGTGCTTAAACCACGTAGATTCTCCCCCGTACTTGACTGAGTGCAGAGTGGCTGAGGGGGACACCGTGTGTCGGGGATTGGCAAGCGAGAAAAAAAACTAGTGGTGCTTAAACCACGTAGATTCTCCCCCGTACTTGACTGGGTGCAAAGTGGCTGAGGGGGACACCGTGTGTCGGGGATTGGCAAGCGAGAAAAAAAAACTAGTGGTGCTTAAACCACGTAGATTCTCCCCCGTACTTGACTGAGTGCAGAGTGGCTGAGGGGGACACTGTGTGTCGGGGATTGGCAAGCGAGAAAAAAAAAACTAGTGGTGCTTAAACCACGTAGATTCTCCCCCGTACTTGACTGAGTGCAGAGTGGCTGAGGGGGACACCGTGTGTCGGGGATTGGCAAGCGAGAAAAAAAAACTAGTGCTTTAACCACGTAGATTCTCCCCCGTACTTGACTGAGTGCAGAGTGGCTGAGGGGGACACTGTGTGTCGGGGATTGGCAAGCGAGAAAAGAACTAGTGGTGCTTAAACCACGTAGACTCTTCCCCGTACTTGACTGGGTGCAAAGTGGCTGAGGGGGACCCCGTGTGTCGGGGATTGGCAAGCGAGAAAAAAAAACTAGTGGTGCTTAAACCACGTAGATTCTCCCCCGTACTTGACTGAGTGCAAAGTGGCTGAGGGGGACACCGTGTGTCGGGGATTGGCAAGCGAGAAAAAAAAAACTAGTGGTGCTTAAACCACGTAGATTCTCCCCCGTACTTGACTGGGTGCAGAGTGGCTGAGGGGGACACTGTGTCGGGGATTGGCAAGCGAGAAAAAAAACTAGCGGTGCTTAAACAGCACGTAGATTCTCTCCCGTACTTCCACGCAAAATTACCCGAAAAGTACAACGATGTTCGAATAATTGTACTTGACGTTCTTTCAAAATCTATCAATGAGAACCAGATTTAATCAAGGAGAAAATCTCCATTATTGTAGTTGTAGGAAGACGTCAAAAATCTTTGACTTCTGCAATTTTCAAAAAAATTACTATTTTTAACACACATGAGACCAGCACCAAACGTTCTTCACAGTGGCACACATGCTATCTCATCTGCTCTGTCTCCACAGCTCACCAGGCAGGAGCAAAACATTTTCTCATTATTTTTCACTAGCTCAATATTTGCCGCAGTTGAGCTAACGCATCTGTTCTATCTTGACCCGAGCAGACGTAAATGTTCTCACTGCCTTCCCTGGGTTCAATAACTGTTGCACATGGGCTAACTCATCTGTTCAATCTCTACTGCTCACCGTGTAGGATCAAAGCAGTTTTTCATTATCATTCACTCGTTTAATATTTGTCGCTTATAGGTTAGTTCTGTTCTTTCTCCGCAGATGACCGAGAAGAATAAGTGAAGTTTTTTCTCAGAGTCTCGTAGAAGTTCAATAACTGACACATATACGCTCTCTCTCATCTTCACTTTCTTCACAGCTGACCGAGCAGAAACAAAATATTTTTTTACTGCTTCACGCACACTAATTATCACGCATTGTCTAACTCATCTGTTCTCTCTCCACAGCTGACCCAGCAGCAGCTGAAGCAGCTGTACGCCCAGCAGCAAGCAGCTGCCGCGGCCGCCGCTACGTCGTCGTCGTCCTCTTCAGCTGCTGAGGGCAAGAAGCCCATTGTCGCCTCCGCTGCCCCTTCCTCCGCCTCCACCGCCCCTCAGAAGCCCCGAAAGTCCTCCAGCGTCTCCATCGAGCCAGCGCACAACCTGGACAACTCCTACCAGCAGTACAAGTTCAGCAACTACAAGGACAAGAACTAAATCGGCGGTACTGGTCGCCGTCTTCTACCCGGAAGTCAAGTCAAATCCGATTTCAGAAGGCTTTGCGTAGAAGTCGCCCGAGGCGAAGTTCTTTCCAACTGAATTCTTTGCAGGTGAAACAGAAACAATATCATAAAATATTTTGGTAACAAACAGTTCGGGGTTTCATGCAGAATGACAGCTACGTCGTGCAAAACTGTCATCTTTCGGAAGATTTCACACTCATCCAATTTGGATTTAACGAGGTGTGAACAAACGTATGGTTTCTTTTAAAAAAATCCTGCAAAGAGGTTATCATTTTATAAAATGTTTGTAAAGTTTAGAAATGGGTGAAGAACTACGAATTTAAAGCGTTAGTAATGCAAGTCTTTTGAGAAAAAAACAACTTTTTACACAGTTCTACAAGAAATAGAACCAATTGCATTGGTTGAATTGGGGCATCTGCCTATAATTTATTTTTTAATGAATGGATGAACTAAAAGGGACCAACGGAAGGCAAAACCTGAGACACCAAAAATTGTACTTACGAAAATGACGCCTGTCGAAGTACCTGTCTTGAGTAATTTTTCATTGATTTGTCAGCATGTCAGAACAAAATGACATTCATCAAGAAATCTGTGTCTGTGCTTTACATAAAAATAATTAAGAATCATGACATTATACGTTGTCACAAAAAAAAAGATTAGTTAATCCAAGGAGAACTACAAGTCTTCAACAGTATCAAAAGCTATCTGACAGCCATTAATCGCACCCTACTGAATCTCTAGCACAAAAATACTTTTGTTCATAACTGCCATAACACTTTATTTTGTAGGTGAGTTATCACCCTTTAATCATTTAGGAACCTTACTTCTAGCCGTCAAGTTTTTCCCTTGGATAAACGGTGCCATTACTTCATCTGTCTAATTCTATATTTATTCTTTGTACATAGTAAGCTATTTTTCTAATGCTGGATTTTTGTTTTCGAATCCAAACACAATATTTTTGTTATATCTTTTTTGTTTGAGTTTGTATTTGTTAAGCTCTCAGTGAATAAATTAACTGGTGAGTTATGCAGTTGCTTTTTCTTTTTACGAATTACCCAGTAATTGTTTCCTTTTACCAATAACCCTGACATTTAAGTATGCATTTAAAGAGGAACGAAAATAAAGAAATATTATTTATCCACTTTGGTTAGGTAAAGTCAAAGATTATGCCATTATAATCAGTTTCATAATGAAATACTTTATCGCCCTAGTGTGGTAATGTATTTCTTTACTACACTAAAGCGATAAAATAACGACGTGCTTTGCCACTCGTCTTTAGAAAATATTTTGGATTTCTTTGACTTGTAGTCTTCATTTTTCCTCTTTAAAAACGCTAATAACTTAGTAAACGTATTTATATCAATATTGTCATTTAGTGATATTGTACTCATTAATAAATAAATCTAATATAAAGTAATAGGCCCAAAGACTACTTGGATTTTTCTTCTCTGACTTGACAGAAAAGTAACCAATCAAAAATTTTTCCGATATGGAATGAACATTGTTGTTTTCTTTCACACCAATCTTTCAAAATTAAACTGTATCGCTCACATTTCTTTCTTTATTTGTTGGGTAACAATGTTTTTACAGCAGCATACAGCAAGTGTGTTTCAATTGTTCTCCTCCTTGAGAACAGTGTCGCCACTTGCAGGAGAAAAACAAGTGAATACTAAATGAAGGTCAGGGACGAAATTTAATTTTAAATATAACACTTTTTTACTAAGTGGATAAAATGTACGATATTTGTGTTCTAACATCTTATTACAACACTCCATTGGTTACCAAACTCAGCGTAACAGCTTTGTTTGGCAATTTTCTAATCTCGTATTGTAATCAGATTATTTTCGACATTTCGTAAACTTTAAATTATTAAACTACGCCTGTATACATATAAGGGTTCGGGTGTAAAACATCGAAACCCACGTGGAAACGTTCGCGAGATATAAGTGCACATTTAGTTGACGGGGGTTTAAACGAGGGTTTTTAAGGTAAGAGCCGGAGGACAATTATGCGCTATAATTTGGAATATTTGAGAATTACAGTATATAGAGACCAGATGGAAGCGTGCGAAAATTGTAATATCACAACTTTGAGGTTTCCTATCTGGAACACTTCATCAAATTTGTTAATGTACATTTATTTTAATAAAGTTTTTATTGCTCATTTGATGTAATAGATACTCTGCCGCGTGATTATGGAGAACTACAATACAAACTGTTAGGTTAATTTGTAACAACGTTCTATTTATAATCAAGTACTGGTGTTGAACGTGTATTGTAGTAATCCTCCTTTAACGTAATTCAGTCTTCGTCAGTCGCAGTCATTGCCTTTTATCCCTTCAGCAGGGGCTCGGCGCCGTTAGATCTCGGGAGTTCCCAGATTGTCACCCATCTAGTAACCCGCAATGTCTTGAGTTTCTTGACCTCTGTGACTTCGGGGAGCGTAGTTAAGCAATTAGGCTAGCGAAGCCGGCAAGATCACATAAACGGAATAACGTCCTATAATCTATAATGCTTATAGAGCACATTTGACGAATCCCTACGCAAGTTTAAATTGGTAATGAAACTCAGGTCTTCGCTTTTGATATAAAAACCCTTGAATCCGCAGTTTGTTGATGTTTCAAACTTGATCGACATCAATGCCAGGAGAAAACTGAAAATAATGACTAAAAAGAACTGAAAAGGCAAAATATCCAAAGTAGGCACCATAAGCTAAAATAGGCAAAAAAGGGAAAATAAGAATTTATTGTAAATTGTATCCATCCCCAATGTAGAAAGACATAAGTGCTTAGGAAATGAAAATTTCAATGCTATTTTAACTTTGCCATGATACCAAGAAAAAGTAATATAATTTTGCAAAACTATTGATGTTATAACTGAATTGTAATTGTATTTATTAATAGAATTGTCGCTTATGACCTCTGTTGTTTATGCGACATAAAATAAAAGTATTTAAAAAAATCTATTCTAATCTAAACAACTCCACATGTGCAACTAAATGATTCCTACATTTCAAAGAAATAAAATCCTAAAATTAAAAAAAAAACATTTTGCCAAACTTCCGGGCCCTAGTTATAACTACCGATAAACATAAATTTATTAGCAATCTATTAGCATAGTATCTAAGGAGTTAAATATATATTTTGAGGCGAGGGCGACTGCCAAACTCGAGAGCGTCGGACCCGAGAGGTTGGAAGATGCGTGAGGGGCAAACACATCAAGTAACGTCCGAGGTACAATCGAAGATTTATAGTTTACAATTTTGTTGCTCGCCAAAACGAGAATTCGAAAAACCTTGCAATATGACGTGCATCAAAATTAAAAAGGCGCAATGGAATGGTCAGTTTCTCTATGACATCTGATAAACCACACGGAATAGGAATCTAATTACTGTTGAATACTCCTTGTTGAGCAGGTTTTTTTTGTTTGTTTTTTTCCTCCTGAGACTGGAAGTATATTGTAAGCTTCCTGGGTAACTTTCCAAAATTAAATTTCCATATTATTGTATAAAATATTTTTTATAACGAATTATTTTTTTCTTATTTGAGAAGTATGCCTTTCATTAATTCCAATTCCCGTTCCTTATGTTTAAAAAATCTAATTCATAAAAAGTGAGTTCTTTGTGAATTAGTACCTGCGCGGGGTAAACGAATTGAAAATGCCCCCACACATAGAAACAGATCACTTTAGGAAAATGAATGCAAAACAAGCGAGGTCCAAATAATACTAACTTTCAGAGTTGTTTCAAAATCATTTGTAGTAATATTCATCAAATCTTCTGTTACCAATAATCCTATTTTTGCGAGTACATTACTACACACGCGTCCGTATCCTGCATCCCAATTTCCATGCCCCTCCATCATTCCCGTCATTCTCTTCTAGACCTCTTTTTATGTATCTTTAAAAACATGAGCCTTCCATTCCTTTCTGAGTCCTATCTCTTTCTTCTGTCTAATGGAAAGCACTCACAAACCTTTCTGGCACATCGCTTATAATCCAGCATTTTCATAATATTAAGTATTTTAGCTTTCGTGTTTCAATAAGTTTTGATAAGCAAGACATGGAAGGGTAAATATTTTTTTAAAATATGAAATAATTTAATCACGCTGAATCCGTCCAAAAGTTCCTTATTAATAGAATGCAACAACTTTTACTTCAGTGAATCTGGTTTCAAAAGTGAAAATGGCTTCATAGTAGAACCCAAATTCGAATGGCCAGCCTAGGAGCTGGGGGTTATAGCATTATATGCTCGGTACTGTGCGAGAGAAGTGATTCTATGCAGTGCAGCGCCAGTCCGGATAGCCGAGATCGGTTAGGCACTAGTGCCGTAGCGATCTCAGACGGAAGGATGCGATGGTGAAACGGTTAGCGTTTCGGACTGTTGTACCCAAGATGGCGGGTTCAAACCCGATCGAAGCCATGGATTTTTAAGGGCGAAAAAATCCTTCGTACGCCTTCCTTCGGAGGGGAAGTAAAGCCGGCTGTCCCATGTTAGTAGATTTACTTGCATGTAAAAGATCATCAAGCCTAAATGACGCCTCTGAGCTAAATTCAAATCGCCTGTTTCTCGCCCAAGAAATACCTCCTTCCTCTGCTAGTTGGTGAATGGAGCGTAGCGAAATTTACGTGGTCAGACGGAAGAGCAGGCCTAATGGCCTGAGTCTCGCCCGTAAAATAAGGCATTAATTCAATTCAATTCAATTCAAGGATCGCGGGTTCGAGTCCCGCCTCGGACATGGTTGTATTTGAGTTCGTCCTTTCACACCCCCTATCATCACAGTTAAATGCAACAGTGGCCGCTAATAACAAATGTAGTGCAGTGCAGTACAGTGGAGTGTTGTGCTATAAAGTGGAGAGAAAGGAATGCGGAAGAAATGCATCACAGTTAAGTGTAATCTATTTATTATTAGTTATTGTTTTTAATTAACTGCTCTCTTGAAATTTATTACCAGTCAATGTAAGCTTCATTCATGTAAAGTTAAGATATTCTGTCACCAAAATGCGATACTTAATTGCAGAATTAATAATAAATCTAAATCTAATATTCTAAATTTACATATAGTTCACTATAGGTTTCAGCACAACGCAAAGTGCCAAGTTCGCTACAAATATTTTTTTGTCGCAAGAGGTCTTCAGTTAAGTTTTGTGATTTGTACCAGACTGTCCAACATATTATATTTACTTCAAATAGATTTACTGTAATTTACTTCAATATACATTTCAGGTACTAATTTTGAACAAAATTAAAACATTATGGTATTATTAACTTAATTACTTAAGATAAAAATCTCTATCATTAATATTGAACTTTTCCCAAATTTTTGTCAGTTTTGAAAAATTCACCAAAAATAGAACTAGCACTTTTTTTACCATTAATTTATACATACGAGAAGACAATTTGAAGAAAAAACTGTAGCAGTTTAAAAAACATATCTTTTAAGTTGCCAAAATTACAACAATCATGCTAAAACTATTTCGAAAAATTCTGTGTAACCTTATTTCAAGATGTCTTTGAAGAACAGATTGCATTGAGACAAAAATCTCTATCATCAATATTGTTGTAGGAAGATGTGGAAAAAATTGAACTTTTGCAATTTTCGAAAAATGAGGGATTTCAAGATAAATAAGACTCGCCCCATTCCTTTTAGTGCTCTTTATATTATAAGAGCACAATATTTAATAAAATAAAATGGAACGAAAGGGACAGACGGACCGGCGGACGGACGGACGGACCGACCGACGGACGGACGGACGGACCGACGGACGGACGGACGGACCGACGGACGGACGGACCGACGGACGGACGGACCGACGGACGGACCGACGGACGGACGGACCGACGGACGGACGGACCGACGGACGGACGGACCGACGGACGGACGGACGGACGGACCGACGGACGGACGGAACGACGGACGGACGGACCGACGGACGGACGGACCGACGGACGGACGGACGGACCGACGGACGGACGGACCGACGGACGGACGGACCGACGGACGGACCGACGGACGGACGGACCGACGGACGGACGGACGGACCGACGGACGGACGGACCGACGGACGGACGGACCGACGGACGGACGGACCGACGGACGGACGGACGGACCGACGGACGGACGGACCGACGGACGGACGGACCGACGGACGGACGGACCGACGGACGGACGGCCCGACGGACGGACGGACCGACGGACGGACGGACCGACGGACGGACGGACGGACCGACGGACGGACGGACCGACGGACGGACGGCCCGACGGACGGACGGCCCGACGGACGGCCCGACGGACGGCCCGACGGACGGCCCGACGGACGGCCCGACGGACGAACCGACGGACGGACCGACGGACGGATCGACGGACGGACGGACGGACAGACCGACGGACGGACAGACCGACCGACCGACGGACGGACAGACCGACGGACGGACAGACCGACGGACCGACGGACGGACCGACGGACGGACCGACGGACGGACCGACGGACGGACCGACGGACGGACCGACGGACGGACGGACGGACGGACGAACCAACCGACGGAAGGGCGGACAGACGGACGGATCGACTGACGGACGGACGGACAGAGGAGACACAAAACGTGGATTCCGACTTCACAATGTGTAAAGAGGAAGTAATGTAGTCCATACAGAAACAAGATTGATCTACTCATTCGGTACCATGGTCCGTCAATAAACGTTTTTCTACTAAAACTTCTCATTTTCTGGCACATGTTTACAATAAATCGTTTCTTGCAAAGAAAGCAAGCTACAAAAAAAGCACCTAATAACCTCATAAAAATGAAATTTGATTTTTTACATCTTGATAAAAACACAACAATATTTATGCAGTGACAAAATACACCTTTTAATCAACCATGCGTTAAAATCTTTATCATCCCTTAAATGCTGAAGTTTGCCTTTGCGATAATATAACAATACAATTATATTACAACGTCAACCCCTTTTCATTAGTTAAATCATTAAACAGAAGATAATTACTTACTTTTAGAGTGTGGTTCACTGTGTACATTCACATCGGTCACTACTTGCTGTCCTCCGCATTATTTCAGTATTTCTATTAGTCGCAAGCTTCTATAAAACATACGATCGTGATTAAATTAGCGAACGTAATGGCAAGCTTCATTAAATCGTATGCGATGCTTTCAAATCTAATAAATATAGAATCATAACGTAGACTTTTGAATAAACATCGTTCTAACCTTACCACATAAAGACTAAAGCAAAACACGCGTTTATCAAAGAACTCCGCGTACACGGAAAATAAAATTAACAGTTGTGGCAGCTCACCAGTGCAGATGCGCCAACACCATAAATATAAAATTTGTCGTTCTATTCATGGCGCGTATTTTGAAATATACAAGAGTACGGGAGATAGTCATTGTGAGTATGTAAGTGCTAAATGTGCAATGAATGATATTGGCAGTGGAGAAGCAGCAAATTACTAAATGATAATACACTTTAGGTAATGCTATTATCAATTAAATTGTAACAAAATTAGAATTTGTTGTTTGGTACGTACGTTGTACATGTTTGTTAAAATAAAATACATAAAATATGTTATACACTAAAACAAAAAATCTTTCTTACTATTTTGGAACATTTGAATTAATGATCGATATATATCCAATGATAATACGATAAATACTATGCTTTTTTGATAAAGCAGCTCTAATATTTGATATACAAGTATTATTGATAGGATAAATGAGAAGTTCATTTTTACTAATATGTGAATTTCTTCTGCAAGATGAAATAGGTTTCATACTCACATAAAAATATGTAATCTTTTTTGTAGTTTAATGATATCAACATCATTCTCATATCTTATAGGTCTAGTACTCTGTTTAATAATACATAGTTTTAAGAACTTTGGTTGAGTTAATTTTTTTTTCAAATATTCAGTTATTTTAAATTCTTTCCCTCTCTTTTGGTTATTTGAACATTCCCGTATCAAATATCAAATTGTGTTATGGAACTGCAGGAGGTGAATATGTTAGGATGTTCATGGGTTAACTTACAGTGGCCAAGTTTCAGCCATTTGATGAATAATTCAGTTGTTATGTTAATCCCACAAATTGATTGAAATTCAAAAGTATTATTTCTAATTTGATGAAGTGAAGTTTCTTTACTTTAAGCGTTCCCGTTTTTTCTTGTAATCCAATTTTCTTTCATTTTGTGTTTATGAATTTTGATTATATTTGAAAATTGAAAAAGATACAAATAATGCAAGAAATACGTGTAAGTGCTTGTATGACATGCTGTGGTACCCCTAGTTCTCGACTTTTCCAAAGTCAGCACTAATTTTTTTGCTTTTTTTTGGGGGGGGGGGTGCAAATTTTAAGAATGACTTGTAGTGAAACGGTAATCGTATTTACTTGTACGAGAGCACAACTGATCGATCGTATACAACTGATCGATTGTACAACCGACCGATCGTGCAGTTTCCCAGAACTAGGTTACTCTTTCGGGAATTATCGGGCCTTTTGGGAAGATGGTGTTTCAAAAGACCCGGTCATCGTCTTTTATGCAGCTTTATCAAAAATGTGGCGAATGTGCTAATGAAGCGAATAATTTGTGGATTAACAGTATTTTGGACATCACCCATAACTTTACCACAATCATAGTAAGAGTACTCCATGCTGTAAGAGTCTGTAACGGAAGTAGATACATTTGAACAACTAATTTATAATATGAGGGTCTGCAGTTCAAGATCCAGGGAGAACAATTATTTTCACATTGATTTTAACATAACATAATGTAAAGCAAAAGAAGAAACCAAGAGAAAGGTAATTGTTGCATTTATTTGTTGATTACTAAGTTTTTGCTTCTGCTCGAGAAAGACTGTTCCATGTCTTAGCTCTAGTTACTTTCTTGAATACCTAGCAAATTCAGAGGAAATTGTGCAAAAACGAATCTCAGGTTGATAGATAATCAATTTTTGGAAATATTCACAAACTTTTGATATTGCATTTGTCATGAAAATGCAAAAGAAATAAGAGTAAAAGTAATTTCACACCAATCAAACAATTTCAAAATGTTAAAGTATTAATTTCTCAGACGTAGAGGTTAGGTTTGTGGCTAATAATAAGGTAAAAAGTACCAAAATGTCTCTTGTTTGATTTTATAGTCGTTTCTATAGAAATCATCACACTTTTTCATACGTATGGTTTCTCAGTGCTTACCATCCAGGTTTTACCTGCTCTTCTCCGTTCTTACTACTCACAATGTCTGGTATCGAGCAACAATGGAGAAAACATCAAACTTCTCCAAAAGACTTCCAGAATATTTGTCAGAAATCTGCGAATGCATCTTCGTGCGTTCGTCGTCAGTGAGTACGCGAGGGAAATGAAAGTAAAGAAAATGGGGTCATCTCGGCACGCTTCAAACGTATGTGTTTCTATTCAACTCGCGCATGCCGAAGGACTGTTTTCCTTGTTGAGACAGGTATGTTTCAGGAGAAATAAATCTATTTATCAGTCTCTTTGTGCACAGGGAAAATTACCTACTTTTTAGTATTAAAGCACTCAGTCTTTCCTGCACCCTGCAGCGCTCGAATGTGCTCAAAATATCATAAAACTAATTGTAATTACATACACTAGTTAGACTTATCACAATTAGATACTTTCAAAATTACGCAGAAAATTGATAGGTAATTGTGCAAAAAACGATCTCGTGTTGTCGACGTCTCGTGTCGTCGAATTTGGTATTTTAAATGAAAAAAAAAACTCTGAAGTGAATTTACTACGATCTAAAAATTTCAAAATGCTAAAATAGTTTGTCTTAGAGGTTAGGAACGAGGTTCTCTTTTTAATACAAAATTGTGTAATTTTATGGGGAGAAGGAAGATGAACCTTATGAGTTATTTCATAATTTGAGAACAACTTAAAAACATATTTTGCATTTCGTAAATTAAGCGGTGTTTCCTTCAACCAGTACCTCCCACCAGCGGGAAACCGCCCCCAGTCGGCACAAGCTCTAAGCTCCCGCCCGGTCTATGTGAGAAAGTATAGTGCGTGTTTGCGTAAGTGGGTGTAAAGGGAGGGGATGTGGCAAGGAAGAGGTAGGAAAGATCGCGCTCGGTCCTTGGCCCGTTTATTAGGGAACTGCTCCAGCGTTAGCCTGTTGTTGATCGGAGAAACCACGGAAAACTACCGATCAGAGCAGCCGGCCGCTAGAATTCTCTTCCAGACAGCGACTGAAGTCGACCCAGCTAATGTCTAAATTCCTACCGCCGACGGGAGTAGAGTGGTAGGACCTTCCGATCAGACGCACTGCAGTGACACCTAACCGGCGTGCGAGGAGCGGGAGAGAGCGCGGGTAGCGAAGCAGGGGCTGCAGAGCACGCGAGGTCCTAGAGTTGCACTCCACACGGTGGCAGAATTTTCCACACTACCTTCACAGCTAGGTTACGAGCCAAGTTACTGGGAGAGGTGGCTCAGGGCATCAACCGATGTCACTGCAGTGCCTATGATCGGGAGGTCCTACGACTCTACTCCCGTCGGCGGTAGGAATTTAGACATTTGCTGGGACGAGTACCATCACTGCCTGAAAGAGAATTCTAGCGGGCAGCTGTCTGAGCAGCCGCTTCCAGAGGTTTCTCCGATCAACACCCGGCGAATGCCGGAGCAGTGCCCTAACAAACGGGCCACGGACCGCGCGCGATCTTTCCTTCCTCTTCGTTGTCCTATCCTCACGCCTTACACTAGCATGCACCACACTCCACACATGGCGGGAGACCGGTGGGGAGCTTAGAGCTCTTCCCGGCTGTGATGGTTAAGATCAACACCAGGCGAATGCCGGAGCAGTACCCTAACAAACGGGCCACGGACCGCGCGCGATCTCACCTCCCTCTTCCATCACACAGGCAGCATTTCCAACACTGGCGAGATAGCGAGGTGGAATTCAGCCGCTGTCCGGAGAAGAATTCCAGCTGGCAGCTGTCTGATGAAGAGATTTCCGTGGGTTCTCCGATCTACACCACGCGAATGTCGGAGCAGTACTCTAAAAAATGGGCCACTTATCGCGTGCGATCTTTCCTTCTTGCTTGTTCTATCCTCAACCCTTACTTACGTACACATTTGCTTGTTACATACTAACATTTACATACTTACATTTGTTTGTCACACACTAATTGTGTCCCTTTCCATCACACACGCCGGGACCAGTCGGAAGTTCAAACTTTGTCCCGGCGGGGCAGTGTCCTGCTGGTGAGAGAGAACCCTCCTTGACGACGGGTATATCGGCGCAGGATCGCGAGTCGTCCATTGGGGGAAGATCACCGCCAGCTCCCGCCATAAAACATGCACGAAACTTATGGGACTACTGTCCTTAACAGTTGACGCGCCCGGCATAATCAACCAATCAATTGCACGCCGGCACTCACAATATACGGCGCCGTTGTTCTCAACCCCGGACCCAATGGACTGTAACAAAAAGACAAACGAAAGGGAAACTAGTGGTACTGAAATAGCACATGCTTTCTCGCAATACTTTTAACTTTTGAAATTTCCGAAATTTCACAATTTGCGCAAATGAGGCCTGCGTTACTCATATAAGCGTTTCTTGTTGTATCCGTGTAAAAATATTAAAGAACTAGTGATGCTAAACACCACATACTTTCTCGCATTCGTTCTAAATTGGCAATTTTTGAAAATTCAGTCAACTCGCCGAAAAAGGAATGCGCCATTCTTTTATGCGTCCCCTTGTTTGGTCCGAGGGAAAAAATCGAAGAAAAAAATGGGAGAGGATTTTGAGAATTGTTTTTCATATAAATGCCAAGAAGCACAACTTTCACCATTAAGCTAAACTACTATTTTTCAAGACCCGGTTTTTTATAGAACAAATTTTATTTGCGAAAAATATTTTGTCTTTGTTGTTGTGGAATGCTAACTCTTTTGCAGCAATTTTCAAAAATACAGAGTGTTTACCGGAATTTTTGGCATAAAATTTCCTTTTCTTCTAATCCCCAGTACTGAGTTTAAATAACTCCAATATTTTCACTTTGTACTTAAACTATGAAAACCACCAAATATACATAAATTCAAATAAAAATCAAGTTGCAAACAAAATGAAACTGAAAAAAATGTTTGCTATTAACATAAACCCTGCTAAAATAAATGATACATTTTATATCCATCATCAACAGACACCACTCCTTTCTAACATTTCACAGTTTTAGATCACATTGAAAGCTCATAATCAGGTAAATAATGTTCTATGCGTGTCGAATCTCATGAAATGCTGCCACTACAATGCTTCATAAGATAATATCACACAAAACATTTCTCAGAGTAATTCTCACCAATAAATTTCAAAAATAAGCTAGTAACTGATCACTGTCACTTTCTTATTATGAGGGAACTTAAATGCAAAATAAATATATTCTACTGAACATTTGTAACTATTTTAATTTGTAATACAAAATGCATAAAACTTACTTTTGACTAACCCCAACAAAGCAATAATAACAAAATAGAATGAATAAACAAAAATAAACAATGAATCGGTGGAATTGAAATCAAATTATAATGAAGGTAAATATCCGGACAGTTTTATTTGCGAAAATTGCAAAATGGTGTTTTATGACACAAATAAGTGAACGAAAGTTAATTCTCGTGTACAAATATTTAGCTTCTAGACTGCAATAAAAAATAGATTTTTATCGGTGAATAAAAATTTCATTCACTCCTTAGACAATCAAAGCGTATTTTATTCACTACATACATATATTTCCACCTACATTACTGCACTATCACACATATCAGTAGGGACTCTAGTACTTGCCCCGGCTGGAGTAATGCCTCACTGGAGGAAATACCTTGAGATGGAAATACCCCGCAAGCCGATGTGTCACTCGGCGCTGAATCTCATCATTCATTGGGCAGGTACTTCACCACCTCAAGCAATAAAACATTCACTACACTAACGAGACTAGTGACCTTAGCAGTTGAAGTGCTCAGAAAATTAATCAATATTAACTGCTGAGTACCTGCTCGCCGCAATGTGTCTGTGGACGTCACGGAACCGAAGGCGTTGAAGGAATGATGCATGAGCGTCAAAGTATCAAAGGGCAAATAATCAGGATGGAGGAGGTTCACATGAGTTCCTAACGGAAATATTCGAACGTGTGATGATGGTAAATAAATGATGACTCCCCTCATATTTTACTTTTTATAAATATCACCGAGAGTATTTGAAAAATCACATTGCACTCGACCGGATTCTTTTTTCTAAATATCCCCAATCACATATGATAAACCACATCTCCCCCGGCCGGAGTGTACCTGCCATTGACCACAGGGGGCTCTATTTCCATCTCTCGCCGCTGGGAGTATCACCGCGGCCACCGACCGGTCCACTCTCTCTCGCGCGCGACCGACGCCTTGAGCCTTTCCGCGCATGCGCAGAACTTCAGGGCGTCTGCGCAGCGCGCGCGCAGTCGCGCGGGCGAACATGACGTACAATGATGGTAAATAAATGACGACTCTTCTCATATTTTTCTTCTTATAAATATCACCGAGAGTATTTGAAAAATCACATCGTCTTCGGCCAGACTCTTTTTTTTTTCTTCTATCATCAATCACATATGATAAACCACATCCCCGCCGGCCGGAGTGTACCTGCCATCCACCACAGCGGGCTCTATTTCCATCTCCCGCCGCTGGGAGCAGCACCGCGGCCACCGACCGGTCCACTCTCTCGCGCGCGCGACCGACGCCTTGAGCCTTTCCGCGCATGCGCAGAACTTCAGGGCGTCTGCGCAGCGCGCGCGCAGAACGCGCAGCGCGCGGCGGTTGCAGCAGCAGAAGACGAAGATGGCGACGGCGCGCAGTACGTCCAGGCAGGCGACGGCCACCGTGGTGTAGTAGATGTGGTCGTTGCTGCCCCACGCCACCATCTCCAGCGCCATCTCCACCACGCCCATCAGCCACAGCAGCTTGATGTAGATGACCACGCTGCGAGGCAGAAGGGCGCGTGTTAATCTGACAGTTCGCGTAACAAAAAACGTCAATGAAATTAATGGCTTTACTACGATTAAAACAGCAAGTCCGTTAACACTTGGTCAGTTGTAAGGCTGTCATCCAATTGGGGGCTTTTAAGCCTAATTTATTTATTGTTTTAGTGATACAAAGGTCGTTAGTCTCGTAAGTGTAGTGCATGTGTTGCTCGGGAGGCGATGATGATCTTAACCTCGTTGTATGGCGAGATCCGGCGCCGACCTACCGTCGGCTAGCGGGGTTTTCTTCTTCCAGGTATCTGGAAGGTATCAGGTACCACGTGTAGTGTGTATAAGGGAAGAGGATAGGACAAAGAAGAGAAAGGAAAGATCGCGCGCGGTCCGTGGCTCGTTTGTGAGGGTACTGCTCCGGCATTCGCCTGGTGTTGATCTTAACCATCACAGCCGGGAAGAGCTCTAAGCTCCCCACCGGTCTCCCGCCATGTGTGGAGTGTGGTGCATCCTAGTGTAAGGGGTGAGGATAGGGCAAGGAAGAGGAAGGAAAGATCGCGCGCGGTCCGTGGCCCGTTCATTAGGGTACTGCTCCGGCATTCGCCTGGTGTTGATCTTAACCATCACAGCCGGGAAGATCTCTAAGCTCCCCACCGGTCTGACGCCATGTGTGGAGTGTGGTGCATGCTAGTGTAAGGGGTGAGGATAGGGCAAGGAAGAGGAAGGAAAGATCGCGCGCGGTCCGTGGCCCGTTCATTAGGGTACTGCTCCGGCATTCGCCTGGTGTTGATCTTAACCATCACAGCCGGGAAGAGCTCTAAGCTCCCCACCGGTCTGACGCCATGTGTGGAGTGTGGTGCATGCTAGTGTAAGGGGTGAGGATAGGGCAAGGAAGAGGAAGGAAAGATCGCGCGCGGTCCGTGGCTCGTTCATTAGGGTACTGTTCCGGCATTCGCCTGGTGTTGATCTTAACCATCACAGCCGGGAAGAGCTCTAAGCTCCCCACCGGTCTGACGCCATGTGTGGAGTGTGGTGCATGCTAGTGTAAGGGGTGAGGATAGGGCAAGGATGAGGAAGGAAAGATCGCGCGCGGTCCGTGGCTCGTTCATTAGGGTACTGTTCCGGCATTCGCCTGGTGTTGATCTTAACCATCACAGCCGGGAAGATCTCTAAGCTCCCCACCGGTCTGACGCCATGTGTGGAGTGTGGTGCATGCTAGTGTAAGGGGTGAAGATAGGGCAAGGAAGAGGAAGGAAAGATCGCGCGCGGTCCGTGGCCCGTTCATTAGGGTACTGCTCCGGCATTCGCCTGGTGTTGATCTTAACCATCACAGCCGGGAAGATCTCTAAGCTCCCCACCGGTCTGACGCCATGTGTGGAGTGTGGTGCATGCTAGTGTAAGGGGTGAGGATAGGGCAAGGAAGAGGAAGGAAAGATCGCGCGCGGTCCGTGGCCCGTTCATTAGGGTACTGTTCCGGCATTCGCCTGGTGTTGATCTTAACCATCACAGCCGGGAAGAGCTCTAAGCTCCCCACCGGTCTGACGCCATGTGTGGAGTGTGGTGCATCCTAGTGTAAGGGGTGAGGATAGGGCAAGGAAGAGGAAGGAAAGATCGCGCGCGGTCCGTGGCCCGTTCATTAGGGTACTGCTCCGGCATTCGCCTGGTGTTGATCTTAACCATCACAGCCGGGAAGAGCTCTAAGCTCCCCACCGGTCTGACGCCATGTGTGGAGTGTGGTGCATGCTAGTGTAAGGGGTGAGGATAGGGCAAGGAAGAGGAAGGAAAGATCGCGCGCGGTCCGTGGCTCGTTCATTAGGGTACTGTTCCGGCATTCGCCTGGTGTTGATTTTAACCATCACAGCCGGGAAGAGCTCTAAGCTCCCCACCGGTCTGACGCCATGTGTGGAGTGTGGTGCATGCTAGTGTAAGGGGAGAGGATAGGACAAGGAAGAGAAAGGAAAGATCGCGCGCGGTCCGTGGCTCGTTCATTAGGGTACTGTTCCGGCATTCGCCTGGTGTTGATCTTAACCATCACAGCCGGGAAGAGCTCTAAGCTCCCCACCGGTCTGACGCCATGTGTGGAGTGTGGTGCATGCTAGTGTAAGGGGTGAGGATAGGGCAAGGAAGAGGAAGGAAAGATCGCGCGCGGTCCGTGGCTCGTTCATTAGGGTACTGTTCCGGCATTCGCCTGGTGTTGATCTTAACCATCACAGCCGGGAAGAGCTATAAGCTCCCCACCGGTCTGACGCCATGTGTGGAGTGTGGTGCATGCTAGTGTAAGGGGTGAGGATAGGGCAAGGATGAGGAAGGAAAGATCGCGCGCGGTCCGTGGCTCGTTCATTAGGGTACTGTTCCGGCATTCGCCTGGTGTTGATCTTAACCATCACAGCCGGGAAGATCTCTAAGCTCCCCACCGGTCTGACGCCATGTGTGGAGTGTGGTGCATGCTAGTGTAAGGGGTGAGGATAGGGCAAGGAAGAGGAAGGAAAGATCGCGCGCGGTCCGTGGCCCGTTCATTAGGGTACTGCTCCGGCATTCGCCTGGTGTTGATCTTAACCATCACATCCGGGAAGAGCTCTAAGCTCCCCACCGGTCTGACGCCATGTGTGGAGTGTGGTGCATGCTAGTGTAAGGGGTGAGGATAGGGCAAGGAAGAGGAAGGAAAGATCGCGCGCGGTCCGTGGCTCGTTCATTAGGGTACTGTTCCGGCATTCGCCTGGTGTTGATTTTAACCATCACAGCCGGGAAGAGCTCTAAGCTCCCCACCGGTCTGACGCCATGTGTGGAGTGTGGTGCATGCTAGTGTAAGGGGAGAGGATAGGACAAGGAAGAGAAAGGAAAGATCGCGCGCGGTCCGTGGCTCGTTCATTAGGGTACTGTTCCGGCATTCGCCTGGTGTTGATCTTAACCATCACAGCCGGGAAGAGCTCTAAGCTCCCCACCGGTCTGACGCCATGTGTGGAGTGTGGTGCATGCTAGTGTAAGGGGTGAGGATAGGGCAAGGAAGAGGAAGGAAAGATCGCGCGCGGTCCGTGGCTCGTTCATTAGGGTACTGTTCCGGCATTCGCCTGGTGTTGATCTTAACCATCACAGCCGGGAAGAGCTCTAAGCTCCCCACCGGTCTGACGCCATGTGTGGAGTGTGGTGCATCCTAGTGTAAGGGGTGAGGATAGGGCAAGGAAGAGGAAGGAAAGATCGCGCGCGGTCCGTGGCCCGTTCATTAGGGTACTGCTCCGGCATTCGCCTGGTGTTGATCTTAACCATCACAGCCGGGAAGAGCTCTAAGCTCCCCACCGGTCTGACGCCATGTGTGGAGTGTGGTGCATGCTAGTGTAAGGGGTGAGGATAGGGCAAGGAAGAGGAAGGAAAGATCGCGCGCGGTCCGTGGCTCGTTCATTAGGGTACTGTTCCGGCATTCGCCTGGTGTTGATCTTAACCATCACAGCCGGGAAGAGCTCTAAGCTCCCCACCGGTCTGACGCCATGTGTGGAGTGTGGTGCATGCTAGTGTAAGGGGAGAGGATAGGACAAGGAAGAGAAAGGAAAGATCGCGCGCGGTCCGTGGCTCGTTCATTAGGGTACTGTTCCGGCATTCGCCTGGTGTTGATCTTAACCATCACAGCCGGGAAGAGCTCTAAGCTCCCCACCGGTCTGACGCCATGTGTGGAGTGTGGTGCATGCTAGTGTAAGGGGTGAGGATAGGGCAAGGAAGAGGAAGGAAAGATCGCGCGCGGTCCGTGGCTCGTTCATTAGGGTACTGTTCCGGCATTCGCCTGGTGTTGATTTGAGAAACCACAAAAAAAATACCGGTCAGAGCAGTCGGGTGCTCGAATTCTCCTCCACACTGCGACTGAATTCGACCTATTTGACAAGCGAGTGTAGAAAAGCCTGCCACCGTCAGGACTCGAACCCAGGACCTCCCAGTCAGAGGGACGGCAGTGACATCAGTTGGTGTCCTGATCCATCTCTCCCGGTTGGTGACATTCAGGCTCCCGATTCGATGACAGTATCACCGTTGATAAAGTGTCACCACACTTAATGTTTGAATCGAGGTACAATTGAGGCATCCAGTCAGAGAGGGAGCTAACCCATCACATTCAAAACATCGATTTATTGATATATTCAATGTGTTCGTAATCGAACACGTTGCAACCACACGCCATCATATCTAGCGCTATCTCCACCCTGCCCAATAGCCACAGCAGCTTGGTGTAGATCACTACACTGCGAGGCAGAAGGACGCGTGTAAATCTAACATTTCCAGTACAAAAAATATCACCACTGAAATTAATCACTAATTGATTCATCCCGTGGGAGATGGAGCTAATCCACAAAATTGAAAACATCGATTTATTGACACATTCATTGTGTTCGTAATCGAATACGTTCATAATATACGTTTACATATTTATAACTAATTTAAAACTCCGGTATCAGTTTTCTTTTGTTTGACTATCAACATAAAAGTTGTGAAAAAATGTTTTATTGTCTATATAACACTGGAACACGACGTTTTACATAATATTTATACGAATCATCAGCTATGAACAAAAAATTAAAATATATTTATGTTTTAATGTGAAAAACGAATTTTGATGCTTCCTTTGGATTGAAAGTATTAAAAAAACAATAATCAGAGATGAATTGAAACAAGTGTAAGTACTATATATATGGGAGAGAACTTGTCAAAATCAATATGTATTAAGAACACACTACTTTTGCCAAATACTAATAAACCTCACCTACCGTATATGTTAACTCAATTTAAAATCCCCTTCCATCTTCACGCATATATCTAAAAAACACCATTCAAACAAAAACATGTTCCTACATAAAACACAATAAAACTCATTCAACCCTTGCCTTCCCCAACTGCCAGCTCCTCTGGAGGGAGGGGAAAAGGCAACAACAGAAAAAAACGGCAGAGTAGAAGGCTCTATATTAGCTTAAAAGGAATTTCGACCTAGTACCTTGTCAGAGATCCATTATAATATATGAAATGGAGGCAAATCAATCTCTATGAAAGTTGGCGTATCGTGGTGTTTTATCGGAGAAGGTTTTTATGCTGTTTACTTTGTTGTAATTCTCCACTGGATGGTGCTGCAGCACAAAATGGCACTTCAATTTAATGCATTCCCAATCCATTAATTCCCAATCCACCTGGGTTTCATTGTTGAATTGAATTGATGCCTTATTTTACATTACGGGTTTACGAGACTCGCTCTTCCGTCTGACCACGCGAATTTCGCTGCGCTCCTTTCACCAACTAGCGGCGAAATGAGGTATTTCTTGGATAACGAAACAGGCGACTTGAATTTATCTCAGAGGCTTCATTTAGGCTTGAGGATCTACATGCAAGTAAATCTACTAACATGGGACAGCCGGCTTTACTTCCCCTCCGAAGGAAGGCGCACGAAGGCTTCGACCGGGGTTGAATCCGCGACGTTGGTTATAACAGTCCGATACGCTAACAGTTACACCATCGCCGCAGTGCACTCATTGTTGCTGAGCACTGACCCGTGACGTGGGGTGTGGAAGAGTAGGACAGGTGGAACTGGAGGCGGACAGGTGGGGCTGGATGACCGTACCGGTTACCGCGCCTGAAAACGCAAAAGAGCCACTCCACAAGTACCTTCTCCGGAAGGTGGTGGTGGAGGACTCCTTGCCCTGGAGGACGCCGCCGCTGCTCCGGAGGTAGCGCACTCGGACGGCGGTGGCCACGAACAGCAGCGCGTTCACCACCAGCAGCCACGACACGGGCCCGTAGAAATAGGCGAACGTCGCCATCTTGCCGTCGCCCTCTGCAACACCACGCACACACCTTGATTAACTTGGTAGAATTTGTTATTGACAATCAATTACAATTAAATTACTCTGTTAATAAATTATACACAATTAATAAAGTAATAAATAGATATAAAATTTTAATATTAGTATATTACTAACATAACCTTCAATAAAATTGGCACAGGAACTTTCTCCGCCACACCAAAGAGGGGGGGTTGCTTTTGGAGCTATGTCCCCCCTAAAGCCAATGATACATATTAAACAGCCAGTTTTTACTATTTTTTTTCACACGAACGAAAATCATTCAATATTTATTTTAGTTACTCACTTCTAAAAGCCGTTCCTTCAGGACATGAATGGCTTTCTGAAAGTCCAATTTTTCGTTTTAGGACTAAGAATGAGACGACGTTTAAATGTTCAGATAAATCTGTGAATGAAGCAAAGAAAGCAAAATACTTGTGACCGCACAAGCTACTGCTTACCAAAATGTATCGTTAAATGGTTTGTGTTCTTTCATTAAAATAAAATGAAAGTAAGCCTGTCTAACAAATAGTGAATGACACACATGGTAAAATTAATTTTGCTCGTTGATGGAGCCACCTCACCTATCGGTCTCGCGTCGCAACCATTCCCACTCGCAAAATAAAATATCACTTTTACCACGCGTATCATAAATAACTAATTCGATTCTGTTTCTTGCGTAACAACGCTCGAAAACTTTTTGGTACTGGACGAGGAATGCTTCTCCTTGAATAACATGTGAATACAGAACAGTCATATGTGAGTACAAATCAAGTCAGACGTAAGTGCATTTTAATCCCATCGGCCAGGAGCTCAACGTCGTTAGAACACAAGGTTCCCAGACTGCTGCCCATCCAGAGACACACGGTCTCACGAGCTGGTTGACTTCCGTGGCTTCACGGTGCTTAGTTAATACCGGCGTAGGCGCAATACATCAGCTTTTTTATGTTATACATATTAATTATAAGTCAACAAATAAAAGCTCAGTTTAAATTCAGCATAAATGAAAAATTATTTTAAGACAAAATCCACTCCGCCGGACACTATACAAGTAACAGCACTCAAAAAAAGGCCTGAGGGTATCTCTGAGCACATCAATCTTCAGTATGAAATGATGGACGGATGGAATGATAGATGGATTGGAACATGAAGAAAGGAATTATGGATAGATGAAAAAAGACTGATGGACGGAAGAAATGTTGAATGGTCTGATGGAAGAAGGAAATAGTAAAGTGAGAGACTAATGAAATTGTGAAATGTTGAAAAGATAAAATAATGTAATAATGGACGGATGAAATTCAGAATAATACGACAATGAACGGGTTAATTGAAGTATTGAATTCGTCGGTTTTTCGTAGTACTTTTGCGAAAACTACTTCTGTTGAAGAGAGCGTAATTTAATTTTCACCCAACTTTATTTGTTACCCATTAATCGAGGATCAGTAATATCGCCTAGAAAATTACTTCATATGGTTTTGTCACATTCACACGAAATCAGCTGGAGAGTCACGCCATCTGCAGTGTAGAGACCATGCGCAAATACATGAACACATGCAGATAGTAAGAATGCTTCTCACAAATGTTTCAAAACCGTAGCTAAACAAAGCTACGGAAATATTTCAAATTTCGGGCAATTTCTGGAGCATCATTCGGTTTTTCGGATTAAATACATTTCCTTTTCAGTTACCCAGTAGTAACGATATTTTGGCTACGTAGTGGCTGAAGCGTTAAAGAGACGTCCAATAAGTCGTGTGTGAATGAATAGGGAGTTTTAGCGCAAGGCAGAAGAAGATATCCTTAAACTCTATTGATCACGTGACTAACGCCTTCATAAGGTCGTAATGAACAACGTTCATAAGAGTTTTAGCAATAGAGAGTTTTAGCGCCATGCGTAAGGAGATATCCTTAAACTCCATTGATCACGTGACTAACGCCTTCATAAGGTCGTAATGAACAACGTTCATAAGAGTTTTAGCAATAGGGAGTTTTAGCGCCAGGCGTAAGGGGATATCCTTAAACTCTATTGATCACGTGACTAACGCCTTCATAGGTCGTAATGAACAACGTTCATAAGAGTTTTAGCAATAGGGAGTTTTAGCGCCAGGCGAAAGGAGATATTCTTAAACTCCATTGATCACGTGACTAACGCCTTCTTAAGGTCGTAATGAACAACGTTCATAAGAGTTTTAGCAATAGGGAGTTTTAGCGCCAGGCGTAAGGGGATATCCTTAAACTCCATTGATCACGTGACTAACGCCTTCATAAGGTCGTAATGAACAACGTTCATAAGAGTTTTAGCAATAGGGAGTTTTAGCGCCAGGCGAAAGGAGATATTCTTAAACTCCATTGATCACGTGACTAACGCCTTCATAAGGTCGTAATGAACAACGTTCATAAGAGTTTTAGCAATAGGGAGTTTTAGCGCCAGGCGAAAGGAGATATTCTTAAACTCCATTGATCACGTGACTAACGCCTTCATAAGGTCGTAATGAACAACGTTCATAAGAGTTTTAGCAATAGGGAGTTTCAGCGCCAGGCGTAAGGGGATATCCTTAAACTCTATTGATCACGTGACTAACGCCTTTATAAGGTCGTAATGAACAACGTTATTAAGAGTTTTAGCAATAGGGAGTTTTAGCGCCAGGCGAAAGGAGATATTCTTAAACTCCATTGATCACGTGACTAACGCCTTCATAAGGTCGTAATGAACAACGTTCATAAGAGTTTTAGCAATAGGGAGTTTTAGCGCCAGGCGTAAGGAGATATCCTTAAACTCTATTGATCACGTGACTAACGCCTTTATAAGGTCGTAATGAACAACGTTATTAAGAGTTTTAGCAATAGGGAGTTTTAGCGCCAGGCGAAAGGAGATATTCTTAAACTCCATTGATCACGTGACTAACGCCTTCATAAGGTCGTAATGAACAACGTTCATAAGAGTTTTAGCAATAGGGAGTTTTAGCGCCAGGCGTATGGAGATATCCTTAAACTCTGTTGATCACGTGACTAACGCCTTCATAAGGTCGTAATGAACAACGTTCATAAGAGTTTTAGCAATAGGGAGTTTTAGCGCCAGGTGTAAGGAGATATCCTTAAACTCTATTGATCACGTGACTAACGCCTTCATAGGTCGTAATGAACAACGTTCATAAGAGCTTTAGCAATTGCGACATTGCGTTATGCATTATAACAAAGGAAGCATTTCAAGCGTTGAACAGAGAAATTGCAAAATGTATCAAAGAGTGTAGGCTAGTGGTGAGACATTTAAAACACGTTACGAGTCAACAGACCACCAAATACACATTGTGCATGGAGTTTTAGATTTTGAATCTGCTTTTCTTGAAAATATACGAAGTACTTTAAAACAGCGTTCGTTATGAACATAAGACATAACCAATCCCGAAGATATGATTTGAACTTCTTTATCGCGAATTTCTTTCCTGTCACCTCTCCAACATATCCCGTTAATTTTTGCCAGCGTTGTGGAGTTCGTAAGGAATAATTGTAACTGCCTTACATACGAGAATTGGTTTATTAGAGTTGGAAAAAACAACTTTTCCTGTTTTTAGGCGGCCATTTTGCCGCTTGTAAGGTGCCCGTAGAGACGCCCACAGGCGTGCACTATTTATGAAGGTAAAAGGTCGTACCTTTGGCCTAAGGTAAGACGTTATGACTTCAAGGTGTCTCACGTGACTGTTAGTGCATAACGCCACTACCTTACGCGTGGCGCTAAAACTCCCTAATATGCGAATGAATAAGCGAACGTAAGTTAAGTAAGTAAATGGGTGAATAATAGAATGAATGAATGAGTGCGTCTATGAATGAGTAAGAGTGAATGAAAGAAACTGAATGATAAGCGAATGCATGAGAGAATGATTGAATGAGTAAGAGTGAATGAATGAGTAAATGTAAAAGTGAGAGGGAATAAATGAGAGAGAATGAGTGGGTGTATGTACGAGTTAGATATTAAATAAATTTGGGAATGAATTTACAAATGACTTAGCAACTGAGTAAATAGTTGAGTAAATTAATGACAGAGAGAGAGGGAGAGGGAGAGAGATTAACTGACTGAAAGAGAATGCATTAGTGATAGTGAGGGAAGATTTAAGGCGTGAGAATGTATAAATGAGAGTGAATGAGTTATTGATAGGTTGAGAAAATGAATATATGATTAAATATGGGAATGAGTAAGCTAGCGTGTGAATGATCAAATGAGTAAGAGTGTATGAAATAAGTAAGAGTGAATGAGTGAGCGTGAACGAATAACTAACAGTGAGAGTAAAGAAGTAGAGTGGATGAATGAGAGTGAATAAGTGAATTGATGCATAAGTTACTGAGAGGTTGAACGAACGAGAATGTGAATGAATGTGGCCGAGTGAGTGATGGAAAAACTTGAGTTGAAGTTAAAGAATATGTACGAGCGAACGAGTGCGAGTGAAGAGGAGGGTAAAAATCCTAGGATATTTTTCGTAACTGTTCTGTATGAATTGTAACTGTAACTGTAAGAATTAGAGCGGAAAAATGCGCAGGAGTCATTTTTAAAACACATTCTCGACAGTGAGGGAAATAATTGGTCAGTGTTCTACAAATATGTTCGCAGAAGAAGAGGAATAAAGAAGAAATTCCTATCGTTAGATATACTAACGGGTTACTAATAGATGATCGGGAAAAAGCAAATGCATTTAATGCCTACTTCAGTTCCGTTTTTAAAACAAAATCTCACCATACTCAGATATCGAGGGAGGCTGTACCCAATGAGTTTAAAATAGACGTAAATGCATTGCGAAAGCGAATTAAATCTATGAAAAATGGAAGGTCCCGGGGTCCAGATGCCATTTCAACGGACATAATTAAACTCAGTGGAGAGGCAATATTACCATATCTAATAAGATTATTTCATATTTCGATCAACAATTCAAGCGTTCCAAAAGATTGGAAGCTAACTACTATTGTTCCGATTTTTAAGAATGGTGGCAGAACTGTTTTAGCAAATTATAGACCGGTAAGTCTTACGTCAGTTGTATGTAAGACATTGGAACATCTGATAACTAGCTACATTAGACAAGAATGGGAACAAAAAGAATGGCTATTTCAGGGACAGCATGGTTTTAGGAATGGTTTCTCTTGCGAGAGTCAGATAGTATCATTCATTCAGGATATAGCAGATGAAGTTGATGATAGTGGATGCCGTATAATAGATTTTGCGAAGGCATTTGATGTTGTCCCACACGATAAACTAGTTCATAAATTAATGCATTCGGGTATTGATACCAGAGTTGTGACGTGGGTTGATGAGTTTCTTCGAGATAGAAAACAGAAAGTCCGAGTTGGACAACAATTTTCAACTCCGGCAGAGGTTGCTTCAGGGATTCCTCAAGGAAGCGTTATTGGAACCCTCCTGTTTCTCGCGTTTGTAAACGACCTACCAGACAATTTATGTTCCAAGGTAAGACTATTTGCAGATGACTGTAGAATATATCGAGTTATTCAATCAAAAGTAGACGAGGATATTTTTCAGGATGATCTAGATAGATTACATTTTTGAGCACAAGAAAATAGCATTATAATAAATAGTTCAAAAAGCAAAACCATCACGTTTTGTAGGGGCCGCAAATATAGTGAAAGTCAATATCGTTTAGGCAACGAAAATATTCCAAGAGTTCTGGCTTGTAAGTACCTAGGAATAATATTTGATAGCAAATTAAATTGGGAAAATCAGGTTAATTTTGTCGTAGGAAAAGCCAGGAGGTCTTTGCATTTTACCATGCGAATACTAAAAAAGAGTACTGCGAAAGCGAGAGAATTAGCTTACTATCTTTAGTTCGTCCATTAATGGAATACGGGGCAATTTGTTGGGACCCTTATAGAAATTTACAAAAGGAATATTTGAATAGGGTACAGAGAAGAGCGTGTAAACTTACTTTCTGCAGCAATAGGAAGAAAGTAGAATGGGAGTCTCTAGAAATCAGGAGGGTTAAGGCAAGACTCTGTGCTATGTACAAAGCGTATGACGGTTATCCAGCTTGGAAAGATATTTTCATTCGACTCGATAGACCCACTTACTTTAGTAGAGCGGATCACAAGCACAAAATACAGTTCAGAACATAGAGAACAGATGGAAAATTTTCATTCGCAAATAGAACAATAACGGACTGGAATAAGTTACCTGCGACAGCCATGAATCCCTTTCCTCTAGGTGTACAAAGTTTTAAACGTAGATTAACTAAGGACATTTGTATAAGTTATGCTTATTAAAATAGTTATTATTTTCGTTATAATTTTATTATAATTGTATTTTTTTATTATTAGTAGTATTGTGATAATCACTATTAAATGCATTGGTTTGTTAAATATACAATTATATTTAAAGTAGTAGTTGAATTGGAGTGTCGTGACGTGTTGTGAAGTGTACTGCAATAGAGAAGTCAAGTCAAGTGCAAGTGTAATGTAGCGAAATGAAATGCAAGTGTAGTGAAGTGTAGTGAAGTGTAGTGAAGTGAAGTGAAGTGAAGTTGAGTGAAGTGCAGTGAAGTGTATTTATTACTTAAAAATTCCGTGCAGGACAGTCATAAAGTTTATAGGTAATGCTGTTATTGTTATTATTGTTATATTATTGTTATTATTGTTATATTATTGTTATTATTGCCTTAAAATGCTTTAAAATTACAGTGTAATAGTATTATTAGTTGTAATATCTAAATTGTAGTGTTCTGCCACCAGGTTCTATACCTACCTGCAGAAATAATAAATCTATCTATCTAATAATGAGTTAGTGAAAGGCTGAAATAATGAACGATTGAATGAATTGGTGATTGAGTGGATGAGTGATAGCAAGTGACCAGAGGTACTAGTGATGGAGTCAGAGTGAATGAGTTGACGAGAACTTGAGCGAGTGAATAGGTTAATAAGTGCGCCAGGTCGAACCTTCCTCGATGAAGCAGGTGCGCGTCTCGAAGAGCGTGGGGCGGAGCAGGGCGCGGGGCGCCGCCAGCGAGAACCACATGAAGGACGAGAAGGCCGTCATGGCGGCGGTGGCGCCCCACGCGTACAGCGAGTAGCACAGGAACAGCAGCCGGGAGCCGCCCGCCTTGCGCCCGCTCGGCCGCCCGGGAGGCTTCCTGCGGCAGAAACACGAACGTATGTAAGTTGGGGACCAAATAATCCCGTCGTCTTTTGTAGCGAAACGTACTTTCTAATTCTACATGCAAATTGGGTAATGTATAATAACTTTCTAATTTTTCAAGTAAATTGGAGACCAAATAATTCCGTCATCTTGTCTCCCGAAACGTACTTTCTAATTCTACATGTAAATTGGGGACCAGATAAACCTGTCAGCTTTTCTCGCGAAACGTACTTTCTAATTCTACATGTAAATTGGGTAATATATAATAACTTTCTAATTTTTCAAGTAAATTGGGGACCAAATAATCTCTTCATCTTTTCTCGCGAAACGTACTTTCTAATTCTACATGTAAATTGGGTAATATATAATAACTTTCTAATTTTTCAAGTAAATTGGGGACCAAATAATCTCTTCATCTTTTCTCGCGAAACGTACTTTCTAATTCTATATGTATATTGGGAACCAAATAATCACGTCATTTTTTCTCGCAAAACGTACTTTCTAATTCTTCATGTAAATTAGGGACCAGATAATAACTTTCTAATTCTTCCAGAAATGGCAATATAACCAGACTTCATTCTATCAACGATTCTTCTATTCATTCTATCAATTTCATTCTATCGAATGATTCATTTGAATGAAAATCAACTTTAATCAAACCATGTTTCGAAAGAAATATGTAAACCCTAAGACTAGAAATTTACGTATTTTAAAAATAGTGGCTATGAAAATGTTTCTCGAAAATATTGTCACCTTCCACTTTTACCTGACCTATGACCTCCTCTGGGTCGGTCTTCAATTTACACATAGGTTATATTTTCCTTCTGGTCTCTTATTTTCCTTCTGGTTCCCAATTACATACGCATAGAAACACGCGCACAACCAGTTTGGAAGAAATAAAGAAAACTGTCATATACAGGTTGTCCCACCAACGTTGGGCCACCCTCGTAACTTCTAAACAGTTCATGATATGGAAGGGCAGTTTTCGCTCATTAATGCGAAATCATGGGACAAGTATAAGAAAGCAGAAGAAAAAGCATAAGAAATACTACTTGAAATATTGTTAGTTTCCGAGAAATTAAATCATCTTTAATTTTTTTAAAGGAAATATTTCTCTCTCTCTCTCTCTCTCTCTCTCTCTCTCTCTATATATATATATATATATATATATATATATATATATATATATATATATTTCTGTGTTCTTCTCTATATATATTAGCAATCGATGGATCATAAAACGATATATGCATTAATTTATTATATATTAGTATATTAATAGTAATTAAGTATTATTACAGTAGCTATATTTACTGACATGTGATTTTAAATTAAAGAGACCATATTACCTGTACAATCTGGCAACTGTTGCCTTCGGGGAAGGTGGCTTTCGAGGCGCCGAGAATGTTACGGAGAGACTATTATGTTTAATTTAAAATCACATGTCAGAAAATATAACTTTATACTCAAATAATACTAACAGTAATAATAAATCAAGATCCGTGTCGAAATTGTGGTGAAATTATTTCTACATCCCATTTACTAGTTGAATGTCCTTTCACTAGTGTTATCAGAAAAAACGTCAAATTTGATACAGATATCCATTCTATATGAAATTCTACTTCTCAGTGTCACAAAGGTATTGAATTTTTATGTGTTACTAAATTAGATAAATATATATCGTATTTCTTTTTTGTTAAACATTTCTTAGATTGTAATATATATAATATTGTATAACTGCTAATATTGAATGTATTAAATTGTTCATTGACAATGATATGAAATGTAATAAAATATGTACATTTTCGTATAATGTAAAATTGTAAATCCGATTGCGATCGCTTATGACCACGAAGTAGCACAGCTATCTAAAATAAATAAATAGATAATATTAGTAATAATAATAGTTATTATTATTATTATTATTATTATTATTATGAATCTGACTTACCAAAAGCCACACGCCATGTTGATACACAGCACATTTAGCCAAAGAGTGGCTCCCACTGAGAAGAAATATACAAAAATGGCTGAAACAAAACATACGTCGGATTTAATACAACTTCTAAATCACAAGAACAATGAGTAACAAAAATGTTCCCTGAACATTTTAACTTTCAGGTTCACTAAAAGTTTTCGCTCATTAATGCGAAGCACCCCTAAACAGACATCAGACAACAACACCAAAAAGAAAACACTTACGAGTTATAAAGCAAGCCCACCACGCCACCAAGTACACCGTCCAGAGCAGACTCCTCGCCAGCAGGCAGGCGGCATGCCAGAACAGGGACCAGTCGTGCACGTGAGAGTAAGCAGAGATCTTTTCCCTGGGCACCACCAGCAGCGTCGTCACCGCCACCAACAGGATCAGCGCTTCGGGCACGTGCAGCCAATTGTCGAGGATCTAGGAACACCACAAAGAATATTTTTGGGCACCAGGATTATAAACGACCTTTTCTGCGGTAAGGAATCGTTCATAGTTGGGCATTTTAAGGCGCAACTAAGAACGTTTTAGATTTTACGGAACGATTTATTGCGTCATCACACATGCAGCCAATCGCAGCGAGAGAATCGGTGGGGGTGTAGACGTAAACGGAATAGCCGACCACTGTTTTCTCGCACAGATGTCAAATACCTGAGACGTCATAAGAAAGTTGTTTCGCAAAATTAAGTTTGATTATATTATAAATGTATAATGTTGCTGTACAAAAAATAGCGTATGCAACTTGTTTATAATGTTGCTTTATTGCATTCCTATAAATATGAAAACTCGTTCCTAACGTCGCTTGTTTTCAAAACATGTACTCATGCAATACAGCTTAACATAATAAATAAATTGCTTAAACTACTATAATGAACATGACTGATTGATTGATTGATGAGTGTTTCCGAGTGTGGCAATCATGAGATCATTAGTCACGTACGTGGGATGTATGTTCTATCGCGGGAGGTGGCAGTGATCTTCCACTACTAGATTTACACGCCGGCTTGCGGTTTTCCCCAACCAGGTATCTCCCACCAGCGGACAACCGTTCCAGCGGAACAAGGTCTAAGCTCCTGACTGCTCCCCCGACGTGTTGTATTGTAGTGCATGTAAGTGTGTGTGTGTAAGTATGGGGTGTAATAATGTGAACATTAGGTAATTCGGAAAATAGTAAGAATCGAACTTTATCCATCACATATGTGTTCCTAATCTCACTTTTCAACAATAATAGATTGGCTATGAGTTGATAGTCACTCAGTCAATCAGCTCGTTTCTACTCTGAAATAAATAGATTACTCCATGCCGAAACAAAACTAATAGTGCTGCTGGTGGTTTCTCGCTCGTACATTGACGCCAAACTATGCGAAATGTACTCAAATTTTCGAAAAATTGTAAATGGCTTTATATCAAAATCATTTTTTTTGGAACAGATTCCACTATGAGAGAAAATCTCTATCTTCATAATTTGTAGTTGTAGGAAGACGCTGAAAAAATTATATTTTTTGAGTTTTCAAAAAATTAAGAGTTTTTAACGAAAATAAGATCTGCATAATTCTCCCAAACGTCCTCCACACCATCCAACAACAAAATTTATTGAAAAATGACGGAGTCACTTTCTTGAAAATTTTGAAAATGTCCCAAGGGTTTAATGAATAGTATCTCCCAAAATGAAAATATAAATTTCAAATTCTAGGGACCGCGACAGATCGATTGGGAAGTATCAATTTCGGAGGAAATCGGCTAAATGGTTTAGCCGCTATCGTTGTTCACAAACGGACGGCCAGACAGATCGACGGACGAGCTCAACAAAAGAATAGAGCAATATGGTGTTTAGGTCACTTGAGAGAGTACAATTTTGGAAGTGATAGTGCTAAATGCAATTCCATTGCATTTTTGTACAAATTGCGCATGGCAGAAAAATTAAAGTACATCCCAATAGGAAATACTGAAGAAAAATACCAATTTTTAGAAAAATGCACTCATGAAGCCGCTAAAGAAGCTTTGGGAAAAGAGGGAAAATGTGAATATAAACAAAAAGACTTGTGGTGGACAGAAGATATAAAGAACCTAGTTGAAGAAAATAAAAAGTTATATTTGAGATGGCTTTCCACAAAGGATTTAGAAGACAGAAGTGAATACAACAGAATGAAATATTTGGTCAAGAAAGAAGTGAAGAAGGCAAAAAATGTATTCTGGGAACAAAAATGTGACAGATTAGACAAGTGCATTGGTAACACCAAATCCAGAGAGGCAAGGAAAATGTTACATTCCATGAAATTGAATACAACCCAAGAATGGCATTTAGTAGACCCAATTGGTATTGAAAAATGGCAAAAATACTATGAAAATCTTTTGACAGAAAATAGAGCTAAATTTCAGGGAATAAATTATGAACCACTGCACGTAAATTCCATCACACCAGATGTGACTTTGGAAGAGTTAAAAAAAGCGTTAAGAAACATGAAAAATAATAAAGTATCTGGGCCTGGAGGTATATCCATAGAGCTGGTTAAAAATTATCCTATCGTAGTTTTGGAATTATTTACTGAAATATTCAATGGAATTTTAAAAGGAGGTAAAATACCTGAAATATGGAAATTAGCCTATATAAATTCAATTTACAAAAAGGTTGTAAAAGATATTGTAATAATTATAGAGGGATAAGTGTGACTTCATCTTTGGTTAGACTGTATGGACGAGTGCTAAAGAATAGAATTGAAATGCAAACATCATACTCAGAAGAGCAAAGTGGTTTTAGACCAGGAAGATCGTGTATTGACAATATTTTCTATCTCAAACAACTGATGGAAAAAACAATTGAGCGAGGAAGAGAACTTCACATAATTTTCATTGACCTCAAAAAGGCTTATGATAATGTACCAGTAAAATAAGTATGGGGGCAATGGAAGAAAAAGGAATATCAACAACACACATAAATGCAGTCAAACAACTTTATAAAGATAACAAAAGTCAAGTAAAAGTGGGAAAATGTCTATCAGACAACTTCCCAGTAAATAAAGGATTACGGCAAGGCTGCTGTATATCTCCAACCCTGTTTAAGATATACATTGATAAAGCCCTAAAAGAATGGAAAAGAAAGTGCAGAAGCATGGGTGTGAAAATAGGTGATGAAACATTGTTTAGTCTACTATTTGCAGATGACCAGGTGATAATGGCTGAAGATGAAGACGATGTAACTTATATGTTCAGAAAATTAGTAGAAGAGTATGGAAAATGGGGGATGGAAATAAATTTACAAAAAACTGAATATATGGTTGTGGGAGGTATGCCCCATGATTTAGAGACTAGTATAGGAATAATTAAAGGTAAAACACAATATAAGTATTTGGGAGTCACACTAACAGCAGATGGTAGAGACGAACAGGATGTGAAAAATAAAAATATAAGAGGAAAAATAGCCACAAGACAGTTGAACCCAGTGCTATGGAACTCAATTATTTCAATGAAAACAAAGAAACGTATATATAGCTCCTTCATAGAGAGTACCACACTCTATGGGGCAGAAGTCTGGACACTATCAAAAAAATTGAAAGACAAATTTCAATCAACAGAAATAATGTTCTGGCGAAGATGTAAACTTTCTCTGTTAGATAAAATAAGAAATTATGAAATAAGAAATAAAAAGAAAGTGCAAACAACCTTGAACGAGACGATCGAAATGAGACTACTAAAATGGTATGGACATATGAGAAGGTTGAAATCGGATAGACTTCCTCAAAAAGTTTGGCAGTGGATACCAAATCGAAGAAGATACAGGGGAAGACCGAGAAGAACATGGAACATGGCAATAACTGAAGCCATGGAAAAAAGAGAAATGGAAGAAAACGATGTATGGGATAGAGAGGCATGGAAATTGGGATGCGGAAAACGGCCAAGGCTGTAAAAAACCGCTAAATAGATAGAGATAGATAGTACTAAATGTAAAGACAAAATTTGGAGCCGTTTTCAAGAAAATCTTGGTTTGTTATTTTTTTAAATTGCACATATAGGACCCCATATTGCGCGACAACTACTAAAAGTTTCAAAACAATGTACAAAATGTAAATAAATTTAAATTTAAAATTTGAATTAAAAAACTTTAAAGAAATTTAATTTAATTAAATTTAAAATTTGAATTAAAGAACTTATTATATGGACAACAAATTTAATTTGTAGGAAAAATCTCTATCTTTACTTTTGTAGTCGTGAAGCCGAAAAAACTGAAACTTTCGAAAATTTAGAGTTAACAGTGAAAATACGGACCTATGCTATCTTTGTAAGAATATTTTTCTCTACTAGAGGAAGTAATTTACTACACATTACAAGAGGTTTTATCTACTGTTTCTGTATCAGGGCTCCACAATTTGCGTTTTTCTGTCAAAAAATCGCCTTTTTTGGCACTGTTTTACATAATTTTCTCTATACTGCGTATTTTAGTCCGTTTATATTTGTACGTACGTATACGCGAAAGTAAAATGTCTAATTACTCCGATTACATCCGCTTTTCATCTTTTAAACAAAACAACACTAATAATAATATTAACTGTAATAACTGTAGTAATAATAATAATTATTATTATTTATTACATCTAACAAGTAATTTTAACTTATATTTGGGTGTATTAAAGCAATTTTACTTGTTTGGAAGCAAGACCATCTCAGTATGTTGATAATAGAGGACAAGTTACTAATATTTCGACTAATTGTAGCGCTAATAAAACAACAAAATAAATTTACTAAAATAAAAATATTGACTACCTGTATGAATGGGGGTTTCCTCATACAACGCCGCATTCCCATAGTAGGGTCTCCCCACAATCCGGCTATGGTGTCGGCACACATTTCACCTTCTTCACGGTACTTCTCCCAAAAGCGTTGAATCATATAGGGCGGCCTCCCGATGAACACATTGTAGGTGCTGTAGTAATCCTGGGAGCACGGAATGTTCTTGTCGATTACCACCTCGTACGGCAAGTCTTCGTCAGGGAGGGGAATTTGGGGGTGGAACGGGCTCCATGCAGCATCGTACGGTTTACATTTACATCGGAAGTTGACGCACACAACAGCTTCTCCCATCGGGCAACATTTCTTCACACAACGAACACGATTACAGGCACCGCAGATCAAGATGGCCGACTGTCGGGTGTCACCGGTAGCGGCGTGACTGTCCGAGCAGAAGTGCTGAGGAGTAAACACGTGTTCTCGAATGTGCCCGTGTGTCGTGACGGATTGGAGCACAAGAGAGCCGTTTGTTAACCAGTCGATTCGGTGATTGTCTCGTGGCAGCTGAAGTCGCACAGTTTTAGCGTTGGTGCACTTGTTAGGGTGACCGATCACGACATCGATACGTGCTGGATTGACTGTCGTTTTCAGGCCCTCCGGTATCCAGTTGGTGTCTGTATTATATTCTTCTCTTTGAGTTGTAATTTCTGAATCGTCTACATCAAATTTTACACTGCTAAATTTAGTTATCTTCAATGAAGTGGATTTGGCAATATTTATGGGTTGACAGCTAGTGAGATGTGCATTGAGTTCTTCACCATAATTGCAACATTTCGTGGTCAAAACTTGGCATTTTAAATTTGGAGTTACAAGAATGAAAATGATCGAAAACAAAAGTAATCCAAACAGCTGCATTTCGTCGAAGTAATAGAAACAAGTTTCTGTAAAATTAATGCGAAAGATTTCAAAAAATATTATAGAATTTAAAGGAAGTTTTGATTTTTAAGAAACCATATTCAGTATTATTAGTCGTCCAAATAGCATTCGTGTGTTTAAATGAACAAACAGAAGGAGTAACAGATTTGAATAATCGTGCATGTATCACTGGTTTGAAACAAAATTAATTCGAATTGTAAACAATGATTTGATGACAAACTTAAAAAGGAGTGAATGTGGCAAACATTTAGTAAACAGAGAAAATGCACGTAGTATTACTACGAATCTCTAACACTACTTCCTTTGATTCTAATTCTAAATATGCCCATTATACATTACCTGCCAGGGAGTAAATGTGGAAATTCTAAATATGCCCATTATACATTACCTGCCAAGGAGTAAATGTGGCAAACATTTGAGTAAACAGAGAAAATGCACGTAGTATTACTACGAATCTCTAACACTACTTCCTTTGATTCTAATTCTAAACATGCCCATTATACATTACCTACCAGGGAGTAAATGTGGAAATTCTAAATATGCCCATTATACATTATCTGCCAAGGAGTAAATGTGGCAAACATTTGAGTAAACAGAGAAAATGCACGTAGTATTACTACGAATCTATTACACTACTCCCTTTGATTCTAATTCTAAATATGCCCATTATACATTACCTGCCGCCAACGAGTTGAATTAAATTTCTTACATGTTTTTCCTTGTCAGTTAAATACTTGCATTTATCCTGTGTGTTCCTTCTATCTATGTACTGTTACATTTACGTTCGTTTATAATTTCATTAAACTACAACACTATTTTCACAAATAAACGAAACAAAAATGTGAACAATGTCATACAAAAAATATTTCAGAAATTTTTTATGTTCATTAAATGGTACTGAATATATCAACTACTTATTTACTGTAAACACTGAACTGCAATAATACTTCTTGATTTTTCATATTTTGCACACGAACATGTTTCCAAATTGGCTATTTCAATGCATCATGTAACATAAAAAAATAAATAAATCAAGTTTGACAAAAAATCCCAAAAATTTCTAAAATGTTTGATCACAACTTTCAAAGTCCTAATTTGACCTTGCCTTCCAAATTCAACAAATAATTGTTACTGTTTCATTAGGAAGTCCCTGTATAGTACACTTTGTGTTACCAACAACCACAACAGTTGAAGCCGGAATACGCAATACACTAATACGACGAACTTGCAATATAAAGAACACACACATTTGTTAATAACTGCGTATACAATACGCTCAAACGAAAAAGCATATTTTACAAAAGCCAAGTTGAACGTTTAACTTGAGCAGCTTGACACAACCGGTAAGCTGTGCTACGGAGGACTGACTGCTCCCAATTCAAGTTCATATCCTTTTATACGGGAGAGAAGTTGTTTCCTTAAAATACGGCGTTCCCCAAGGTCTTTGTTTTTCTTATGTCGTCCCGCATGCCAACTAAAGGCAACTTTTATTTCCCTTTTGTTACTACGCCTGCTCCCACGGCGAAGAACGCGTTATAGGAGTCAGTATGCGTAACCGCTCAAGGTCACTCAAACCCGTTCTTTCCATTGGGTCGGTTTAAACAAGTTCATGGTACAAGGGCTGGAAGGGAATCTACCAATGTCAACGAACTTTCGTCTGGTCCGCGCAAAGCCAGTTCTTCACTATAACATCAGTCTTTCGTGTAGAAAGGCAACTTGATGTGAACGTTATAGAATAGGTAAATATGAAATTGGTGTATAAAACACTTTTTTTTATATATCTCCATTAAAAATGAACTTTTTAGTTGCAAGAAATCGTACCTAAAATGGCATCATATGACGTGGAATGTGAAGTATTTGCTTTTTATGGCACGAATAATGGCGTCATCACACATTCAACCAATCGCAGCGAGTTAGTCGTAGGGTGGTGGAGGAAAACCGAACAGCTGACCTCCAGTTTTTTGGCACTAATGTCAAAAACTCGTGACGCCATCATATTTTAATGTTACCTCATTTATAATGTTGCATTCGTACAAATGTGAAAACTTACCCTTAACATCGCTGGCTTGAAAAATATGATCTCATGTAATAAAGATTAACATTATAAACTAGTTTCTTAATACAATATTATTGTATCTTTATTCGGGTTTATTCCGACTACCTTACACTCCAGGAATGTTTAGCTTGTAACTGCTTTCCGGCTCCCAAGCGTCTGTCGGCTGGCTGTTGCATTGGTATTTTTAAGTGATTTCTTCCTATTTTCCTTTGTCTTTTCCTGTCCTCTACACACACTCATACGTACATGCAATGCACTACCAGACTTCACGGGAGAACGGTCTGGAGCTTAAAGCTGGTCCCGATTGGGGCGGTTCCCTTAGAGGGAGATACCTGGAAGTGGGATTCCCCTGCAAACCGTCGTGTTAGTCGGTGTCGGATGTCACCATCCAGGGGGGAAGGATTCAACATCACCTCTCAGTAATATAATATTGACAACAGAAACGGGATTAATGGTGACAGCAGTTGACGATCCCGAAATGTGCCCAATTCCAGATAATATCTTTTGGCAAAACAATATCGAAATTTACGTTTTGTTTTCTCTTCAGTAGTAAGCTATTTGTATATTGCATTATTCAATGGAAACAAACACACGATAGGAATAAATATGACGTGTTGAGATCAACACTTATATTTATGATCTACAATTGTGTCTGACATAATACAAGCTGGTACGACAAATTGAAGTTTACAGCTCTCCAATCTCACTAACACCTATCTCAACAACATTGAAACTTTATATGCACATAAAACGAACATAATAGCTGTCACGTGCGGAATTATAAACTCAAATAGTAAATAAACAACGGACATGTGCTATCTTCACGTTTTTAGGTTTAATGATTTTATGTGCTAACATTTCTTGCTGGATTAAGGTGCCGTATCTGCGAGCAGATCTTTACAAGGATTAATGTTTCTTCGAACAAGACGAAATATCACATTGATATTTTGACCTTTTCACGTCAATTCATGGCTCCAAAACGCTCTTCCAAACCTATCATGCTCATTGAAAGCCTTCACAACATTCCTACAAAGGTCACTAAGTAAGAAGCAAACACTAGTTAAACATTTATAAATCTTCAACATACATGCGTGCTGGGAAATATTTGGAAACAGAAAATAGTAGTGCAAAAATATTCAATTACCGAAAAGATGAATAATATATTATAGATAAATCAAGTTCCAGGTGAGTTTCAGAATTGCTAAAACCGATGCGGACCGTTCACTACCTGCGAATCATCTAATGTTCATTTGAAATGTATGTGGATAGGAATTAATGACTGGTTCACTATAACCGACAGATCACTACACCGAGTTCGCTATATCCAGAGTCAGCTTGAATGACAATGGAACTTCCCATACTTGGAAGTTTGGGGAAGTAGGTTTCAATATCTGGTAATCGTTATTTTCTAACTTAAGTTATTATCCCTTACAGCTATGTAAATTCGATTTCCCGGAATCAATGACTTTAGTTCACTATAACCGAGTGTTCACTATAACCGACAGATCACTACACCGAGTTCGCTATATCCAGATTCAACATTAATGGCAATGGAACATCCCATACTTGAGAAGTTTGGGGAATGAGGTTTCAATATCTGGGAATCGTTAGTTTCTAACTTTAATTATTATCCCTTACAGCTATGTAAATTCGATTTCCACCCTTGTTATTTAAGTGCAAAATTACTGGAGAATAAATATTTAACCCGTTTGTTGATTGATGATTCCAGGCGCGTCAACTGGTATTCTTGTTATTCCTGCAAGAGTGCAGAATGTTACATCTCGGGAGGTGGTGGTGTTCTTCTCTCGTTATCAAGTGAATTTAGACGCCAGCCTACACGGCTTGCAAGGGGGTTCCTTCTTTTAGAAATCTCCGCACGACCCCATTAGAGCGGGATTTATCAATTTTTTCGGTATCAGGGCCGGATAATAAGAAATTTTCCGTTCGTGCTTTTCGCCGCAACATCAATATATTTTCTCTATAATTCAGTTATGCAGTTTCGGAGAATCTCTGTAACACAAATTAATAATCGAAGAGAAACTAACTTTATTTTTGCATTATCAGAACCAAAAATGTTATATCTTAGAGGTCCTATTTAATCGAAGCCGACTGTATTTGCCTTCCGCTAGTTCTTGAAACAAAAGCGGCTCCAGGAAGAAATGATGGGGAAATGCTTCTCTCTCAAAGCCAACATTGTTATTGTATGTCAACATTATTCTTGATATATTAAAAACAATAATTACAATATACTGGTTGCATAATTTCCAAAGAATTATTCCCACTATAAATCTGTCTATTTTAGGCTAACAACAGCGGGTTTTTTTTTAAATATTTCAAAAATATTTAGGAGCTATTTAACCTAAATTTCCTCCTCTTGTAATACTTTCTCCATCCACCTCTGTGCTAGAAGACCTATTCATGTGCCTTAGTGAAATGATACGATCTCTACTGCTGAAGCCAAGTTCAGGTGCAGTGAGTATACGAGGAAAACCGGCACACAGCGAGATCAAACAAGCTGACCTTCGAGACTGGTAAAACTGTCTTCCTTTTGCAAGCCGCGTTCATTGGCTGGATAAGCGCGAGTTTTTTTCGCGACATCTCTCATAGCAAACAAATATAAATATAAATATAAATATATATATATATATATATATATATATATATATATAAAATATCATCAATATTTTCTGTGATGTAATTGATTGCATTTGACAATTTACATAGTAACAAATCTAACTGAATGACCGGCTGAGGTAGCTCAGGACAACACCAGTTGCCACTCCAATGTTTCTGTGTGAGGTTCTCGTGTAGAAGTCCCCACAACAGTGTATTTTACGCCGCATCTATGCCATAAGCAAGCAGTTCAAGCAGTCTGGAGGAGAATTATTGTACTCGGCTGCTTTTGTCGGTATTTTTTGTGGTTTCTCTTATCGAAACCTGGCGAATGTTGGAGTAGTTCTTTACAAAAGGACCACGGTGCGTGTGGAATCTTTGCTTCCTCTTCCTTGACCTATCTTCACCAACTTACATACGCTTACAGTCCATGTGCTCGAATAGAGAGGGAGAGGAGAGAGAGAGAGAGATAGGTGAGAGAGAGAGAGGAGAGAGAAAGGACAGATAGGGGAGAGAGAGAGACAGACAGAGAGAAACTCCCCTCAAGATTAAAGATGCCTCAAGCCGTCGTGTATATTATATATTATGCAAACGTTTTAATGAAAACAGTTTTCTGCCATTGAATTCGTGGTATCCACGTTCTACATAAATGTACCCACGATGCGCGATGCGTATTTTAGCCGTAAATAAAATGACTAGTTTATATTAACGTGGACGAACTGCGGTCGTCATTATCGCCTTGTTACCACTGAGGCTTTACAACAATGTGTTGCGACATGCAACAATGACTGCTAATTCGTATGGGATACAAAATTTTGCAAATTAGCATTGTTGATACCCCTGGCAAGACAATGAAAATGGATACAATACTAAAATAATTAAATATAACATTGTTATATTCATCAAAACTACTCGTTTTTTACATGCATTCGTCTTTGTTCCCACATATTATTATGCAAAGTGAAATCATTAGTTCGTTTATACATTTAACTCAATGACCACGATTTGAAATAGGTTCTAAATAAATTATAAAATATTAATTCGTTAACGTATATGAAAAACTCGAGTGTCAGAATGGACAAACAAATATGGAATTATACACAAATTCTAATTTACAAAGCATCCCGCGGAAATTACTGTTATTACGATAACGGAGCACAGTGAATTGGAAGAAAGCAACTATGTTTGTACACAAACAATAGTCGTATTTTCAAAATGAAATGACCTTATTTGAAAATCTGTTGTTTATGAACATAATTCATTATGAAAAACATGGTATCTTCACAATTGTACTTATAAGAAAACGACGAAAATTGTTTAATCTTTGCAAATTTTCGCAAAATCAGGCATTTCAACCAACATGAGACCTGTACTATTCTCTTAACCCTTCAACGGGAAGTGACGGTCCCTGCAAGAGATTAGATTTCATCTTCGTTCGGTGCAAGCTCTGTTCGTTGTTCTCTCTCTTTCTTACATCAAAAGATTGGTTGGAAAAAACCTTGGTTTGGCAATACGTTACAATAGTCCTTAACGCTTCTTTTCCGTTTCCCGAAAGGGAATACCTGTGACAGAAGCACTGCTAATTGGTGGACAGCTAAAATGGGGTCCGTATCAATACAGTAATGAAAATTGATTAACTGAACTAAAAGTTAACGAAACAAAAGGTTTTCAAAAACTTCAGCGACTAGACGATAAATTGATTGATGAACTGCTGTATGCCGAGAGGTCGCTTAAGGGAAAAATCAGGATTGAGTAAAGGAGTGGATCTTATCATCAGGGGGCCCCTGCACGAAGACTCCTTCGTAGTCCCCGCAAGGATTAGTCCTATCTTGAACAGCACTATTTCACTCACAAAACCTGATCACGCAAAGCATTTTATTAAAATTACCATCACACGCCACTCTCAGAAGCTCAGCTTCTGTGGGAGATTCAAGTAATGCGATTCATTTAGTCTGTAGTTTGAGGCAATTTTGCCAGGTTAGGGGTTTTCCCCAGTATTTTTTTTTTTTTTTTTTTTTTTTTTTTTTTTTTTTTTTTTTTTTTTGTGATTGGTGGATGTTTTAGGGGGCTTTTGTTGTGAGATTTCGTTGAGTTTTGCTGATGTTATTTTTTTATATCTCTTGTGTTTCACATAAACATAAAACTCAAAACGTTTCCTCAGATTATTGCAGATGTATTTATTCAAATATGACTAAACGTAGCTAAAACATTTGTAGGAGTGTACGACCATTTGAATGAATTTCCTCGTTTAAAATGGGCGGTTGGTTGTCACAACAGAAGATTGGTAAAAGACGGTAACACATTCGATGTAAAAGAAACGAATCATAGTAATAAACAAATGAAGGAAACGATTTCGATTGAAGGAAAGTTTTTATAAAGAGGAATAATCTCTTTTTCAGACACTACAATTAGTGAGGCAAAGATATTTCTTTGGTTTTGGAACTCGTACGCAGTTTGAAACTCCTTAACACAAAGGTTATATACTGTGTGTATCAATGTACATTATTATATAAATAGTTATACTTATTTTTATATATTACAAATATAGGTGTTTATTGTAAAATATAAATATCGGCCATATAGGCCTACAATTAATATTGTTTGTATTTTTGTAAAAATTTCTATACTTTCTCACATGTTTTATACACAAACTAATCATTTTTTGAATTTGGTGTTTTTTAATGCTTTGGTGGTTTGCAACACGCGCAGCGCCGAAAATGTTTAAGACCCCTGACAACACAGCTTTGAGGCCGAAGCTTGTGATTCACCGTTATGTTCCTTTACCCTTAGTAGGAACGTAGGTCGAATTGACTTTTGATCAGCTGGGACGCGGTTAATAAATCGGGAGCTTCAATATAAAAAAGGGTTAGCGATTTAATATTAAAAAAGCTCGCGATTTAATACCGGGGTCCCTCTTGATCGCTGTCAATTACCCTTTTAATTGGCGAAAAAGTTACGGTGTGGATGTTGACACGTGATGAGGAACTATCCACTTAAATGTGGTATTAGTGGAGAAAGCGTTTTCGACAGTTCGCATTGACTCAAACAACCCAAACGTTCCGCTTTAAAAACTCAGTGGAGATGGGGCGACCCCCCACCTCCCCCCGCGAAATACAAAGTAGTTATTTAAAAATAAAATTAAGGCTCAACAATAAATGTATCGAACATTCAAGTTAAAACGTAAATATTACAGAACGAATTACTGATTATTGCAGTTATTTGAAGTGGATAAACTTTATTTATTTATGTCAAAAACCGTGTGTGGGAGAAGTTAATTTGAAGTTACATTTATTTTCCAGCTTCACATATTTCTTGTAATTTTATTTAAAAACTATTCCTTTCAATTTCGTGCTCTACATAGGTAGTGGTTCGTAAGTCAAAAAGTGAAATATTTAATGCTATAAACAAGACTTAATAAAAGTAATAATAGCAATTTAAAATAAAAATTCACAATTCACAGGATTCAACTCTTGTTTGTGTGTAGATAAGTAATATTATCGATGCGATGTGGCCGGTCCCATGGTGTAATGGTTAGCACTCTGGACTCTGAATCCAGCGATCCGAGTTCAAATCTCGGTGGGACCTAAAAGTTTTTGATCAATAATTATAACTACCCTTACCATCTAACTAGAAGGAAACCATTTAAGAGCGCTAACATTTGGTTTCAACACTTCATGTTCTCAATATATTTCTATTTCTTTAAGAAATTTACGAGAAATTAAAAACTAAAAAAAATCGCATTGAGAACAAACAATTTGTGTGTGGTTTTGAATTCTGATCGTAGTATTGTATTACTCAAATTGTTTTCTTTAAATAGTTGCATAATCCCCACATTCATTCACAAATATGTCGATTTGATCATACCCAAGTTGAAGAGTGACTTGTCACCCTCGTCGCTTGGCCCTGTGGCGCAACGGATAACGCGTCTGACTACGGATCAGAAGATTCCAGGTTCGAATCCTGGCAGGGTCGTGATGCATTTTTTCCCCACAGTAGAATGACAGTATCGCAGACTGCGTATGAAAGATCCCACATAGCAACAGCAGGAATGTAGTTGCTACTCTGCTGAAAGTAATTTCATGCTCAACATACAACCATGACTACTCCCTAGTAATAGCAATCCCTCTAGAGTTTCGAATATATAACCGCTCAATACGTAACTACAGTTACGGGTTAATTACAATACTTAGAAACACGAATTAAATTGACACTGAAGTCTCATTTAAAATTATCAACAGTTACATGCAATTAGCTTTGAAGTATTTTCTGTAAACCATTGCCCTCGCAGAGACTTTTACTTCAAAAGAGTACCCGGAAGAAGAAGAAAAATTAATTAACCTTTCTCTAATCTCGTTCCTTTCTGACACGTTACTCGCGCTAGGCACAGAGAGCGGCAACAAAGGAACGATTCTTTATTCGATTATGAAAACAATAATTGCGATAAATTAGCGAAATTTATTAAGAAAAATAATAACATATTGCACAAAATATTTTGTGTTAATTATATGGTGTGAAATTTACAGTGCGAAATCACTTGTATGCCTTTAATAAACCGATGTAAAACATATTGATGATTATAATAATAGTAATAATAATAAAAATAAATCAAAAAACAATTTGTTTTATAAACAATATATAGGCGGTGCGGAATGAGGAGACGAGAGAGAGAGAGAGAGAGAGAGAGAGAGAAGAAACGAGAGGGGAAAAGGAGAGAGAGAACAAGAAAGAATTAAAAAGAGACAGAGAGACTGGGAAACGTGAGGAGAAGGGGAGAAAGAAAGGAGGAATGATAAAGAGGGGGAAAACTGAGAGGGGAAAGGGTGAAAAAGTGGGGGAAAAGAGATGGAGAAAGAGAAAAAGAGAAACAAAGAAATAGAGAGAAAGAGGGAAAGATAGAGGAGAGAGAGACATATATATATATATATATATATATATATATATATATATATATATATATATATATACAGAGAGAGAGAGAGAGCGAGAGAGAGAAGGACTGGGTTGTACTAGTACTGTTATAGAACAAAATATAAGTAAACATTATATAGAAAACGGAAGGCTGTCACATAAAGTTACTACGTAATTTGTTGCAAACAAAGAAATATTGTTTATTTGGAGAATGACCCTTAGTAATGTCACCAAAAGGAATAAATATATGGGGATCAATGTTTTAACATTCTGTACAATGTGCAATTCAAAACGCAGGGGTATTAACACTATAATTTTAGATATTTTGCGTGTTATTTTAATGTAGCGAGTGGAACTAATAATTATAAAAATACAATAATATTTTTTTACACTTTATATGTCATCCAATTCTCATATCATCAGAAGTAATAATTGATGCCGGGTAATAACTGCATGCATTTATATTAAGGGTGAGTACACCGAAAATGTTTCAGAAAGAAAACAGCTAATATATTCTCACTACTTGCAACGGAGCAGTTGAAACACGAATCCAATTTTCTTTTCTGACGAATTGTGGGAAAGTAAACTAGCAGTGGTAAACAGCACATACTTTTTCGAGCTGCTGGAAACAGCTACGTAATATTGGAATATTGAATTTTCTGGACTACTATAACCTCAGCCATTATTTCAAAACATCGAATTGAACCAAGAAGCGAGCAATGCACTGTTGCTAGCGCAGCGTTGTCAAAACTATGTGCATTCGCTTGGCTAATAAAATCAATACAGTAATTAGAATGTACGCAACTAACATCAAAATAATTGCGAAAATTCTGGCTGCTCATTCGTGAGTTGCCTTTGGTCGTAAGATAACAGTTTCGATAGCATTTCATTTCATCACCGACTTCTAACATCCACACTTCAGATAGAAAGAACACTCTTGCTTTTCAACAAAGAGAGCGTCCATGGTGTCTCGGAAGAGAGAGAAGATGATATAAACAAAACAAGTGCTACTCAAGAGTTTCACAAATATCGATGTGGCATTGTTGTGAAATTTCTTCTAAGCTTTGCAGATTGCATAAAAAGAAACACTTCAAAATATTGAGAATGGACACTAAATAAAAAGGAAAAAGTGAGAAACGAAAAATAGATTTAATATTGACATTTTCAAGAGGAATTTAATAAAAAAATGTTGTGCCATATTTTTGAAAATGTCCCAGGGGCTACATGTAAAGTATCCCCTAAAATTGAAATATCGGTTTCAAAGTCCAGCCAGAACGGTTGGGGAATATCAATTTAGGAGAAAATCGACTGAAAGTTTATGCCCTAACGTTCTGCATAGACGGACAGACAGAAGATTTTCCGTCAATCAGTTTTTCGGTATGAAGGACGCACAAAACATGGATTCTGATTACAAAACGTGTTGAAGGACTTTTTTCTATACATAGCGACTAGATTGATCCACTTTTTTCTTACCAGGGCTCGGGGCAAGACGAAACTATCACTACTGGTTCAGGAAGGTTCTAATGTTTTTCCCCTTTGGACTTTTGCCAGCCGACAGACGGTTATCCTTTACGTCCCGATGGGACACCTATTCGACCGTACTCAAACACACTGGCGGGCTCCTCTGATCTGGAAGTCAAAGCAAGGCCTTGCGTGACAACACGCACACGAGACACAAGGGACTATGGCAACATTTTCTGCACTAATTAGATAGCTTGATCGGATTCAGCCCCTGTGTGGAGGAGGATTCCAGCGGTAGGCTGCTCTGATCGGTACTTTTCCGTAGTTGCTCCCATGGCGAAGGCAGGACACCAGGAGAGAGATGGAACAGTACCCTAATGAACGATCCACGGACCGCAGGCGATCTTTCCTTCCTCTACCTTGTCCTACCCTCACCTCCTACACTGTATTACCACACATACCGGGAGACCGGTCGGGAGTTTAGAGCTTGTCTCAGATGGGGCAGTGCCTTCTGATGGGAGATACCTGGTTGGAGAAAACCCTGCTAACGGATGTAGGTTTGTGCCGGATATCACCATCCGTCGGAGGCACATCACCAACACCTCAGAGGAAAAATATGCACTATACTTATGGTACTAATGACCTTAGAAGTTGACACGCCCTCAAACACTCACTGATCCATCAACGAACAGATCAGCTGCCACTAATGCAGATTAGAAACTAGAAGTGCTACATCAGCACGTACTTCCTCCCGCGTAATTTCACGCAAAATTGCGTGAAAAGCGTGCAATTACGTGATATATTTTACTTTCTTACATTCTGCTTATTTTTCGCACCAAATGTTTTACGATTTCAAATTAGTTTTACAAAAAGAAATTCGGAGATAAATTGTGCAAATACAATAAATTGTATTACATAATTATTACTAATGACAAAAAAGTTCGTGTTCCAAGGCGGTGTATCTAAAACAACTAGTTTTAGATAAACCGCCTTGATTGGGGCATTTTATATGTATTAGTACTGGGGCATTTTATTATGTATTTGTTAAATACTATTGGTTTTCATTTCATTAGTTGGAATAGTCACAGGCAATACCACGAGTGCTTTGAAAAATTGTCTATAAATCTCTGAATCACGAAGCGAGAAGGGGATTTATCTGAAAATTTCCGACGCACGAGTGGTATGTAATAGGGTAATACGAAAGAAATTACGTTCAACAGAGTTCTAAAGTTACGTTCGTGCAGACTTCGTACGTAGAGTTAAACACTAGGTTTTACTTTCACGAGCGGTAAACATAACACTAATTATGGCTCACAACCTCTCAAAAACAGGACTAAACATAATTTCTTCTGATTCAGCAACAAATGCCTACAAATACTGAAAATAATTTGCTACTTAACGTCGCAGCGTGAATTATCATGGTTCTAAAAATTTAAATACGTAGAAAATATTCATTATTTAATAAAGACGAAAACACGAATAAACATGATTAAAAATAAGATATAAAAGAAAAGTGAGGAAAGTGAGAGAGAAAAGGAAGAGCCGAAATGATGCATAGCAATAAAATTATAATTAACGTCTATACCTACAATTTTACATTAAGTTTACATCACAGTGCAGTTTTGCATATCTTACTTAGCTATTAAATCAAATATTTTACAAATCATTTACAATTTAGAAAGTTACTACAACTCATTAGTTCAGTTTCACTTAAAATAATCATAACCCTCGCGTTAAACATCTGTAAAGTCTTTATTTGTTTACTTGTAAGTTATTATTGTAAGTCTTTGTTTGTTATATGTATGATATTCCCTACAAAAATGGAGGTAATTGATATTTTTGCTTTATCATTATTTTGTACAAAGTTGTGTTTGTTAATAGTTTCTGGCACCATTGTAAATCCTTCGTGCAATCTTTCTTCTGATTTGGAGTCTTGACAAAACTTCTCTACAGTTCTTTAGTCAATGTACATGTTTTATCTAACTCAATATGCACCTTGTTTTCCATGGAAATTAATCTCACTATATATGCAAAGAAAAAAACATTTCTATTTTTCTCAACAACTCTACAATCTGACGACAGCGCTACTGGTGACATCTTGCAACAACTCGATACTTAGCTCTGCGTCCCTGGGGATGACGTTTTTGTTGAATTTGAGGTTGTTTTTGTAGAGTACGCACTGTGTTTGTGAACTTTGTTCACACCAAAAAAAGCAAAATAATTATTTTCAATCTATTTTAAAAGCAATTCCTCACCACTTAATTTTTTGGGATTTGTTTAGTGTTTTTGTTTATAACAAAATAAAAACTTCCTAAAGGCAAAAAAGTATCTTGGCGTAAAATGCGTCGAAAATAGTGCATTACACAGACTCAACAGCGTTTTATTTTAATCTCGTAGGTTGATGGCCGGAGCCTCGTCATCAACTTGGACCCACGTAGCTAAGCATCAATTGTGTCTTTAAAGTGTAAGGAATCAAATAGCACGTTACACATAATGAAGGAAGTTATAAGATAAAGGTGTGTGCCGAAGGTCCAAGCCTAGTCATACAGTACTCATACAGAGGAAAGGAGATTAAACTGCACTTTAAACCATTACAGCACAAAAAGTGGAACAATCAAGTTCAAGAGGAATGTGTCTGCTGTATGCTCGTGGTTAAGTCGAAACGTAAAGCTGGTGTAAAGCAAAAGCTAGTCGGTACGCACCATAGTGGGCGGGGCATATTCATCTAGGGTCTAAAGGTTTTGCTATTTATAAAAAAATGATCGTACAACCAGCGTTTGGCGCTTTGGAATGCTATAAGTAAAATTTAACAACATAACAATGGTTTAGCGCTACAAGCTGCAAAAACATGCTAATAGAGAGGTCCAACAATGACTGCGATTACGGACGCCACGAGAATTGGAGAGCGCTGTGCGCACACAATTTCGTTGCGCGATAACCGGTTCAAATGTTCTTCACCACCACGCTCTGTACGCTGGTTCGTGTTTTCGCCATGTCGCGGAAGTATGACCTAAATGGACTGGCTCTGGAGAATCTCCTATTGGGAATGGCACTGGAGACTGTCCTACAGGGACTGGCGCTGGAGTATGACTTGAATAGACTGGGACTGAAAAATGGCCTATAGGGACTGGCACTGGAGAATGATCTTTAGGGACTGGCACTGGAGAATGACCTACAAGAGCTGGCACTGGATAATGACCTCTAGGGATTGGTACTAGCGGTTCAGAATAATATACGCTCAAGTTTTCTTGATATTCCATTATGACGGATTAAAAGGAAACTGCCAACAACTCCCTAATACGTTCAAAACAATCGCAGCATTTCTCGTGGCACTGTTTGGCGAATTAAGTAAATGCCCAATTTTGGTACGCCCTTTTAATCCGTGACGTATCCAGAGCCCTCCTCTCCCCGCACCCCCGCTGTGGAATATCAAGAAAACTTGCGCGTATAGTATTCTGAACCGCTAGTACCAATCCCTAGAGGTCATTATCCAGTGCCAGCTCTTGTAGGTCATTCTCCAGTGCCAGTCCCTAAAGATCATTCTCCAGTGCCAGTCCCTATAGGCCATTTTTCAGTCCCAGTCCATTCAAGTCATACTCCAGTGCCAATCCCTGTAGGCTATTCTCCAGTGCCAGTCCATACAGCTCATAGTCCAGCGCCAGTCCTTATAGGTTATTCTCTAGTACCAGTCCCTGAAGGCCATTCTTCAGTGCCAGTCAGTAAGTCAAGTACATACTCCAGTCCACTCATTATAATTCCAGTATATAACTCCAGTGCCAGTTCATATAGGTCATCCTCCAACGCCAGTCCATTTAGGTCATTCTCCAGTGCCAGTCCCAATAGGTCATTTTGAAGTGCCAGTCCCTAGAGGTCATCCTCCAGCGCCAGTCTATTTAGGTCGTCCTCCAACGTCAGTCCATTTAGGTCGTTCTCCAGTGCCAGTCCATTTAGGTCGTCCTCCAACGCCAGTCCATTTAGGTCATTCTCCAGTGTCAGCCCCTATTGGTCGTTCCCAAGTGCCAGTCCATATAGGTCACTCTCCAATGCCAGTCCCAGTCCATTTAGGTCATCCTCCAGTGCCAGTCTCAATAGATCATTCTGAAATGCCAGTCGCTATAGGCCATTCTGAAGAGCCAGTCTATTTAAGTAGTTCTCCAGTGTCAGTCCATATACGTCATTCTCCAGTGCCAGTCCCTATTGGTCATTCTCCATAGCCAGTACCTATAGGTCATTGTCCAGTGTCAGCCCCTATTGGTCGTTCTCCAAAGCCAGTCCATTTAGGTCGTTCTGCAGTGCCAGTCCATTTAGGTCGTCCTCCAACGCCAGTCCATTTAGGTCATTCTCCAGTGTCAGCCCCTATTGATCTTTCTCAAGTGCCAGTCCATATAGGTCACTGTCCAATGCCAGTCCTAGTCCATTTAGGCCATCCTCCAGCGCCAGTGCCCGTAGGTGGTGTCGGTCACACCCTGAGCAGCTTGCGGACGCGCTCGGAGCCAGCGAGGTCCAGCGGCAGCATGCCGAAGTTGTCCCTGGCCGAGGGGCTGGCGCCCGCCGCCAGCAGCGCCTGCACCGCCGCCTCGCTGTCCTCCGTGGCCGCCCAGTGCAGGGGTGTCCACCCGTTGCTGTCGCGGCAGCTGTGGTCGGCGCCGGCGCCCAGCAGCAGCCGCAGGCACAGGCGCCCGCTGTCCGACTTGGCGGCCGTGTGCAGCGGCGTCCACCCGTAGTAGTCCCTGCCACACCAAAGGTCTTCGTCATTTTTTGCCATTTGGATGATTACGTTGACTGATTCCACGCGCTAGTCCTGTAAGTGTAAAGCATGTTTTATACCCGTAGTAGTCCCTGCCACACCCAAGGATTTCGTCATTTTCCGTCATTTGGACGATTAAATTGACTGATTCCAGGCGCGTCACCTTATAAGGTCATTAGTTCCGTAAGTGTAGGGCATGTTTCCCCCGGGAGGTGGCGGAGATCTTTCCCCGCTGGGTGTTCAGATCCTACCGGTTGGCTTAAAAGGGTTTCCCCAACCAAGTATCTTTCAGCGGCGAGGCACTGCTCAAGCCGAGAGCAGCTCTAAGCTCTGAACTGGTCTGCCGGCATATGTGGCAGTGCAGTGCTTGTAAATGTGTTCTTGTAAGTAAAAGGTGCGGAGAGGTGAGGATCGTGTGACAAGACGAACGGAAATGAAAGATCGCGCGCGTCCGTGGCTTGTTTGTTAGGGTACTGCTCTCGTATTCGCCTGACACGCCGTGTTGGTCGCAGAAACCACGGAAAACTACCAATCAACAGCTGGCCGCTAGAATTAGATTTAGATCTGGCTAAAAAATCCTGCAACGCAAACCCTGGAACCACCGGGTTCAATTCAATTCAGTCATGAAGTGACGTCAGTTGATGCCCTGATCCACGTTAACCAGGACCATGGTTCACCGTGTACAATCCTGGCACCTTGTGTGCAGGGTGATCACATCAGAATCATCACATCCACCTGACGTTTTCCCATACAGGTATCTCCCAGCAGCGCTAAAGCTGGGGCCGGCTCTAAGGGCCCCTTCCCACGGCGCGGCCGCAGCGCGCTTCGCAGCAGCGCGGCGCGTAACAGAGCATTGGTTTGAATGGAGGCCTTCCCACGTGCAGCGGGTGGCGGCTGCTGCGGCAGCCGACGCCGAACTCCAGCTACGCGAAGCGGAGGAGGGGCCACGCGCCACCGCTAGCAGAACACAGCTTTAAATGGGAGCGTTCCCACTGCGCCACGGCCGCAGCATTCTACCTGCTCCGGTCCCTTTGTTCGTCGTCGCCGGAGGGTCGGCGAAACCTACCCCTCCAGACCCCACCCCCTTCCACGGCGGGCGGCGGTGCGGCCGTGGCTCCGGCGGTGGCGGCGTCGGAAGAGCTCTGCTCCTTGAAGGAAGCGCGCTGCGGCCGCGCCGTGGGAAGCGGCCCTAAGCTCCCGACGTGTGTGATTCCGTAGTTTACGTCAGTGTGTGTGTGTGTGTGTGGAAGGGGAGGGGGAGATACCTCGTGTGGACGTCAGCGCCGCGCTTGATGAGCAGCGCGAGCACGTCGGCCTGGCCGCGCCGCGCCGCCCACTGCAGCGCCGTCAGGCCGAAGGCGTCGGCGGCGTTCACGTCGGCGCCGGCGTCCAGCAGGCGCTGCACGTCGCCCGCGCGCCCGTCCTGCGCCGCCGCCTTCAGCGCCGCCCCCAGCCCGCCGCCCGCCGCCGCCGCCTGCGCACGCGCACGCGCACCACTCAGCGCTCATAACCACGAAGAGCAGGCCCTATGGCCTGAGTCTCGCCATTAATAAAGACATTATTATTATTATTATTATTATTATTATTATTATTATTATTATTATTATTATTATTATCATCATTGGCGTATAGGCCATTACTGACCACGCTACACGATTAACGTGTGTAATTCTTCCAGGATCAGCTTTTCAGCTGTATCCTTGCATTACAACAAGGTTGTTACGCCTTGTAGTGTGAATTATGAGATGATAGGATGATGATGATGATGATGATGATGATAGGTGAAAGGACAATCACAAATACGACCATGTTTACGCAGTACTCGAACCTGCAGCCTCCTCGGCACAGACAACAGCTGCCGCAACCGTCTGCGCCACGGGGCCGACATTATTATTATTATTATTATTATTATTATTATTATTATTATTATTATTATTATTATTATTATTATTATTATTATTATTATTATTATTATTATAACCACAACGCAAACCGTGTAGGTGACGGCATAGACAGCTCACTACCAGGAATCCAATACGCGGTTCTTACAAGGCCTTTGCAAGTGACATTAAATAGTTAGTTATGCACCAAGGGTCTAATGCTTTTTTTGGGTGGGGGTGGGGGTGTCTGAGGGAGTTTTGTCGCTTGAGATCATGAGAACCATTTGTGTGTGCCCTTGGTGCAGACTTGATTTTATTTTTCACCTAGCTTTATTGATTCATTCTCTTATTTACTAATTAACTAGATTATGACTTGGTTTGTACGTTCATATTTGCCTTCACAAGAGAACGTACAGCATAATTCAACGGTTTCTATATTTTCCTCGTTAATACGATTCTCTCAATCTAGGTACGTTATGCAGTGAGCATCGAGCTACGTATTGAAGAGAATAAGCAGCAATGACGTGTCAGTAAATAAGAAAAGTATTATTTACATTTTTCAATGAAAAACTGATAATAGGACATTGTTTTAATCTTCTGTGTTATTTTTAAGAAATATTTTAATTCTATTATTGCGGGTCCAGCGCTGGTAGATACGACGCGGAAGACGGTGTGTGGAAATTTGGCAAAGATAGCCTAGACTAAGTAGATTAGAAATCTAACAAGTGCATGATAGTCTGTGCCATTCTGTAGCACTCCTAGTTTACTGATACGTTATTGCTTTCAATAATGAGCTATGTGTACACTGCATAACTCATCTGCATTACTCCCACTTCGAGAGAATCATTATAACGAGTGAAATATAAAAACAAATTGAATGATACATGTTTTCTTATGGCGCATATTATGGGACAGAAATATGTTAGAAAACTCAAATCGGGTCGAGTAAATAAATGAAGCTCACTTATTAAAATTAGGTATATAATAAAATGTTTCATGTACCATGGGAATTATCTGGTTCTGATCTGGAGCGACAAATGCTCTTGCGCTTTTGTTGCCACCCGATCATTAAAATCTTTACAATGCTCATGGTGCAAAAATGAAAATGTTTGTTTCGAATGAAACAAAAAAAATCGAGTCCCTAATTATTTCTGGTCTTGTGAGAAGTTGCCCACCTGCCCCTCCCCTCTGATCGCTTATGTGAAATCGATTTTCCACAGCATTACGTAACTTTCAATACAGTATACTACACACATTTCTCCGCACGTATACGAGAAGGTAAAACAGACCTGCGGCAGTATATCTTCGACGATCTCTTATTTCAAACAAATGATTCTGCACCTCCAGCTCTTACATAACCATTTTCATCTCTCCATGCATCAGACATTATTTAAATCGGTTAACTTGAATCACAAGTAAATATATTTGTTTTATATTTTCAATAATGAATAATGTGTTTTAATATTCTTTGAATAATTACGCCGTAGCCTGTGGTGAGCTGTCCCCTTTTTCCGGGTGTGCTTGCGTTACACTGCGGCGTATAGTAATAATAATAAGAGGAGGGTAATATTTATCACGTAAATACAGCTAGACCATGTATGACAAGTCAGGATACGTATACAATCATACAATGAACAATACAGGTATTTCCAAAAATTAAATGCAATACATAAATTAAAATTCGGTTCAATTCTTGTACTAAATACAATATCATGGAATTCAAAATAATTTTATAGATAGTAGTGTAAGAAGAATAACATTAATAATAATAATAATAATAATAATAATAATAATAATAATAATAATAATAATAAAGAAAAAAGAAAGACGCAGTACCTGGGCGTCGACCGTCGACAAGATGGAGGAGCGCGGGCCGGCGGCGGAGGCGGCCTCGCGCTCGTCCAGCTGTTCGATGAGTTTCTCCACCCGCGGCAGCACCGTCTGCAACGCCCTCTGCACTGAGTCCTCCAGCGCCGCCACGCGCGCCTCCAGCTCCCCCTCGGCCCCCTCCACCTGGGAGCAGCAGACGATCACGCCACTTGGGACGAGTTAACTCGCGCGGAGTAACAGACGATAGGTTTTGTACAATCCAATATCCAACAACCCTGCTACACGCATGGCCAATTGGGACGAGTTTACTAGCATGCGGCAACACGATTTGTACAGTACAACAGCCACGACGCCTCCAGCGGCATCCAGCACCAGGGAGGAATAACAATTACGTCAGTTGGGACGAGTTATCTTGCGCCAGTAACAATAGGTTTTGTACAATCCGTACTTTTTTATTTGAAAAAAAAAAAAAAAAAACAGCAACAAAGAAAACACTTGGAAACATTTTTTTTCTTTTTTACTTCGTTAATTGGGCTGTTACGCTTTAATTACGCTTCAATTAATGATAATTTACAATATTCAATTACCCTGGCATTCGCATGGACAATTGGGATAAGTATGGTAAAGGAAATAATCTCCACATAAATTTAACATGTTCCTTTTTCATCAAAGGTTAAACATTTTCCTAACATAGTTCTTTACCATACAATGGATTACCACAAGATATCTGCTACCATCACGGAATTGGGATAAGTTTACTTATGTGAGATAACAGTCGTACTGTACAACACGTTTTGTACAGTAACTACGACGACTCCAGCGGCGCCAGGCACCTGGGTGGACCAGTTACACAACAATTGGGGCAAATTCACTCGCGCCAGGTAACAGACAACACATTTTGTACACAATTTAATATTGAGGACGGAGTGACAACACCCGGCTACTGTCGTGACCAATTGAGGCGAGTTTACACGACCAGGGTAACAGAAACATGGCTATACGGTCTGTACAATGCAAAGACCGCAACGAATATTTAATACCATGTAACTCGCATTACTTTTTAGAACGAGTTAACTCGCGTCGGGAAAAGGTATCAGGTAAGGTTCTAAACTTCAGGAAGAAGAAGGTTTTTTCAAATATTCGGAATACGAAATACTCATATACGGAATTGAAATCAATATTTCCAAAAACTATTGGAAAAACGTTGTATAAAATATTTTCAAAAACCTGAATTTAAAAAAAATCATTAGGGAAACAGCATTTCTAAAATTTTTTAAATACCAGTGTTTGGGAGAAATCATAATATGGAAAAACTGATATTTGAAGAAAAACTTAAAAAAATACTCTTTGAAAAACTAAAACAGGAGACTTAAAAAAAACTTATCTAATAAAAAAAACAGAATACAAAACCAGATGAAATATATCCGTATCCGAAGAAAAATACGTTTCCAAAAACCAGCCTTTGATGTGTATTTTAAAGAGAGGTTCATACCGGCTTTTGCGGTTCCCCAGCGCTGCTGCGTCGCTCTGCACGCTCCGTCCTCTCCGCCCGCTCCGCCCGCTCTAGCCGCTCCTCCAGCTGCCACTGCAAACTCCGCACGGCGTCCTCCAACCTACACACACACACACACCAACAATAGAACACGCAGATACATCGATTGATTGATGATTCTGGGCCCAACAATTGCTATAGTCATTAGTGCCGAAAGCATTGGGCGTATTTTATCACGGTCGGCCGACGGTCTTCCTCCCGGCTGAATTGCGAGACGTGGCGCCGACCTGCACGATTGCTTGCTCTCTCGACAAGTATTAAACTGAATTGTTGCCTTTTATTTTACGTGGCGATACTCAGGCCATCAAGACTGCTCTTCCGCCTGACCACGCAAATTTTTCTACGCTTCTTTTACCTACTAGCGGAGAAAGGAGGTATTTCTGGGGCGACCAAACAGGTGATTTGAATTTAGCTCAAGAACTTCATTTATGCTTGACGGTCTTTTACATGCAACTACTAACGAGGGACAGCCGGCTTTACTTCCCCTCCGAAGGAAGGCGTACGAAGGATTTCTTCGAACTAAAAATCCATGGCATCGATCGAGTTTCAATACCGCCAACTTGGGTATAACAGTCCGATACGCGAACCGTTACACCATCGCCGCCGCCTATGTATGGCAGTATAGCGAGAGAGCACACCAAGTGATGTAGTTTTTGATCTTTGCCTTGCAAGTGGTTAGGCGGAAGAGCAGGCCCTATGGCCTGAGCCTTCCCATTAATAAATAAATTATTATTATTATTATTATTATTATTATTATTATTATTATTATTAATATTATTATTAAGAATGTTTATAAGGTGTGTACCAAACTAATAAAATATACTGTTATTGCAAAATGAGATGCGACTATGTATTAATTTGCATCATATACAAATAACTATGTCAAGTTCAATCATAAAGTACAAATATAAAATATGTAAAATATTTGATCGGACTGACAATCAACAACAGTGTGTGTGCAGAAATAAAAGAAACACGATAGAGATTCAAAAATAAAACTTTATATATGTATATATACACAAACTGGTGTTTAATTGTTCACTCCATGTAAAATACTTTTATTAATTTGTTGTTAAAATGTTCTATATGAAAAATATTGTTTGAATAATATATTAATTGTACGGCAATCAGATTAGAATTCTCTGACTTATCTGGACCCTAAGCTAAAGAAGTTAATAAAACTACAATTACAAAATTATTATTATTATTATTATTATTATTATTATTATTATTATTATTATTATTATTATTTTTGTTAGTTTGAAGGCTTGGCATCTAAGGCCTTTAGCCTTTTTACTGATTGATGTTATGATTAATCATATATTAAATCTAAATTTTGAAGAAAAGATTGGCTTCTTTCAAGAACTGTTTTGTTTTGTCAGTTGCTGTCTTGTCAGTGCCGAGATCTATCTTCATGTTGCCTCTCATGCCGCATCTGTGTCTGAGTCTTGAGAGATCTACGCAGTCTGTCAGAATATGTTTCACTGTCAGTAGTCGTCCGCAGCTGCAGATGGGTTGTTCTTCATTTCTTAACATGTATGAAGAAGTCATTCTTGTATGGCCTATTCTTAGTCGGGTTATGCACACTTGTTCTCGCCGAGGGTAGCTGACATTTGGTGACCATTTACTGATATTTTGTTTAATGGGGTGTAGTTTCGTGTGAAGACTGTCCCACGTGGTCTGCCATTCTGTGAGGATGTACTTCGAGACAGCATTTCTTTCATCCTGAGGTCGTATTTCAATATCCATTTCTGGTTGGATGTTCCCGGCATTTCGTGCTGCAGAATCGGCTTCTTCATTGTCTAGGATACCCACGTGTCCAGGGCACCAGATAAACGTAACTGATGCTCCTCGCTGCTCTAATTTATGGCATGCTATGAGAATCATTTGTAGCAGTGGATCTACAGTTTGGCGCCTGTCTATTGCAAAGAGAAGACTTAGAGAGTCTGTGCAGATGACGAACCTTCCTGAATCGAGAATTTCACAGTGTCGCAAAGACTGCAACACTGCATATAATTCGGCAGTGTACACACTTACTTCAGGTGGAAGCGCCCAAGCCCTCGACAAGTTCTCAGTTACAAATGCGCTTCCAACCTGATGTTTTGTTTTTGAACCATCTGTGTAGATTATGATGTGATTTGCCATGTATTCTTCGAGAACTGATTGAAATCTAACTTTTAAATGTATGGGAGGGCATTCTGTTTTCTTTACACTGGTAGTATCGAGTCTTACTTCTGGCATTTTCAACATCCAAACTGGAATTTCATATGGTTCGTATTTCAAAACTGGTGGTAGGACGATGTTGTAGCATTTGGCTATCTCGATTGCGCGGATGTTGGCTGGACGAGTAGCTGAAGGTCTTCGATCGTAAATATTTACTAGCTTAGGTCGAGTCATCAATGAGTGGTTTAAATGTTTCGGTAGAGACAGCAATTTTGATCTATAGTTGAGTAGCATTGTTTGTCGTCTGTGATGTAGCGACATGGTGCTGGTTTCACAGTAGAGGCTTGAGGAAGGACTAGTGCGGAACGCGCCAGATGCATATCGGAGGCCTGCATTGTGAATGGGGTCTAGTTTCCTTAAGCTTGATTTTCTGGCTGAGGAGTACACTGCACATCCATAATCTATTTTGGACATCACCATGGATTTGTACAGGCGGAGTAAGATGTCTCTATCTGCTCCCCAATTTATATGGGAAATGCATCTTATTACATTCAGAGCTGTTTTGCATCTACGCAAGGTATATTCTATATGCTGTTTCCATGTTAAATGCCTATCAAAAATCAAACCAAGGAATTTTGCCGTTTCATTGTATGTCAGTTGAACACCATTCAGCGTCAGCTCTGGATCTCTGTAACTTTTTCTTTTCCTACTGAAGTGAACGCATTTCGTTTTGGCTGCTGTAAATGAGAAACCAATGTTTTTTGCGTTCTGTACTAATTTATTGATGGCATTTTGCATTTTGAATTTGACCATTCCCAGTGATTTGGCTGAGTAAAATATAGCAATGTCATCTACATACATGCATTTTCCTATTGACGCTTCTATGCCGTCAAACATCCTGTTAATCGCTATGATAAAGAGCGTGCCACTCAATGGAGAGCCTTGCGGTACACCGTTCTCTAGTACGTAGCTTTCTGAGATAGACTGCCCAACGCGAACTTTGAAAGATCTGGTACTAAGGAAGCTGGATATGAATTTTGGTAGATATCCTCTTATTTGCCAGTTATATAGTTGTCTCAGAATGTTATGTCGCCAGGTCTTATCGAAAGCTTTTTCCAGGTCAAAGAATACGGTAACCATATGTTTTCTTTTGATGAAGGTATTCTGAATTGCATTTTCTAGATATATTAGCTGATCGATTGTAGAGTGATGTTGTCTGTATCCGCACTGGTGTATGTTTAGGAGGTTGTTTCTTTCGAGACACCATGTTAGCCGGGTGTTGACCATTTTTTCCAAGATTTTTCCTAGACAGCATGTCAGCGATACCGGGCGATAATTTTCAGGTTTTAATGGATCCTTGCCTGCCTTTAAAATTGGAATTATTATCGCTTCTTTCCAGACTTTGGGGTAATTACTTTGTGTCCAGATGTTATTGTATATATTTAGCAAAGTGGACAGTATTTTCTTCGGTAATCCACGTAATATGCTGTAAGGGATATTATCTGATCCTGCTGCAGTGTCTCCAGCTGCATTTATGGCGTCTTCCAATTCTCTCCATGTGAAAAGAGCGTTATATGGCTTATCTATATTGGTTGTAAAGTCAAGTACTTGTTCTTCTTCTTCTTTCTTTTTGTCGAGAAAGTCTTTAGGATAGCTATTTGTGCCACTGGCTTTGGAGTATTGGGTCGCTAATGCATTGGCTATTTCGTCAGGGTTGCATATTAGTTGTCCTTCGTGTTCAATGCATGTTATTGGGCTGAAAACATTTTTCCCAGCTATTGACCGGATTTTCTGCCATATTTCCGTGACTTTGGTCGTCCGAGTTATGGTGGTTACGTACTTTTCCCAGCTTGATCGTTTTGCTGTTAGTATTTGTCTGCGAGCGAGCGCACGCAGACGCTTGAAAGCAATAAGATTGTCTTGGGTTGGTGCACGTCTATATCTATTGAGGGCTTTTCTTTTCTCCCTTATTGCTTCTTTGGTCTCCGCATTCCACCATGGTACTGGAATCCTAGATGAGCGGCCACTGGTCTGTGGAATATATTTTACAGCGGAAGATATGAGTGTTGGTAAAATCGGTAACGTCTTCCTCGGAGTTTCCACTGACATTTATTGGTGGTATATGTCTGGTGAAGCTGGACCAGTCTGCGCGGTTGGTACACCGTTTTGGTAAGTGTACTGTGTTTTTTGGCATGTTTGATGATATCAACAGAGGAAAGTGATCACTCTGATGAAGATCTGGCAGTGGTTTCCACGTCAGCCGAGTTGCAAGATTTGGACTACATATTGAGAGATCTATGGCTGAGAATGATCCATTTCTAGCATTAAAATGAGTGCTTGCTCCTGTGTTTAAAAGTACGTATTCGTTGTTAAGTAGCAGGTCATCGATTCTGCGACCGGAGTCATTTGTCCTAGAACAGCCCCATGTGGTACTGTGAGCATTGAAGTCGCCTAGAATTAGAAATGGAGTCTGTAGTTGATCGATCAGGTCTTGTAGATCTTCATTTCGCCATGAGGCATCGGGTAAGTATATGCAACATACCGTCATCTTCAATGGCTTGTATAGGGTTACAGCTACGGCTTGTAGAGGTGTGTTGAGATCAAGACTAGCAGGATGAGTATTGCTGATCAGTATGGCAACACCACCTCTAGCTCGTCTATCAGGTTCTACGTCACTGCGAAAGGTTTTATAGCCTCTAAAATTAAAACGGTCTTCTGGTTTAAAATGAGTTTCTTGTAAGCACACACACATTGGTGTGTGATTGGCCAGTAGCAATTTCAGCTCACAGTAATGCGAGATACAGCCGTTGATATTCCATTGAATTATATTTTCCATGGTTGGAATGGGTTTTTTCTGCTGTAGGATGCGTAGATCTTGCTTATTTTCTTTGTTTTCCTTTTGGCCATCCTTTCTTCTTTCTCTTCTTACGCGGGGTATTACATAGATCGATGGATTGGTAATCATTATTTTCAGCACTTACCATCGAACTTGTCTCAGAGCCAGTGGTATTGTCTTGATCATTGGTCATTGATTTCATTTTTTGTTTGAGGAAGTTGTCCTTGGTGTGCTTAGGAGAACGAGGCGATCGACTTCGATAGCCTGTTGTCGATACTTCTTTGCTGGGTATGGCTTCAGGCGCAGCTACTGGATTTCTTTCTGCCTCATTTGGTGGGGGACTTGAAGATTCTTTTCCATTTACCATTTCACTTTGAGTGTTTGTGGTTATGTCTTCTGTGTTGATTTTGTTCTTGTGAATTTCGTTAAAGTACTTTTCTATGCATCGGGTTATTGCAGGCATTAGTTCTTTCAGTACTAAAGAAGGTAAATTTGTGTTTTTAGTAACTGCTTCCACGTATGTAATATTTCCTTAATTTTCAGGACACACAAGTTTTTTTGCTTCAGGATAGCTGATCTTCTGTCTGGCTTTAACTTGTTGTATTGCTGCCTCCTGCTTATATACAGGGCAGTCTCTCGACCTCGATGAATGTTGTCCACTGCAATTAATGCATTTGATAGGATCTAGGCATGGATCCTCACTATGAAATGGCTTACCACAATGACAAACTTTGATTCTCGCACATCTAGATGCTGGGTGTCCAAATCGTAAACATTGGAAACATTGCATTGGTTGAGGAATGAACATTCGTACGGTTAGACGATGAATGCCTGCTTTAATCTTCTCTGGTAACGTACAACGCTTGAACGTCAGGACATGGGACGCAGAAGGAATTATCTGCCCATCCCGCCTCATTGTTAGCCTACGACAGGCAATGACTCCTTGAGAAGCTAGTTCTTGAACTATTTCCTCTTCACTGCAGTTTAGTAAGTCACTACAAACTACAACACCTTTGCAGGTATTCAGTGTGCCGTGAGCACTTACTTCAACATCTATAGTGCCTATTTTCTTCAATTCTAGTAATTTCTTTCCTTGATTGTCATTAACTGTTTCTATCAAGAGTCCAGATGAAGTTTTCTGTATGTCTTTTACGGCAGATCCAGCGCAGGTGCTGATACTCCTCTCTATTATAAACGGGCTCACTTTATCAAAATTACCTTCTGTTCTTTTTACTGTAAGGTACTTTAGTACCGCTGCGGTGTTCTTGAACAGGTCATCATAGTTTGTTGATTTTCCAACTTTCATTCTTTTAGCATTAAACTCCGGGCTTTTTTCTGGACGAGGGTTTTTAAGGGTTCCCTCAACCCTAGGTTCGCAGACTTCCATTTGAGTCCCGCGAAGCTTGCTATCACTCGTAGCACTATCTGCCAGTGGTGCCGAGTGATCCGCACCCCTGGCATTGCAGTCGCTGGGTGACGACGCCTGGTGGCCTGCTTGCGCACCACCGACCGCCGGTACTGGGGCTCCGATCCCCTGCACCGTAACTGTCGATCCTGACAGATCCTCCATCTTGGATTTTTTTCTTCAGGGTCACCTTCCCCTAGCGTTTTTGAGCTACCGCCAGCTTAAGGAAACGGAAGGAACAAGGGGGGACAGAGAAGACAGAGTTAGAATAGAAGGGTAGAATGGAAACGACTCCCTAGCCCTCGCAACCTAATAGCGTCGGGGCGGAAACACAAGAATAATAATAATAATAATAATATGCCTTTATTAATATGGCGAGAATTGGCCTACAGGACAGAAAACAGATGTGTGCCACAAGTAAGTGGAAGCAATGACACACAGAGTTAGTGGGAATGACGGGATGTTTAGGGGAGTGACAGCGGACAGCTGCTCCGATTAGTCGCCTTCTACGACAGGGGGAGGTCCCGTGGTGCTATTCTACTAAAATCCCCGACACCACACGGGGAATTATTATTATTATTATTATTATTATTATTATTATTATTATTATTATTATTATTATTATTATTATTATTGTTATTATTGTTATTATTATTGTTATTATTGTTATTATTGTTATTATTATTGTTATTATTATTATTATTATTATTATTATTATTAGCGTATAGGCCATTTCTGACCACGCTACACGATTAACGTGTGTAATTCTTCCAGGATCAGCTTTTCAGCTGTATCCTTGGATTACAACAAGGTTGTTACGCCTTGAAGTGTGAATTATGAGATGATAGGTGAAGGGACAATCACAAATACGACCACGTCTACGCAGGACTCGAACCTGCAGCCTCCTCGGCACAGACGACGGCGGCCGCAACCGTCTGCGCCACGGGGCCGACTATTTATTATTATTATTATTATTATTATTATTATTATTATTATTATTATTATTATTATTATTATTATAATTATAATTATTATAATTATAATTATTATAATTATTATTATTATTATTATTATTATTATTATTATTATTATTATTATTATTATTATTGCAAGTGTATTGCATTCCGTAGCCGAGTGGTGGCGCACCTGGCGAGGCGCTCGTCCGTCTGCCTGGCGGCGGCGTCCGCCCTGCGCCGCGCGCGCTCCTCGGCGGCGCCGGCGGCCTCCTCCACCATCTGCTGCGCCGCCTCGTGGATCATGCGCAGCAGCACCACGCGCAGGTTCTCCCCGGCCGCCAGCCCGCCCGCCTCCTCGCGCGCCTGCGCCTGCGCGGCCTCCGCGTTGCCCATCGCCGCGCTGCAACCCCACACGTAATAACAATAATGACTACAAAAATAATTCCGACGACAACAATCCTAAATACAAAAATAATAGCCACGACCAGAATTATAATAGTCAACAATAATAATGACAATAATAAAAAATAATAGTAGCAGTGAAAACAATAACAATAATTGTGAACATATACAACGACAATAATAAAGACAAAAATTAACACTAACTGCAAGAATGAGAATGACAATAACGTCAACAATAACAATAGATTGATTAATTGATTTCTCATTTCAGGCATGTCAACTGCTAAAGTCGTTGGTTCCATAAGTGCAGTGCACGTTGTTTCAATGGGAGGTGCCGGTGATCTTCCTTCATTGGATGGTGAGATCCGGCGCCAGCCTGCCCGTTGGCTAGCGGGGTTTTCCCAAACCAGGTATCTCCCACCTCCCGGGCACTGCTCCATCCGGGAGAAGCTCTAAGACCCCGACAAGCCTCTGTACGTGAGGCAGTGATGTGCATGTTAGTGTAAGTGTGCGTGAATGGGGAGAGGATACGAGGAAGAGGAAGGAAAGATCGCGCACAGTCCGTGGCCCGTTTGTTAGAGTACTGCTCCGGCATTCGCATGGTGTTGATCATAACCACCACAGAAGGGACGAGCTCTAAGCTCCCCACCGGTCTCCCGCCATGTGTGGAGTGTGGGGCATGCTAGTGTAAGGGGAGAGGATAGGACAAGGAAGAGGAAGGAAAGATCGCGCATGGTCCGTGTCCCGTCTATTAGGGTACTCCTCCGGTATTCGCCTATTGTTGATCGGTGAAACCACGGAAAAATACCGATCAGAGCATCCGGCCGCTATAATTCTCCTCCAGCCAGCGACTGAATTCGACCTAGCTGACGGGCTAGCGTAGAAAATGCTGCCGCCGTCGGGACTCGAACCCAAAACCTCCTTGTCGGATGCACTGCGGTGACATCAGTTGATACGCTGATTCCCTGAGCCACCTCTTCCGGTAGCTTAAGTGGAAATTTCTTTGTAAAAAATCAAGTCAGCTAGACACTTCACTGAAAGTAGCATCCCTAGATATACCGTTGGTGCGGCATTGTCCACGTATGTAGTTTTATTTTGCGTACATTCTGTTGCCCTCTCCTCTTGCTAGTTGTGGTAGGAGTAGAGCGGGACTATTGGTTGCTTATTTATTAGCAAATTCAATCTGTACTTCGTTTTTAAAAAGGTTTTTTATAATTCGGGAGCGAATATGTCTAGCATTCAAATGCTACTGAGATTGCATTGTTGATACATGCATTAATCATTCATCTGTGTGTAGCGAAATAGTGAGGAAGAAATTCTGGGGCTGAAGAAAATGTACTCACATTACCCATCTCCCCCACACTTTATAAACAGTTTTTACTGTTTTCTCGACCAAAATAAATTAATTATCCCTCATTTTAATACACGTCCCACCTCAACTTTAAGTTACGGATGGTGGTTTGTTGAAGTGGTTATTTTCAGTAGAGATTATACGAACCACCACGAAAGCGGCGGAAAGTGATAACACATCCTTCTCCCATCCGACGCCCGTTGCTGATAAGAGAACGTCTGAATGACAGCTGGGGCGCTAATCGTAAAACACTTACACAACTTCTTTTATTTGACCTTCAATCAATTTGTAATTACTGTTTCTTCCTATTCACGCCGGGAATCCATTCTTACAGTCATTGTTTTCCTTTGACTAGTCTGATTCCGATCGTGTCAACTGCTAACGTCGTTAGTCCCATAGTGAATGTTTTCCTCGTGAGGTGAATGTGATCTCCCCCACTGGATGGTGAAATCCAGCCCCAACTCACACGTCGGCTAGCGGGGTTTTTCCCCAACAAGTACCAGCGGGGCAAGCTCTACTAAGTTCCCGGCATTTGTGGTAGTATTGTGCGTGTAAGTATAAGTATGAGTACGTGAGGGGCGAGGATAGGACAAGGAAGGGGAAGGAAAACAATAACGAGCAAGAAAAACATTTAGCGCAATCCGTGACCCTTTTGTTAGAGTACTGCTCCTGCATTCGTCTGGTGTTGATCGGAGAAACCACGGAAAACTACCGTTCAGAGAAGCCGGTCGCTAAAATTCGTTTTTCAGACAGCCGCTGTATTCGACCTAGTAAACTAGCTAATATCGATAATCCTGGCACTGCTGGGACACGAACCCTTCAAGTGGCATCCATTGATACTGAGTCACCTAAAACGGTTGTTTTCGTTTTGAATGAACAAACTATTTACAACAAAGTGAACTAAAATAATCTGCCGCTTCCATTGTGAGCGTTTCTTCGGTTAGAGAGTTTTTTTCCTTGCCCCTATATATTTCATTGCTTGGTTTTGTCGTTGTTTTGCTTCTCCCTATATTTTCTGTCTTACACTTTTTAATTTAATTCACATTTACAGTACTCTATTCAATTAATTAAATGGCGGCTAATAATGCATCTCACTTGCCCCAGTATATGTAGAAAAACAATTCCAATCAAATCCGATTTTTCTTACCACCTCTCTCTATTGACCAATCATAAGCGGCCGTTCACCAGTCATTGACAGTGATGGGTACAGAAAGTGCGATTTTTATTAATATAATTAGTATTCAGCGCATTTTTAAGTTCTTCTCAAGGTAACCTCATTTTTCGTAGTCTTCTTAAATACCACTTGCTTGGGAATATGTCTTCTTTATCAGCGAGAAGTTAAAAGTCCACATCAAAAAATTTTCCTGCTCATCAACGCAAGAGTTTGTTCAGAAAATGATGTCCACTAGTTTAAGGACAATAGTAGTGATTGTCAAAAAAACAGACAGGAAAGGGTAGCTGTCAGATGTTTTTTGAAAATGTATAATCTTAAATTAAACTTATTCAACATGTTAACGTCAAGTTTATTGTTTTAGCAAAAAATAAGTAATTCTTATTGTTAACAAAAAAATATGAACTTTGTATCTCTTTGAAAAAAGATGAGGTACGCGGAATTGGATTTTGTAATTTCCTTAAAATCTATGACGTTAATGTGTTTTTCATCGATTTTGTGGTGAAAACGTTGCACCGTTGATTATTTGGTTCATGTTTCTTCTAGTGTACTCGTTAACAATCACAGAACATTATTCTAAAAATATTAAACAGACGAAATACATGAATCAATATCTTATATTAACATACTAAAATACAAATGTGATAAAATGGAGTAGGAGCAAGACTGATGACACAGTTATATAGGAGATGAGAGTTATGGAGGACACTTTTAATCAGGGGTGTCAAAACTTGCTAACTTATGCTATGAAAAATGTTTAGCTTTCAAAAGTCACACTTTTTCTGTTGTAATTAAAAACGTGTTTTTTAAACATTAATCCCTCCTCCCGTGTAAACTTCGGATTGAAATTTACTTTCCGTTTTAATAATAATATTTATCATTCTACACAACAGAGATTTTTTCAGATTTGGGACAGTAGGCATTTTCAAAATTAGTAAATGAATTGGATTCATTACAGACATCAAACGTTTAATTTATTTCCTTGTTTTTGGCAACACTAACTGTTTTAGTTCTCTGCACAAATTTATTTTATTACTAATCAATGTAAGAAAAATGAAAATATTTGAAGGCTTCTGGTAAACAACCTTCCAACAAGATATAATGAAAGATGTGTTTCACAAGGGCGTATCTGCATCATTATTGTTATTAATAAAACAGTTTGATATGAACACAACAAAATGAGTACCGCTTTTACAGCACGAGACTTTGGCTGAGCAATGCTCGGGAAAAAATGGTTTTATATTGGTATATCCAATTTGTATCACTTAATATTTCTTCTACGAAGGTCCCAAAGTAATTTCTTATTTCATTTTATTACAGCTAATCGTTGATTGTAGTTATTTGGTCAACAGTGACCTTTGATTCTGTCATTTGTTTCTAGTTTGTTGTTATCAATACGATTTATTATGAAACTATGACACGTATTTCTTAATGAAGCTCAGGATGAGAGCGCTATTATGCTTTTTGTACACCAATGTAGATAAAAATGATTTTTCATTTACTCAGTGAACATGAATAAAATAACTTACAACATTTGAAAGTCAATAAATTGTATTCACTCGTGAAAATAAGCACTCTCCTCCAATGTTCATCGTCAGTCTGGGAGCTAAACGTTTTTCTTTAATGAAGAAAACCTTATCCTCCTTTCTTGTATCATTATTTACTCATTAGTTTTATAACAGTAATAAACAACTTTAAATTTGACACGTACACACATGGACGAGCTGATGATAAACTTTCGAAACATGACCACAGAACAATCTCAAGAATATATTATGTTTGAAGGTTCCTGCTGTTTACTAAGGTGTAGTTTGCTGAAATTCACCTTCACTTTTACATTTCATCGTAATTTAATTCATATTTTATAAAATCATAAACTATCGGATAGCCACGTTACTTTCAAATTAATTTTCAAAGATTATTTCTTGAATCCTCTGCAGAAGCAACCATTTACTTTGTAGCGTTAACACACTTGTTTAACATGTTACATACCTTCTTATCGCAAATACTCCAACTCTTCACTGATGTCTTCTTCAGACGAGAACAAAACAACCAAGAATATTCGTTTCTGAGAAGATCTTGCAGTCTAGACTAGCTGCCAAACCTCTGAATGCGTTATGTTACATCAGACTGATAAAACTTCTCCCAACAGCACAAGATGAAGGACGCCGACCAAAGCTTCCGATTGGCTGATGAGACGTGAGTCGCTGATTCGCAACTCGATATCGTAGCGTAACAATACAATGCCCAAGCTTTCTTTTTAAATGTATCGGTTTAGCCCAACATACTTTGCTCAAATATCGCATAAGATTCAGTGAAGCTCAATTGAATTTCTGGGTAGTCGTGGCGGTGAGTTACAAGATATGCCAATAAAACAGCCATTCTAAAAGTGGTCGAAAACGATCTACTTGTGGTCAATTTAAACTTTCTTGGTGGTCGACAGTTTTAATAAAACAATTTGACAATTCTCATCACTCGCTGCTTACTAAATAATTATTTGTTTGTTAGTTAAATGTTTATTTTTAAAATGGATTTGGTACTACTTACTTTTAAGTACAACGTACACAGAATAACTATACATCTGAGTCTATGATTTCCCATCGTTAGCGTCGTAGCGTTGTAGATCCTTGTAGTAAATTCACTGAATGGCAGTATATATTACAGAAATGTGTATGTATAATACTTTACATCTTAATAAATGGAATATACCCATACACCCTTTACAGGAATAAACCCATATGAAACGAACGGCTGATTGTCAATAATTGTCGCCAATTTGTGACCTTGTGGAATTCCAAACACGACGAAAATAAGCTGTTTTTAGTGAATGCAAGTTATGAAATAACGTTGTCTTTGTGTAGCATTAGTACTCCATGATTCAAATAGTTCAAAGTGAAAGTCACCCATTGAAAAATTCAGGTACGATTATTGAGCATTTTTAATAACAAAAAGTATATTTTAAATACACAAAATTTAACAAATTACACAAAATATAAATACCACTGTGAGTAAATAACAATCAAGGGCTTTCTTGTATCAACAACATTATAGTGACTTGACTAGTCTTACAATAAACGACGGAAATTCAATTTGTGTAAATTGTCGTATTTCAATATTAAATATTTAAAAGTAAAAAAATGGGAATTTCCCATACTTGGACTATTGAATATTTAATTGATACTTTGGTTCACCCTTACTATTTCCCCTTTTCTCTAACCTTGTAGACTTCTCCCAAGTTGTTGAAATCTCGTGTATATTACAATGTCTCGCGACCATCCAATGTAACTTTATTTTCTTTCTGACCCCACTGTCATGGAATCATATAGTTGTGACGACTATTGCAGTAACTGTCTTATCTCAAGCTGTGCCACCCACTCACACGATCAGAAGGTTCATGCTCCCACTACCTTCAGAATTGCTTTCGTAACTTGAAACTCGTTTGATAACGATCACGTGGCAGATATGAAGATTAAATGTACACAGACCTTGTCTGATAACGTGTGTATTCAAACTTAAATATTATTTTTGATTAAATAAAGAGTTGGGGGTTCACATTGTAACATTGATGCCACGATAATTTATTTTCTAAAGAACCGTATATTTGTTTTATACAAGAAAATTAACACAAATGCTTTCCGGAAGTAATTAAAATAACTTAAAAACATCCACTGCTAGTTTAGTTACATGCGCCCTTGAAACTAATTATTTATGAATTATAAATACAAAAATAGTGGTGCTCCAACTGCTCATATTTTTCGTAATACTTGTGACGATTGCTAATATTATAAAATGAATAATTGAACCTGTGAAAAAATTTCCCACATTTTTACAAGATTGATATTTTTACTGTTAACACTTATTCTTCGACTTGAATAAACTGATAAAATGGGCTTAGTGTTGACATGCTATTTCACTCCTTCCTGCACCATGACTGATTGCTTCCTTCAGCATGACTATCATGACCGACTGAGAATATCTCGGAGCCAGCATAGCTCCGCTTTGCAGAGCTACTGGCTCCGCAGTGGCGGTCTTGAATGTAAGGTTGTAGGGGTTATAGAGTTCGAGTCCCGATGGTAGACGATTTTCGACTCTAGCTGCACACTAGACCAACTTCAGCCGCACCTGAGGCGAATTCTAGCGGCCGGTTTTCCTGATCGGCTTTTTCCCGTAATTTCCATAATTTCTCCGATCAACACCTGTCGAATGCCCGAATAAACGAAATGCCCCCATGGATCGTCGGCGTTCCATCCTCTTCCTTTCCCTATTATCTTTCCTTATAGACACTACAGACACTGCGTTTTCCATATAACGAGAGACCAGTCTGGAGCTTAGATCTTATGCCTCGAGAGGTATTATACGCGCACGTGTTCTTGAGCTCCGGATTATCTACCCCCACCCCTTTGCCAACTTTAGATAAATTAAGAATAAATGATACCAACGAGCGTTGTAGACAAAATTTGATAACCAGAAATGTTCGCTCCCGTGTAATATAAACTATTTTGCATAAAAAAAGATCTACAAATGTGATATAATTTTCTTTTTTCGTGAAAATAACCAAAATACTCACCCCTCTCGTAACAAGCGAGGAGGAAGAGCTTAAGAAAACCTGAATAGAATAATACCTGAATAAGGGAATTCCCCCGAAAGCTGGCGTGTAGGTCGTCGCCGGATCTCACCACCAAGATCGGAGGAACACCGCCATTTCCTACTACAAAACATTACCATGACTACATACAAAGATTATCCTGACTTTTGCACAGCGTGAAGTGCATACCGTATACGCCATTTAACCAGTTTTGAGCCACTGCGCATGCGCGATCACCCACGTTACGTTTCAGGGATAACAGAGAACACTATTTCACCAGAATTATACGCTTTACCATTCTTCTTTGTGTGTTCCTGCTGGAAGATGCGGTCCGGCACTGATCTACTCGTCTAATTATGGAGAACCCCCACTCCTGGTCTCCTGTCATATGTAGGAGAGTAGTGCGTGTAAAACATGGCGGAAACAGATGGGTGGGATTCCTGGCACCCCAATTTTTGCCCGTTCTGCGTATCACCAGTTTGGGGCCCGAACCACGTGACCACAGCACACTTCGTTTCAGAAGACAGATTTGACGCTCGCCGCCATGTTGCATGAAGAGGAAGAAGATTTAGGAAACAATTTACAACGGTGACCAATCAAAAATAATACGATGAAGGTATATAAGACGCAATATTTAAAAGAAATGCTTCATGTATCTTTGTTTCAATGACTTGTAACAAGGTAATAGTATTTTGTCTCGATTTAAAATTCCTGCCAATATTATGACGCTTACTGTATCAGATGCTGATTGGCTGAAGTTCGATAGGATGCGCAATAGCTCACTCATCTCTATCCATCATGAAATGTGTTAATTTGCTTTAAACAGTTTTAGTTCCAAATATCACCCTAATAAAAACCCATTAGGTAGATAATATCACTTTGAAGACCAGAGTTTTCGGAATTCAATGGATATTAGTTTAAAAAGCAACAACAATTAAGCTTTGAGTAATTTACAAAACCGTAAACGTTTACAAACGAAAAAAAATGGCGCGTGTCTTAAAACACATTGGCTGTCATTTGTGAAACACGTTCAATATTTTTTAATGATTTTTAACACCCAAAACGTAAGTGAATTTATATACAATGTATTTTTATGTTTCTTAGACAGTCGAGGTGCTGGTCCACTTACCATGGATTGAACCTTACGTTTGACTACATATTAGCTATTAAAATACTTAGAGTGATATTACTGCAGATACCAAAACTTAAAAATTGAGGCGGAGCGTGGAGGAGCCCAGATTTTTAATTTGAGCGAGGCAGTAATAACACTAACATTTCGTTGTATGTTCAGCATTTTATCGGTCACCATACAATCTCACGATTCGTGCAAAAATTTACATTACTGCGATAGTAAACAAATGAATTTTGTTGCTGCGGCATGTTAGGACGACAATGTGAGGTGTTGCTTGCGATATATCTATTTAAACAATATTCGTATACCGTGGTTTGAGAAAAGATAGATGCAAATTATTCACCTGAACCTAAAAATAGCTAAAGAAATGACGTTCGATGAAGTTCTCGCGTCGACTTCCAGAGGGGACACCTTCAGATCGTCAGGAAATATAATAACCGGAGAAGAGATAAATTTAGTAGAACGTCAAAAAAATTAGGTGAATGTACTATAATGTACTATTAATAATATTACAATTAACAATATCTATCCCTAAAACTAACATGAGTTACTTTCACTCTGAATGATTTGTATCTGATTTGTTTTGTTAATCGCTATGTTTTTTCCGTAATAAACATTTGACTTACGATGAATCGATGGTTGTTTATTTACGTTGCTAAGGATGTTAATTTTCTTAACATACAGATAGGTACAAGTGCACTTAACAACCTTGTACGGGTGCATGTTAATAGAGGTTAAAGACGCATGTGACCGATAAAGTTTATTTCCAGCCATGTCAGTTAGTTGCCTGGAAAATATTATTTCACCTCATAAAATGATATGCTGAGTTTCAAAAACAACTCATCATTATCAATAAATTAAGAATGATATAATTACAAAATGGCCTTATTTTTCTGTAACATTTGCGATAACCATACATTTTTGTTTTTTACATGTTATAGTTGTTTCTTGTTGGAAGATGTCTTAGACCGCAATTATCTAAGGTGTTCAGAGGACCAAGGAAAATGTTTCAAAGTTAAAGAAAGAACCGCAAAGCCCTGTTCCAAACTGCATCGTGGTAATAATAATACATCTCCAATTACTAGTTACTATATCCACGTTTCTGCCGATACTAAAACGAAGAAAACGGCAACAGCGTGAGGACATAGATAATAAACCACAGTTCAAATTGCACCTTGCGAGTTCGGAGATTGCAGCCTTGGAGCTCTGCCATTGGTCCTGAGGCAAGGTAAAAGGTGAAGAAAACATGATCGGATGCACACACACACACACACACACACACACACACACGCGCGCGCGCGCGCGCGCGTGGAAGTAATGTCACGGAAAGAGAAGCAAAACCTGTTTTGGAATCTCCACGCAGACAGCTTTCTGCTTGGATAGTTTGCCGTCAGATGCTGAACGAGACAGTCAAGACATGGCTGGAGTATGTTTAAAAACCGGTTGCATGTGCGATATGTTCAATACTACAGTGAAAATTATTGCGTAATGGCTGTGTAGTGCAGAGAAAATACTGAAACGGACACGTAGCATATAGATCTGGCAGATGGATAGTTGATCATCATCTACATCTTTTGAGAAGTTGAAACAGTAGAATCCTCAAGAACGTACAATTCATATAGAATTAAATCTTACTTGAGAATAACTCCAAATCAAGTTTACATATATATGCAAGACCAGCAAAAAGGACTATTGTGAACAAAAATATAATTAATATAATAAGTGTAGAATGTGTTGTGTGATACATTTTCAAACTTCTTTGAATGTCTAAAGTGAGCAAGGAATGCCGCAAGATTGGATGATGTTTTCACTAGAATTGGAAGCAGCTATTTTGAATGATATTTTGTAACTAAAAGTGTAAAATGTGAAAAGTACAAAATAATAAGTATTTTGAAACAGTTAATTCATATATATTTTGTAATAGAATTAGTATATTAGAACTAGTATTCAGAGAATATAAAATTAACACAAGAAAAGCAGCTGAATGGAATGAACGATAGTCTGTTTGTTGGTCCTGCAAGAAGATACACAAAGTATATGAAAGTTTTATTGTTAATTTTCTTTCATGGAGCTTTTCTGTGAGAATTATTTTTGCCATGAAGAAATGCAGCTTTGTTTTATTAACTTTCATCGGTGCAATGATTCCCAAAATAGTCGGGGAAGTTCTCGCAGTGAAGTGTTGCGACCAGAACCAGCAACTGGACCCAGATCTCAGGGAGTGCCAACCTCTTGACATGAACGACCAAACACAGTTATTGTTTGGTTCATCGTTATTTGATATATCATTGGATGCAGTGGTAGGCATAGATAACATGACGAATACAAGTAACAACTCTAAAACTTTCTACTGGCTGCCTGAACATTTACCATTTGTCTCACTCAATTCGACAAACGATACAGTAATATTTGGCGGTCGAGGTAACTGCAGCAATGAGCAAACTGTTCGCCTAAAAACTCCCAGGGATGCCAACCGATTCCATTGGTTTTCAAACGGATCTCTGTTGCTTCGATCTAACACAGCCTGGAGAAAAATCTCAGAACATTTGTTCAACCCTGAAGATTTCTGTGTAGACACATACACAGACAACAACGGAACGCTACAAACAGCTATCCTACTGTGCGCTTGTAACCACGTGCAATGTATCAAAAAGTGCTGCCCATTTGGCCAAGCTCTGTTTTGTGAGAGTTTCAATGACTGCGATTGCCAACCTTACGCAAACGAATGGAGACCGACACATCCCGGGGTGCGACCGCCGAAACAGGATTACAGCTACGAAATTATAATTAATCGAAACGTCTCTTGCCCAGAAGGATACACCACGCTTGTGGACACGTTTGAAGGGTATGCTTCCTATTTGGTAGAGCGGTTTTGGAGGACTCTACTCGTCGACGATCAAGTGTGCGGAGACACAGCCATCGGAGTTGAAGACACGCCGAAACACTGCATGGTCATATGTATCAAGATTGTTCCGTTTCAGTTTATCAGCGAGTTGTCCTACTGGATTCATATCCCAGAGGCAGCCATCTTGGCTATGGTCCTCGTGACGATTCTTCTAGTACCACGTTCAAAGTTATCTATTTATTCGTACATCCATGACTGGTCCTTAATTTCTCACGCAGTGTCACTCTTCGCGCGGTGCGTGTTGTGGTCTGTGTTTCTCACCGGGGTTCGCGAATGTGCATTCATCCGTAAGTAGAATTTATTAATTTTTATTTTATAATTTTTATACGCTAACGTATCATTAAGTAGCTTAGGAAATGTGAAATTTATTGAATATTTATTTATCACTAGGGAGCGTATTTTAATGAAATGTCATATTTCTTTATTTTACTTTCGAACAATGCCGTTTAGTATAGAAATTCATTTTATGTTATGACGAAACGAAACGACCCATTTTTATAAGAAATTTTTTTAACATTTTGCGTCGATTTCAACGAAATAAGTCATTTTTTAGCTTTTTACGTCTTTTTCAGGCATTTTCGCTGATTTCATCAATTTCAATATCATTTTAATGGTACTTGCATCAAACAATATTTACGAGATGCAACAAATGTGAACCCAAGAATTTCTGAGTTCTCCTTTTGATTTCTTTACTCATCTATTGTAAGGTCAGCCGTTGTGAGTTCTATGTAATCTAAGGGGCCTGTGACGCCTATCGGCGCCAATGTCGGTTCGTCCGATCTCTCGAAATCAATAAGGGCGGAGGCGGATTTCTTATAAAGAACAGGCAAAAACGAAATTTTTGCACACTGAGTTCACTTGAACAAAAGGAAGAAACCTTGATTACATCAGTAAGATACCGAACAACTTGAATTGTTTATCTAAAGTGATTTTTATCAAATTTGTTTACGCCATTTTTCTTAGTGTTAATAAATAAATAAATAAATAAATAATAAATAAATAAATAAATAAATAAATAAATAAATAAATAAATAAATAAATAAATAAATAAATAAATAAATAAATAAATAAATAAATAAATAAATAAATAAATAAATAAATAAATAAATAAATAAATAAATAAATAAATAAATAAATAAATAAATAAATAAATAAATAAATAAATAAATAAATAAATAAATAAATAAATAAATAAATAAATAAATAAATAAATAAATAAATAAATAAATAAATAAATAAATAAATAAATGTCTTTATTGGTGGCAAGCCTCAGGCCATTTAGCTTGCTCTTCTACCTGATACAGTTTTAGGGCAATTTAAAGCATTTTATTGTTCATTTCGGCAATGTTTTAGGTCATCTAAACCCGCTCCCAATTTATCACAATTTGTTATAAGAAAGATGGCGTTTATGTCGTTGCCCATACACTTCACAGATAACATAATTCACAGGAACTCCAATAACTGCACTTTTTCGTGTATTTAGTGAAAAAAAAACAACATGAAGTATAGTCAAACTTGGAATTTTTTGATGGATATATTTTAATCTGTTAATATTAAACTTGAAAAATGTCTCGCATTCCTCCTGTATTAATTTTTCGCAATCTATTAGAGACGAATCCAATCTATTCCTATTAATGTTCGACAATTTTAATTGCAAGCTATGGCTTGCTTTGTTTCGCATTGCCTCGCTTCCTTCTTTGCCAAAAGAGCGACCATGTTATAAGCCACTCTTTTAACCGGACGCGGATAACCGACAGTTTTTCATTTTTCGTTTTTTCTCGTGGGAAAATGACTCATACAATTATGACAAAGGTGTACTTGCCCAATACGAACTGTAGACGTAATTCACTAATAACATTTTGCATTGTTAAATATTTTAAAGTTGCAATTTCAAGTTTGTGTTCTCAATGAAACACAAGGGATATTACCAACAATAAACTGCACCCATTATTGACATTAAATGACATTTCATTCATTTTCAAGTTCAGGCAATACCCATTTTATGGTTATTTAAAACCTCATGTCAGAATAATTCAATTCTTTTTTCAAACTATTAACAAATTATTTTTCTTTGCAATCCACTTCTGTACTTCGGGAATTATTAACCCGCGATTTATAATCTTTGGGTGGAAAAACATTCATATGTTGTAAACTTACATTTAATGTAAGTGCAAAATAAGAAAAGTGCAATATATATATATATATATATATATATATATATATATATATATATATATATATATATAAAATATACTGCTTTTTTACTAGAAATAAACCGAACTTAAACAGTTAAGAAATTATGGGTGTAGGCCATCGTTGCTGGAACTTCGTGTATTTGCTAATGTTAAACGTTTGTGTTTAAATATTTTCTATTTTCATTTCACTTTTATATTATCTTCACTAGTACGTTATATCTATGCAAGTAGTTATCTACAACATTTTTCACTCATTTTCGTTTTAAATAAACTTTTACGTATATAATTAGGGGGTTCAGACCAGAGAGATTTCAGTTGGGAGCTACCGTATTGTAATCGTTAAGCCGAATGAGTTGCAATTCTTATACTGCCTATTTCTGTTCAGCACTTGCAGTGGATTTCTTTTCCATCGCGGCTTCGTTCTGGTTGAACGTACTTTGCATCAACATGACCTGTGGATTTTGGTAAGTGATTTTATTGTACTACTTAGACCGTGTGTATGTTACCAGTTAAACAGTATGACTTTCCGAAATTAGCTGGTTATTTTGCACATTAGTCAGACGGTTTGGATAAAGATGTATGATTCACGATGAAAGGATCATTTGGGACTTCACACTCCTAATTTTGACATTCTTCTTCCTTGGTCCTATCTTCCATATACGTAAGTTAGGTGACCTATAACAGGTTTTCTTGGGATAAATTATTCAGGGTGGTTTCCCGTTGCCTTCCCTGATATGATGATGATAGGGGGTGAAAGGACGAACACAATACAACCATGCCCAAGGCGGGACTCGAACCCGCGATGTTTCGGTACGAGATCGCTACGGCACTACTGCCTTAGCGATCTCGGCCACCGGATCGGCAATTTTCACACTACCTACAGGTTAAAATAAGGTCCAAGTGTGTTAGCTCAGGATATCAACTGATGCCACTGCAGTGCCTCTGACCGGCAGGTTCTAGCGTTCGAATCTCGACGGCGCTAGGATTTTAGACACTAGCTACATAGCTAGATCGAGTTCAGCCGCTGCTTGGAGGAGAATTCTAGTGGCCGGCTGCTCTGATCAGTAGTTTTCTATGGCTTCTTTAAACTATACCAGACGAATGCCAGAGTAGCACCATACAAACGGGCTACGAACCGCGCGTGTTATCTTCCTTGTCCTATCTGTCCACTTTACTTACATCTTCTTACACTTACATTCACTACACTACCACACATGTTCGAAGACCAGTTACTTACACCTTCTTACACTTACATTCACTACACTACCATACATGTTGGAAGACCAGTACTTACACCTTATGTGCATGTTGGAAGACCAGTTACTTACACCTTCTTACACTTACATTCACTACACTACCATACATGTTGGAAGACCAGTACTTACACCTTATGTGCATGTTGGAAGACCAGTTAATTACACCTTCTTACACTTACATTCACTACACTACCACACATGTTGGAAGACCAGTACTTACACCTTATGTGCATGTTGGAAGACCAGTTACTTACACCTTCTTACACTTACATTCACTACACTACCACACATGTTCGAAGACCAGTACTTACACCTTATGTACATGTTGGAAGACCAGTTACTTACACCTTCTTACACTTACATTCACTACACTACCACACATGTTCGAAGACCAGTACTTACACCTTATGTGCATGTTGGAAGACCAGTTACTTACACCTTCTTACACTTACATTCACTACACTACCACACATGTTCGAAGACCAGTACTTACACCTTATGTACATGTTGGAAGACCAGTTACTTACACCTTCTTACACTTACATTCACTACACTACCACACATGTTGGAAGACCAGTACTTACACCTTATGTGCATGTTGGAAGACCAGTTACTTACACCTTCTTACACTTACATTCACTACACTACCACACATGTTGGAAGACCAGTAGGGAGTTTGAGGCTTGCCCAGGTTGGCGCGCTGTTACGCTGGGATAGCTGGTTGAAAAAAAAACGGTAAGCCGACATGTAGGTAGGGGCCATATCTCACTTTCCAGCGGGTGAAGATTGCCTTAACCTTCCATGCACTACTCTTAAGGGACTAATAACCACAACCGTTGACGCGCCAGGAAACTCGAAATAATCAATCAATTGAAGGAGTAATTTGTTGCAGAATTTTTATCACGAGACACTTTCAACATTGTTTAATAGGAACCGCTTCTTTATTGGATGTTGACGTGATCGTTTTGTGGGATTCTGACATCGGAGGTCATGGTTCGATAAACCGGTTGCATCAACGTAGGTGCGCCTCCGATGCGTAGAAATTTCTGATTGTGGTCGTTTCTGAAATGAGAATGATCCACACAGCGACATTTAAAGTTCTTTCCAGTCTTTCGTTCAATCAAACCTCAGCTTCATGATCGTTATCCTTCTCGTTGATGTGGCACCACAGTCACTGCCGCGCCCTGTACCATCTCACGACTTTCGATAATAACCTGTGCGGGGAAATCCCTTGGTCATTTGTGGCGATGGCTGCTGCTTCAATACAAGATGGCACGTTGTGGGATTGACTTCCGCCCTTCACTTTTGCATCGCGACTTTTCCTTTACCTTCTCCTTGTTCTTTTATTAATCATCTTTGCTCTTCTCAATCGATTTCAATTTCGTTATTTTCGAAAGGTTTAGTTTAGACCGCAGTATCCAACAGTATTACTTTATGCCGCAGTATTAGTTTATCCAGCAGAGCCTGGTTAAACTTCCCCCTGTCCCAGCATGTACTAGCTCGGATCACCCGACTTGTGTGGAGGGGATAGAACAAGAAAGAGAAAGGTTAGATTGCGCGCAGTCCATGGCCCGTTTTTCGGGGCACCGCTCCGGCATTTGCGTAGTATTTATCGCAGAAACCACGGAAAACTGCCCATCAGAATAACCGGCCCATATAATTCGCCTCGTGACGACGGTTGAATTCGATCTATCTATGAACCTGGTGTCAAAACTTCTCCCACCGTCGGGTCTCGAAACGTAGACCCTTTTGGTCATAAGCATTGCAGTGATATTAGTTGATGACCTGAGCCACCACATCATGTCTGACAACGTCTGCTATGAGCTTACCGGAGAACTATGCACGTGCAACGCCAGTGAATGGTTGTTACGAAAAACTGTCAACGAAGTTGTCTTTGGTATGTTGTCATCAGTGCTCGCTGACAACTTGTTCCTTGAACCTTTATTGCATCAGGGAGATGGCAGATAGGTCATAGGTCAACAAACGTAGCACCAGCCCAGCTCCATCGCTGCGCGTGTCGTACAGAGCGGTCAGGATCATAGATGAAGATGAAGCTTTCTAATACAAATCGTCTTAGTTTCTGTACCTATGAGGAAATAAAGCTTAGGTAGGCTTAATAAGCTAATCTCAGCCTGTATATTATGGTGCCCGAAATGATTTTTTTTAGATCATTGACATCGATATGATAGTTTTTAGTGTTCTAGAACGCTTTATGTAGGAGTTATTTAACGATATAAATTCAAAAAAAATGGCCGAGTGAGCATTTCACATGAATATTTAGTTTAAATATTTAGAACAAATCTAAACAAACATCTAATGATGCCGAATCATCGTTTTTCCTTTCTATAAGCGCTATTACGACCTGGTTGATCTCATGCAGCAACCGTCTCCTCGCTGTCGTCTCCCAGCTCAGCATTAGTTCACATTACCACGTTCCCCAGCTCTTCCTGCCCTGCTCGAAGCCACCCAGCGTCACACGACAAAGGACGAACACAATGAAGCTCGAGTGGATCGCAGTTTGAATGGAAATTGAATTAAAATGAAAACCAGCGAAAAAGTAATAGAATGTTCCGAAAACCCTCATCCTGTACTTTACGGTGTCAAAATCGTATTTTTGTAGGCCATTCGCCTAAAAAATTTAGTTTTAATGCTCTAAAACTCTTCGTTTATGAGTTATTTAACGATATATAGTAAAAAAGACTACTGTGTGTTGTGGGTTGCATTTGGTATGAAAATGTCATAAATATTTCATATATTTTAATAGTTATTCTGCTATTCAGGGTGTAGATGAAGCCAAAAAATCATAGATAATTAAAATTTCTCCGGCCGTTCTTGAGTTATAAATGGTGTAATTAACAACTTTGTTACATGTACATATATATGTATATAAATTAGATTTATTTTTATTTATTATTATATATTGTACGGAAATTTGTCTGCCTTTATTCGCGGAATGCTTTCTTGGGACGATAGGTTCCTCCATCTCTATCTTTGGATATCCGTCATCATGAGTTTCAATCGGTGGTGCGATGTCATGCCATACAGACGGACATGTCTTACTGATGTGGTGCGGTGAGCTGCTTTCACTTCACCAATCCCGGTCAAAGGACCAAGCCGGATCGGAAAGGCCCATTCACAATACAAACGTAAACATTAGCCTAGACGTAAACATTTACATAAGTGATAGACTGACGTACTCACAATGACATAAACGTAAGCAAAATAAGAGTTTCTATTGGCTGGGAGACATTCTAGTTTATAATTGCTTGGGTGTGAGAATCGATTTGAAGGTATCGATTGTGTCCATGGCCCATATGGCGTTAGTTAGTCTATCGACATCGCTCCTCTTTCGATCCTCGATTTTGATTAAACGTTCAGTGATTGGTTCATTTCTTATGTCTTACTTAAGCATAAGCACACAAGCTTGAAAATTGCACGCTTTTCTAACGTCTTACGCGTTATGCTTATGCGAACGCATTGTGAATGTGCCCGCTTGTGGACGTAGCCCTAACTTTTATGTCCACTCTATGCTTCCGTTTATGTCCGCATCGTGAATGAGCGCGGTGTGTCGCAGGGAGCCCACGGGCGCGCGCGGTTCGTCCGCGCGGTCGGGGCGCCGCGCCGTGGCGCTGTACTCCCTGTACGCGTGGGGGTGCTCGGCCGCCCTCACCGCCGTCACCGCCGCGCTGTGGTTCGCCTGGGACCTGCCGGACTGGGTGCTGCGCCCCACGCTGCACGAGACCAGGACCTGTTTCATCGAGGAAGGTGAGCACAGTACAACTTCAATTTTTTTCATTGACAATTATATAGTACATTTAAATTCGTGTGTATATACATACATATATATATATACATATATATATATATATATATATACATATATATACATATATATATATATATATATATGTATACATATATACACATATATATACATATATATAATATGTATATATGCATATATATGTATATATATACACACATTATTTTTCAGTTATATTATTGTCAACTGTTCAAAAACTGTTTCGACCTCTTGTTCTGGCTATAATTATTTACCGACTTAATTTACATTATATATGGTCAATGATCAGGTTTTTGTCCAGTTTCCCTGATCCATAGAGCAAATGATGAGATGAACCCTTGTTTTGCTTCTCGACGTAAATGTAGCTTCACTATGCGCACGTTTTGTTGAACTCTCCTTTTTCTTGTAATGGAGGGAGTAGAGGTAAGGGGCAAGTTGCTATTTTGTTAGCAATGCAGAAAAATTATACTTGTAATACGTGTACCGAGGCAAAAAAGTTTTCTATAACTCGGAAACAAAAATGACTATTTTTCAAATATTGCTAATCTTGCGATTTTAAAAATTTATTTTTATTGACTTATATTAAACTTTTACTCATCTTTGAACTATTTATAGTTAAAATGACGGGAAGGGATTCTGGAACTCAAGAAAACATGAGCAGATAATCTTCTTCTCCCTACGTCACATACAGTTTTTACTGTTTTCTGACTGAAGAAATCTAACTCTAAATCTAATTCTAACTCTAAATATAAATACAAATTTGCGCAAAGTAAAAAATTTAAACACACCTCATTTTTTTGTTGAATACTTGTTGAATGCAAGAGACCAGATCCTGCCTCATTGAAGAAGGTGAGCGCAGGCCTGATATGTATTCCGCTCCCAAATTGTTACGTATCTCGTGACTTGTATCCCACAGCCTATGCACTCGTAGGTGCCCGCGATCGTTCGTAAGTCCAAGAAATTTAGCTGCCACGGCTTTTCTCTTACCCAATATCTCTTGCCTTTGTATTAAGGTAATACTTATATAAAACACTGTGTTTCTACACGAAGAAAATATATTGTTCGTGAATTCAGGTTACCAACATAAATTGACAAACTGCTTTGCTCTTGCCATTATCTTGTTCCGTATTCTAGGACCACCGGTTTATTTTGACAAATACCTTCCTCAAGGTTTTGCAAATCTTCTAAACTCTTGAAGACGGTACCGTTTGGGTTTAACCATAATCTCACGTTGACATCATCTGCCTAAATTTAGGCCTACATTTCTTACGAAATCGGGCCAGTCTTTCTCTAACGACTTATGTCCATTGCAGCCGAAGCTTCATATCTCAATTGTCTCTATCTTACGAGTTGGTTCAACTTGAACAAAGTTATTTTTTAATTTAGTAACACAAATTAACAGTAAATATTGGAGTTGACCATTTCTGGTGAAATATGTCATACTAAGGCTATATAAAAATACAAAATATTATACAAACTTTTATACAAAATATTGGTTACAACATTGGTTATGAAGGCTTTTATATTTATATTTCCAATACCGAGTTACATAGTTATTAAAAAGATAAAATTCAATAGTACATTAAAAAGAATGATCTGTGAAAATATTTAATTCGACTCGTATTTAAGGTTCGTAATTTGTAGTCTGTGGTACGATTAATAAATTTAGTAGTTAACTGAAATAGGTAAAGAACAGTAATAGGACAAAAAATGTGTGAAATCTTCAAATGTTACGAACTCCTAGCACTAGAAGCGGCAGATTTGATGCATGCTCTACAACTGACCCTGAATCTTCAGCTTTGCCGGAAAGAAATCGAATGAGTTATAATAATAATAATAATAATAATAATAATAATAATAATAATAATAATAATAATAATAATAATAATAATTGGCATTGAGAACGGGCTTACTCGCCACTTACGTGCCGTATTATAAATATGTGCCTCAGAATGTGCTTGAAAGTAGTGAGCATACACTCTACTGGGATCGCTCCATTATCCCTGACATATGTCGGCGGCAATAGACCTGATATAACGTACATTGATAGAAACCATCAGTAGGTTTTCCTTATTGATATATCAATACCCAATACCCAAAACATATCGGGAAAATATGAAGAGAAGATCCAGAAGTATACCGAACTCGCCCATGAAGTCGGAACTCAGTGGAACTTCAGTAAAGTGACAACTGTGCCTAAAATAATATCAGCTACAGGAGTGATCCCGAAAATGACACTTCGGGCACTAATAATAATAATAATAATAATAATAATAATAATAATAATAATAATAATAATAATAATGACGATCAGTCATGTAGAAAAATTTCTCAAATCAATTTTACAGATAGAAATATCGTACAACTTTTGCATAAAATATTTTTTTGGAACCAATTACCAAGCGAGCTACAGCTTAAAAAACGCATTTTTTCACTTTTCCAAAAAAGTATCAATTATTCACTAGTTTGTGAAATCGGCTGTATTGTTCGCCGATTCGATGCTGTTTGTTGGATTGTGCCGTAACAAGCACAGTCCATCAGACTTAAAACAGTAATAAAACTGTTGTTTTTCTTGCTACTCCTTACAGAGGGCGACGGGAAGAAAGCGACGTTCGCTTATTTCTACGCGCCTCTGGGCGCATTGTTGCTGTTTAACGCTGGACTATTTGCCGCCACCGCCGCCAGAATGCGCCAGCTGCAGAGCGGCGCTTCCACGCTGGACTCAAAGAACTCCCGGAAACAAGGTGGATCCTTCCATGGAAACAGCAGGTTAGGCTGGCATCGCGGAAAACGATATAAAGAAGGTATTCTAAGAAGGGACTATGTCGACAGGTTGGAAAAGAAAGTGAACTCATGTTGGGAGATGGCACTGCTCAGTAAAATTATCAAAACCATACGATATAGTATAATTTGTTTCAGGGTGTAGATTCAGCTATCTGAGATTAAGAGTGCATTTTGGAAACCCGAACAATTTAGAAGACGTCAATTGAAGATTTGTCATATTTGTTTTGATAATGAGTTATTGTTTCGTCGTTTAGGACTTCTATTATTAAAACCGTCGTAGTATTTAAATAGCTAGAAAATAATAATTTTTACATTTATATGTCATATACTTTCCTAATAATAGAAAAGGAGATTATTTCCGTTCATCTTGAAGTAGAATAGTTTTTTTCAAGTCGTTAAAAATTTTGTGAATATTAAAAAAAATGTATTTGCAAATATTCAAATAATATAGAAATATATTGCTATAGAAAGATGTTTCTAGAACCATTTTCCGTAAACACCATGAAAGCTTGATGTTCAATTTTTATCATTAATCCTAAAAGAGAGACGATGCTTAAGTGTTCAGATAAAAGTCTCTCAGATCAAATCCGATAGGTTGCGCAGACAACCCATACCCATACGTAGTTTTTTTTAAAATTTACTCTACCTTTACGTTTGAATTCGAAGTCATTTACAAGTGAGCCAACTGCAAACGAACGCATTGATGAATCCAGCACATTGACATAACATGCAGTAGCTGTCAAAGTGGCCACTTCGTATTATGTCTCTATTGAAGATTGCGCTTGTCCTAGCACCGAACACAGTCATTTGATGATCTTTACATTTAACACGTGAATACTAATGGAGAGAGGTGCAAATGACGAACTCGAAACACATTTTCCCTTCATCTTTGTTTAGGTAAGGAGCTACTCTTTCATCGTTTAGAACTTCTGTTATTAGAACTGTCGTACTTTTGATTGAGTAATTGTTGTAAGAGATCAATAACCACAAATTACATAAAAATAGCTATTTTAATATACGATGTAGATAATTTGATGACATTTGCCTTCTTCTATCATCAATATGTGTTTATTTTGTTTAAGGGGTTTTGTAAATGCAGATGAGATCAAAAATGCATTTTTGAAAAATAAAATTAAAATGTTAAATACACATTTATCTACATGTTCTTTACAGTTTCTCACTGGATTTTTCGTACGATAAAGGAAAATCTTAATTTCTGAAGCGGGGAAATTTCTATCGTTCTCGTCAGTCACGTTCACTTTAAACTCTATTGTCTCGAAACTAATATTTACAAATTGATTCAACGATAACTTTTAATCTAGTTCATTTATTCGTTTATATTTTCCGGAAATATAGTGGTCAATATCTACAACGGTTTAGAATCTATTGGTTATGTCACAATCGTCGTTCATTTGTTACCTACAGCATTGCTCTGCGGTTGTTAATTAAAAAAGGAAAAACTATTTCTGGTGATTTATTTACTATTTAAATAGTAAATATCAATGTTTAGGAAAATCCGGTTCAAACTAAGTATTTGAATATTTGAAATGTTTTTCATTCCAAATATAATTTTTCATTAATAGAAAGACAGATAAAAATACATATCAAAGTTTGAATATAAAATCCTTTTATGGTGGAAGATTTGAATTTTAAAATTCATCAAAATATCAACTCCTTTCGCGTCAAATTTGCGGACGTTATGTTCCTGAGTTGCCAACTCTTCAGATTTGACCAGGAGATTTCGGGTTTTAACTATAATCTCTAGGCTCCGTGTTTACTATCTTTATCTCCAGGTTATTTCACTGTTTTAGAGGTAGCGTCATTAAAAAAAATGTAACTCACAGAAAATAGTGAGTTTTCTCTTCCAACTTAATAAAAATGAAACAAAAAATACATTTTCACTACAGTTAGTACTGACACTTTCAAAAACTATTTTAGTTCAAAACAAACAAATTTGTACATTTCTATTTCATATACTTTCCTAATTATAGAAAAGAAGATATACGTATTTACATTCTCCTTGAATTGGAATAACTTTAAAATTTCTGAGAATATATTTTAAAAAATGTATTAGTAAAGAATTTAAATAAGTTTGGTAGTATTGTTATAAACAAAGCGTATAACAAGTGTAGTTAAATTTGAATTTGTTTATTTGAAAGAAGTTATATTTTTACAGATTAATAAATATTATTATCTACACAATTTTTCAAACCGCTTGGCACAAAATATTTTTAGACAGCCACTAGTAAAAGCATAGTTAAGCATTCAAGTTCAGCATTCACAGCGTGTCAAAATTTCAATTTTTATCACTAGTGCTCAAAGTGAGATGATGCTCAGGTGTTCAGATAACTTTGTGAGTGCAACAAAGAAAACAAAATTCTTTCGTCTGACCGCATTAGGTTCTACTAACTTTAACGTATCATTAAGTGGTTTATATACTTGAAGAGATATAAAATGAAAGTCAGTCAAGGCTGACTAAAAATAGAGTTGACACATGGTAAAAGTGATGCTTTACTTTGCTCGTAGGGTTACGTTATTACGAATATCGGCCGCAACCATTCCGACTCGCGAAATAAAGTATTACTTTTATTACTAGTATCATAAATAACTATATTTATCACCCCCCCCTTGATGCATAATATGAATTCTCCCGGTGAGAAATTATAGACAGGTGGTAACTATTGCAGCGTGATGATCTACATCAAGCTGCTGTGGCTGATGGGCGTCATGGAGATGGCGGTGGAGATCGCGTCGTGGGTGAGCAACAAAAACGAGTACTACAACGCGCTCATCGGCAGCTGCATCGATCTGCTGCGCGCCGCCGCCATCTTTGTCCTGTGCTGCTGCAAGCGGCGCACGCTGGTAGCTCTGCGCGTCCGTCTGAGCGCCTGTCCCGTCGCAAGGCGCTGCTTGGGTGCCAGAGCGGCGTCGAAACCCAGCACCGCCGCTCGCTTCAACAGCAGCACCAACAGCGACCTGTCGATTCGCACCAACGTCACCTTTTGCGAGACAGAAGAGCAGCAACCGGCGGGCTAGATCGAGGTTTATAAAAATATCAATGTATTTAACATCGATTTACTGAAACCGATGTTTTTATAACATCAATATCACCCTATTTTTACCAATTTTGTCAATAAATGAATCGAATAGATATTTTTTATTATATTTATTAACGGATATGTGTACGGCAGTTCGCAAACACGCGGAATGTGAAAGAGGCGGTGATGGAGGCCAGGTGGTGCAGTGACCCAGCACCACCACACGCGTGACTTCCAACACCAATTCGCTGACTTGCAACTTGACAAGCAGCACCAACTCACTGATTTGCAACTTGACAAGCAGCACCAACTCACTGACTTGCAACTTGACAAGCAGCACCAACTCACTGACTTGCAACTTGACAAGCAGCACCAACTCACTGACTTGCAACTTGACAAGCAGCACCAACTCACTGACTTGCAACTTGACAAGCAGCACCAACTCACTGACTTGCAACTTGACAAGCAGCACCAACTCACTGACATGAAACTTGACAAGCAGCACCAACTCACTGACTTGAAACTTGACAAGCAGCACCAACTCACTGACTTGTAACTTGACAAGCAGCACCAACTCACTGACTTGCAACTTGACAAGCAGCACCAACTCACTGACTTGCAACTTGACAAGCAGCACCAACTCACTGACTTGAAACTTGACAAGCAGCGCACTTGACTAAAAGCAACGACTCACTGATTCATAGAGTGTTTGTACAATGCGAGCGACTCATTGATTCGAACCAAAGCGAACGTAAGAATTAGCTGTCTCGGCTAGAGTATTCTTGCTTCGGTTCTACATGTAAACACATTATATCTATTGCTTACAAACGTTTCTTGGCCATCACACACAACCAATATTAACAATTCTGTAGTCAAGGGATAGAGAATTTCACGGAGAGGGACGAATTGCACATTCTCTTCATTAATATTAATATATATTGAAGAAACGCGCCTAAATCAGATGGACCCAAATGTGATCACGCAACACACGCTCCTATTAACGCTCTGTTTCTTGCTACTGATCGTGAATCACTTAAAAGCGTGTTCTACAACCTTAAAACTAGATTTCGAGCCCAAAGGGAATATGTAGGCATGACGTAATAAACAAATGTAATATTTTAGGACTTTCTACAGAGACAATTATTCGGAGTATTCTTAATATTATTTATTCTGTTGGGTCAGATTCAGCACAATTACATTCAAACTTTCACAATTACATTTCAACACAATTCAACAATAATTACATTCAAAGTTTCAAGGTTGTATTCAAGGTTTCAAAGTATGTATGAAATTTGGAGGCACATTGGTGTTACTAAACTCCGAGTTAAATGTTGGGCGGATTGACTTTTGATCAGCTAGAACACAGTTACTCAATCGGAAGTTTCAATAACAAAAATTTATGGTGAAATGAAGTTTCCAATTGGAAAATAGCGTCCCAGATCATCGTTGTTAATTCCCTTTAAATTTAAATCAGACAGCAAAGGATAGAGAATTTTACGGGGATGCGGCGAATTGCTCCTTGACATTAATATTAATATTTCCTGAAGATAGCGTCTATATTAAGTAGGATCAAATGCGATCGAGCAATACAAGTCAATGGTCTATTTCTTGAAGTTAATAATAACAATAATAAAATGTTTGACATACCGACCAGTAGATACTTTGAATAATGTAAGATAACAATAATAATAATAATAATAATAATAATAATAATAATAATAATAATAATAATAATAAAGCGCACAATTGTGTATATTACGTAAATCTATTTTTGCACGCTTATTTGTTCTCGACATAGTCATTTGAGATCACCCGTTTAGGTGATTTCTTGTACACTGTTTACCACATAAGTTAACGCAGTTATCAATTGGTTCATGGATTATTTTTGTTGCAAACACATTATGGGATGCATTGCAAAACGAGTTATCTGATGCTTCAGATCTGTATTTGGGGCCGTCCCAATTTCTGGAAATTAATGATGCGTAAATACATGTACTATGCTGCTGAGAATACCTTGAAACATCCTACGCATGCTCTTATGATCTTATGATTGGAAGATAGTGGGGGTATACGGCAAGGTTTGGCTGAGAAAAGCTCTCATACCCCCACATGCTGTTGTTGTATACTGCGATGTTTACACGTTGACACTTCAAGGTCACGAACTGGAATGACAGGAGCATCCTATCGGGAGCACCTGCACCAAAACTTTAAGTTGTAACAAAGCTCCCGATGAGATGACAGGAAGGGATTGTTTGTTTGTTTGTTTGTTGTTTTGGTGATTACGGACACGTCAATTAACAGGGACACGTAACAGGGACACGTAGTAACAGGGACATATTCCCGTAAGTGTACTGCCGGTGGAGGCGGTGTTCTTTTCCCAGCTGTAAGACGAGATCCGGCGCCGACCTACCGGGGTATTCACCAAACGCGGTGTTTACGCATACGTTTTTTTTAGACAGACACTATTGAAAGCGGCTACTTTTTGGGCATGCGTCAACGGGCGAAAGATCAACTTTTAGCATAGTCCCAAAAAGTGCGATGATGCTAAAATGTTCAGATAATACTATAAATGAAACAAGGGAAACAACACACTTTCGTCTGATAAGCTACAAATGATCTTAATGTAACATGTAACCAATAAAGTGATTTGTATACTTTAATTAAAATAAAACAAAAAATCGTTAAGGCTGTCTACAAAATATGCCACACACGTAGTAAAAGTGATTCTATCTTGCAAGCAGGATTGCGCTATCCGGCCTATCGGTTTCGTGACGAAACCTCTCCTTCAGGCGAAATAAAACGCCACTTTTACAACTCGTATAATAAAAATTTTAGCACTAGTGGTAAAACTGAGACGATGCTCAAATGTTCACATAAAACTGGGAATGCAACAAATAAAACAAAATTATTTCGCCTGAGCAGCTACAACTGATCTTAATGTAACATGGTACCCAATTAAATGATATCTGGAATCAGAATAAAAAGAAAGTCAGTAAGGCTGTCCAAAAATAGTACATGACACATGTAAAAGTGATTTTAATTTGTTCGTAGGATGGTACCATTCGTGTTCATGTCACAACATTTTCTACTCGCCGAATAAAATTTCATTTTCACCACTCGTATCACGAACTATTACATTTATCACTACTAAATTACTATTACTATTGTAACGAGTCTAAATTTAATGTGTCATTTCGAACGTATTTGACATCAAGAAGTATGCACGGCGTATTCGGAATGGGGACGCAGGTTGGCAATGGTGTCGATGCCATGGAGACGATCGTCATAGAATAAATAAAATCAACAACCGGACGGGAAATTGATGTTCTGAAATGACATAGACGATAAATGGAGTTGTCAGTGTGGTATGGCTCAGTAAGGAATTTAGATGTGAGAGGGGTAGTTTGATATTAACTGCATAATAAATTGAAGATAATATTACGGAAAAGTGGGTAGATTAAAATATTTGGTGAGTGCATGCAAAGCAAGTTGATGGTGAAGTGAATTGAGAGTTGGACATTAAAAAAAATCACTTTTGTTCGTTTCTTTTGAAAGATATGATGAAGAAAATATACACTTAGTTACAGCCTGAAAATGTATTTTATTAATTAAATCTAATATTATTCTTCCCGTTTGCAAAACAATATTATGTAATTTTTTTGTTTTTGTCATTATCGTGATGAATAAATATTCCCTTTTATTTTGAAATTGAAAGCGTTGGATTTGATACGTCAGTAAGTTGCCATATTCAAATCTATGTTGTATGTCAAAGAATCATCAGCCCTAAAAAAGTAATTAATTGAATATTTCTATTTTCTCCCCATTGAGTTAAATCATTAATGGGAAAACAATAACTATCACACATTTTCACACTTGCGAGCCAAATGCCAAATTATGTTACCGTGAGCCAGCTACTTGCGTTCAAGCTTCGCCACTGATTTTCATACAATTCTTGGATCCTGGGTACCTCAGAGGCAAGGATCGGAGTGCGAATTTCATAAATACATTCGCAAACATGCTTTCCTTCATACGGATGGAGGGGTCAAGAGAGGAGGGCCCGATATCCACATACCAACGTTCTACACACGTGTATATCAAAAAATCACTAAAATGTGTCCACACTGTTCATTCACATTCAAAACCTACGGAAAATATTTGATTACCTTTTAGTGTAAATGATTTGTGTTTGTGAAGGATATTAACATAATATATTATATAAAATAAAATTTAAAAGATATTTCCTCCCCTATTTATATTTTGTATTTATGAAATTACGTTAAATCTCGTATTTACGTAGATCACGTAATAATACTAAAAAAGAAACACTTGTAGGACACAGCCAAGACACTCCAACAAAAGCCATGCTAAGAAAATATAAGAAACAGTTTCTTTTCACGTTCAAAAAGTAGGCAAGAAGGACAAAATTTAATAGTGTACATCCTTTTCCTTTTTGGCAAAAACTGCTATATTTTTCTAATGTCCTTGCGTGGCGAATTGGAATGCAATTTCTGTGATTCTAATGAAGTAGTTAATAATTGATTTCAAATACGTATTTTTTGTAACTTTCGGGAATAAAAGCTCTGCAGACGCAGAGAATCAATTAGTTATCTTAGTTATTTAGGTACAATATTTTTACTGCATTCTTGGTGTGTTTATACATAATGTTTCTTTAAAAAAGTTCAAAAAATCTTCATCGTGAGTAACAAGCAAAGCCAAGGCAACTATTTTTTGTAATAATTCGAGCATGGGTAGAAAATGTGATATATACTCACGAGGTATGATCTAAATGTATGGATATTTAACGGCACACCAAATTACGGTTCTCACATTTATATTAAGGTATTTTAAACGACTATTGGTTTGATGTTCCCAAGCATTTTAGCATATACGGGTTCACAACATTCCAATAGCAATGCATACCCACTTTGAAGGCCAAATTATGCAAATGTTCAATTACCGCACTTGCCAATTGGTCTGCAAACTCACAGGTCGTCACGTGCTGATCAGTGGTTGCTACGCGTCCTCGCAGAAACTCTCTTGTCTGCTTCGCAACTGTTTGGTATTGCCTTATTCCCAAGAGCTTCCACCAATTCCCTGTAACATTCTCGAGAATTTCTTCCATGGAGAACGGCTATGTTGGTGTAAGAGCGCTGCTCGAAACTGGTTTCATTCGTCTCGCACGGCGGTAGTCAGATATCTGACTTCACATTGCTCTCTTTGATAATAGAGACACTCACAGAACCATGTTTTGTTGTGGACGCACACTCGTACAGCATTTCCTTCACGTGAAAAATAAAATATTCTGATCTGATTACATTTTTTTAGAAAAAAACCATTACTTCTGCCGCAACCTTCGTATTTTATTGGTTTGAGGCTTGAAAATACATTTCTGCTTTTTCAGAACTTCTTCAGAAACACCATGCAACGTTGAGTAACATTTACTCCTTGCCTTTTGGAAAATTCTCACTGAATCGGATCAAATGTCTTTCAAGAATGTTTCTCTGGAAGGGAGATATCCCTCTTATACACCTCTTTTTATATACCTCCCTCTAATATCCTAATACTAACCCTAGTATTGCTACTGTTCCAGGCTTAACGAGAAAGAACACGAAAAAGATGCAATCAAGAAGATTATCAAACACGTCACCAAAAATGTTGAAGTCGCGAACAGGGGAGACCACGAAGGGCCATGACCCTTCTGAAAATTTTCATAAGGCATTGTACCTTCACGTAATATAAGATATTATTTCCTTGAATGTGTTAAACCCTGATAAAAATGACGAATCGATACATTTTGAACTTCACAATGATCACAAACGTATGGAATACGGTGTCCTATATATTATTGCCATTTGTAAGTTTAAATATTATTGCCTTCTGAACTGGGGATGAAAGAAATAAAAACTTTGGATACTTTACTAAGTAAGTGGTAAAAGTGAACATTTGTGCTACTCAAAATAATTTGTTGACTAGCTATTAATTTTTGGGTTTTATTTATGAATGACTTTTTAATTTTTTTCAAAAATCATATTTGCAAAAACGAAAATTGCAATAAAATTGTACATCATGAATATACTTTATTTATATAATTTGAATTCCACCAGAACAGGGGAGAACCCAAGATGCGATAAAATTCTACGAACAACTGCAGACAGCAATAAATAAGATTAATAAAAATGACTATCTTCTTTTATTAGGTGATTTAAATGCAAGAGTAGGGAATACCCCTATAAAAGATATAGTAGGCACAGAAGGTGAATACACACTTAACAATAATGGGAAGAAATTAATAGAATTTGCCACGTACAATGAACTGAGAATTACTAACACTTTCTTTAAACACCGAAATATTCACAAATTCACATGAACAGCACGTGGATCCGCCTCTATAATTGATTACGTCCTTGCAAACAATAAGACTTGGATAAATATCAAGGATGTAAGAGTATTTAGAAGTTTTGATGTGTCATCTGACCATTTCTTAGTAAGATGCCACATAATGTTCCCAAAGAGATGGAAGAAAACCATCTTAAAACCCAAACCAGAAATAGAAACATTTAAAGTTCACCTTTTACAAGATTATAGCATAAGACTTTTATACCAGAGTAGACTCAACCAGAAAAATCTTATTAACCCTGTAAGTAACAATATAAATGAAGAATGGGCAAACATTAAAGAAATTATAACACAGGCAGTAGCAGAAGCAATAGGGTCAAGGAAAAAGAAATTCTCAAAACGAGGGCTAAGGTTTTGGAATGATAATATCAAACAACTAATTGAAGAAAAAAAAGAAGCGTATTTAAAGACTCTCTCATCCTCTGGGAATATGAATCATAGAATAGAATATAAAAGAAAATCTGCTTTAGTTAAAAGAGAAGTCCGTAAGCTTAAACGAGAAAGTTGGAAAAGATATGTTAGCGAAATTGAACATGACTTATTTGGAAACCAAAGTAAGGCATATAAAATTATAAAATATTTAAATAATCAAGAAAGAGATAAAGTTCAATTAAATATAATTTCAGAAAGTAAATGGTTAAATTACTTTAAATCGCTATGGACCTCTGAAGACGAAGAAGAAGAGAGAGGAATTAAAATTGATATATGTAATTCTATTGATCTGATCTCTATGGATGAGTTGAAAACAGCCATTAACACAACCAAAAATAAAAAGTCACCTGCTGCTGATAATATAAACATGGAATTGATCAGATATGCATCAAATGAATTTACGCACTTCTTAACTTTATTAATATCTGCTGGTCCACTGGATATGTGCCAGAAGAATGGAATGAAGTCCTAATTTACCCACTATATAAAAAGGCGACAAATCTCAATGTTCAAATTATAGAGGTATAAGTCTTCTAAATTCCTGTTATAAAATCTATGCAAAAATTATCAATCAAAGATTAGTGCCTATTGTTGAAACTCAAATATCTGAAACACAACATGGTTTCAGAAAAGGTAGATCATGCTCAGACTGTATTTTTGTACTGACACAACTTACTGAAAAGCGAAGGGAATTTAAACTACCGACATACTATGTCTTCATTGACTACGTAAAAGCATTTGATAGCCTTAAAAGAAGATTATTATGGGAAACACTGAAAAATATTGGACTCCCTTTCCATCTTATTACAGCAATTCAATCCTTATACAGAAATAATAAAATCATGATCCGAATGCTAAGAAATGGAACAGAATCAGCATATATAAACCAGGGAGTAAGACAGGGATGCCCGCTCTCGCCAACGCTTTTTAATATATATATGGACGTGATCATTAAAAAATGGTTGAAGACTTTAAATGATGTTTTTAAGATTAATAATGTCGAGATCCCAACATTACTTTTTGCCGATGACCAGCTTATCATAGGAAAATCTGAATATGAAATTCAAATAGCAGTCCACAAGTTAAGTCAGGTTGCTAATGAGTATGGTATGAAAATCTCACCCAGTAAAACAAAAGTGATGGCATTTAAAGGACTTGAACCTTTAAGAGCAAAAATAGTTATATATGACCAAATAATTGAACAAGTAAATGAATTTAAATATCTTGGGTATCATTTTAATTATATAAAATCAAGGGATATGGAAATAAAGCTGAACAACTTCACATATTTCTGTGGAACGCTACAGCGAACTCTACATCATAATGCGCAAAAGGAAACTCTTCTCAGATTTTACAAAGTTATTGCTTTGCCATTACTACTTTATGAAAGTGAGAACTGGACATTAACATCAGATCAGCTGCGCCGAATTGAATCTGCAGAAATGAGATTTCTTCGTTTTGTGGCAGGATATTCACTATTAGACCACAAAAAAAGTGTAGATATCAGAGAAGAACTAAATGTTGAACCGGTTATAGATACCATAAAGAAATATCGAGAAAACTGGAAAGGTCATGTCCTGAGAATGCCAGAACTTAGAATAAGTAAAACTATTCTTCAATATGTACCTAAAGGAAAAAGAAGTGTAGGACGTTCCTCGAAGAGATGGCATGAACAATTCTGAGACGGAACAGACCAAGAGGTCTAATCCTTGCTGTCGATGATGATGATGAATTCCACTTTCGACACATTGTTACTTGAAATAGAATCTGAACATTTGTAATTTGCGAGAATAGAATCCACGAGTTAATTTCAGTTCCCAAAGAAATAATGAATTTGTTAGAGTAAGCGCGTTTTGACATGTCATTTTATTAACTTTATAAAGTAGTAAATGTATTTCATAAAACATGCTGCATGAGCTACGTGAACAATTATCAAAAATTCCAAAACTATGAAAAAATCGGAAATTGTACAAAGTGTACCTACAATCCAACGGACAAAAAAGGTTAAAAATATCTAAAAATGTTAAAAAGTATCCAAAAAATGTGATAAAGGGGGAGCTGATCCTTCTACAACCGCTTAAAAATGCATTTAAAATATTCACCCAATTTTTTACCCATATTTTTCATTCATTTTAATGGGTAATTTAAGTGGAGCCATAAATGTTTTTACTCCCGCTCTTTCTTCACCCTCGTCTATAGTTATTTTTGTGCAGTATATAGAGATTATTATGAGCATCCAAAATAAAAATACTTACATTTAAAATGATTCATAACGCATTAGTTAATATTTGAGCAGCATAATTTTTAAAAGTCTAAATATGTCTGTATCAAATAATGTATTTCAGCTTCTGAAACAATGACCTCACTCATTCAGGGTTTTTGTGTCATATCCTTGATCAATAGATCAAATGAGTTTATCAAATGCTGAACTGGCTCCTTGTTTTGCTTCGAAATATAAGCAAGCTTTGTTGAGCTCTTCATTGGCTATTTGTGGTAGGAATACAGCCGAGATTATGGGTTGCTACGTGTATTTTGTTTGCAGTCCTAAGGTGCAATCTGTATTTCGTTTACCAATGCAAATATGTTTTCTATACCTCGGGAGCAAAAATGTTTAGCTTTACAAATGTTGCTAACCTCGCTTTCTTGCTTGTTTTTCTCATAATTCAACCACATGTAGTAAAAGGATAACTCTTGGTCCCCGTGCTCGCTTTCTACTACTTTTTCGGTCGAGCCAAAACTATAGTGTGCGTTTTCCTTGCAAGTTTCCAGTATATATTGCTATTTGACGATGAGAAAATTCACTTCTCAGGTTGCAAGACCGGAATACGGCGTGGGAATGTCTACGTCCTAACCCTACGTACCCCCTTAATCCATGGCCGCGAGGCAGGGACGTCGCCGGTAGGCCTGAGCCCTTTCATGGGCTGTCGCACCAAGTACATTCATTCATACATACATAGTAAAAGGGTAGGGAAGATTTTCTTAAAAAAAAAAAAATGTTTCAAGAAAACATGCGCAGATTATACTTTCCCGCATACGTCACATACGGTTTCACCGTTCTTTGACGAAAATAAATCAAATCAAACCGAACAAAAAACCAAGAGAACATAAACAAATCGCCCAAGTAAAAGACCTACCACACTAAAAAGGAAACGATCAAAGAAAAAAAAACAATAGATAACAAACGAAATGAGGAAACACAAAACCAAGGGAAGCCCATTCGTGAATCCCATGTCGAAATGACCGAGCGTGAATCTCTCGTTCCGAGAAGCCTAGACATAGGAGACGCATTGAACGGCGGACCCCACTCGCTCTCAGGCAACAAGGTCGGTTCTCGGACAACCGAGCGTTATCTCCAAGACGTTCTGTTGACACAAGTAATTGGTTTCATGGTCACTCGTGAGTGTCTGCCTGCTACTCAAGGCTGAAAAAAGAGAGGTATTGATTTCGTACGCTTGCAGTGGGATCAAACTAAACTCGGAGGTGTGCCTTCATTCTTCGTGACAGTTTATGTTCATGAATAATTAAGTTCAAAGCATCAATTGCGTAAATAACTTGCAGAGAACAATTGTAGAGAATAGATAAATCCCGGACAGTGTGTCAAAATGTGAAAAATTGCATTTGGGTCTGGAAAGCGTGCTGTCAAACGCAATGCGGTGTAAAATGGGCTCTCTGAAATTCTCATTCTGAGGGGGTTCAAATTGTCGCCACTAGTCTGCGCATCAGTCACGTCCCGCGTGTTTTTGAAACAGTTTTTCTTAATTTCTCGGTATTCCACATTTGGCCCTAAGCACAGTTTTCACTTACTGTCTACAGTTGTACGAAATGTGAACCTCTGATGAATGATGATATCAGTATAGGTGGCCCAGGGCATCAATTGATCCCACTACAGTGCCTCAGGGTGGAAGATCTTAGGTTTTGAATTCCGTCGGTGGCAGAAGTTTTGACTCTAGCTACATAGCTAAGTCAACTTCAGCGGCTCTCTAGAGGAGAATTATAGCGGCCTTAACAAATGGGCCACGGATCGTGAGAGTTTATCCCTCTACTCCTTGTCCAAAATTCACCCCTCCTTACACACACACACACACACATATACACACACATATACACACACATATACACACACATAGACGCACACATACACACACACATTTATACTACTCTACGACACATGTCGGGAGCATAGAATTTGTCCTTGCTGGGACAGTGTCCCGCTGGTTGGTTGGGTTAAAACTTAGCAAACCAATATGTAGGTCGGCGCCGGATCTCACAATTTAGTGCGCCTTCGTTGATAAAAAATGCATGTACTACACTTTACGGGAGAAATAATCGTAGCAGTTGACTCTCCCGGCAACATCAATTAATCAAGCATTCATGATCATGATTTCCAACTTACATTATAGAGAGCTGGCGAGCGAGGAGGCTTACCACAGTTTTAAGCAAGCTTACGTGCATCTCTTTAAAGGGCAAAGACCCTGGTGAATCCACGTGAAATATGATTTGGAGAAAGCGAACTCTCGGCCGGTTTCAGTGGACGTCTCCCATCTTCCTCCTCTTTCATTTCTCCATATCATCATTGTCCACTTCATAATCATTATTGCTTTCACCTCATTAAATTATCATTCATAAGCCACAATGACCACAGCAGTTGAAGTGTTATCTCGATACATAAGTAAATAGACAAATAAATAAATGAATGGACCAAGATACCTTCTCGATCAGCGTCTGCCAGTTTAAGGGAAAATGAATGGGACGTGTTCTCTCTCGTCATTCCAGTCCGGAATGACACAATATTGACGTGATGCGAAGGAAAGATCGCGCGATCTGTGTGGCCCGTTGTGTAGGGTGCTACTCTGGCATTCACCTACAAGTGAGCAGGAAACCACTGATCAGAGATCTCGACCCTTCAACACCAACGCTATCTCTTCAATGAGCGGCCACAAATACGCTTGTTCAACGTCTTCAGAAACTCTTCTGCTTTAACCTAGGACGTAATGCTGTGCACCCCTGCCGCATCAAATCCAAATTCCCAATAGATAAGATCCGCCCCCCGTAAGCACATGATAAAACCAAATCAAACATCCAACCTAACATTAAAGCATCCAAATGTTAAATACACAATAAACCATTCCAATCCCAATCCAACACCTTAAAAACAGAGCAGTGATGCCAAGCTCAAAATGCCAAGAATGCCTATTCCTAACAATGAAAAATTTATTGTATCCAAGCCCTTGAAAGGCCACATGGCCGAACAAGAAGAAAATAAACGAAAAAAAAGAAACTCTTTTGCAGCTAGCCCAAGTCGAATCCGAGGCATCCCTGCCATCGTAAAGTTCATAGGTGATTTTGATTGCGTCGTTTTTTTTATTTTCCCGCCTACTACGGCATTATGTATTAAATAATATTGAGAATATTTAAAGAAAATTCTAATGCCTTATCAGAAAGTGGCGATTTTTCGACCAAAAAGCTCTTATTAAGGTTCACTGATCTTCAAAAAGCTGATAAATCTTGTTTCTAATTGTAGTAAAGTATTTTTGTACAGAGCTGGCTACTTTTAAGACATGCAAAGCACACTTAAGTTTAACTTTTATAACTAGTTCTAAAAGTGAGACGATGCTCAAATGTTCAAATAAAATTGTGAATACAACAAATAAAACAAAAATCGTTCCGTCTGATCTCATCACCTACTGCTTTAATGTTACACAGACTTTAATGTAATAAAATAAAACAAAATATTTCTGTCTGATCGCATCTCCTACAACTTGATGGTTTGTGCGCTTGAATGAACATAAAATTAATGTCAGTAAGACTGCTTAAAAATAGTGCATGACACACGTGGTAAAATTGGTTTTATTTTGCACGTGATGTTGCGCCAATCGGCGTGTCGAACTCTTTTAATAATATTTCCTACTTGCAAAATAAAATGCCACTTTTACCACTCATATCATAAGTAACTAATCTCTAACGTGTTGTATACTCAGAATCTGCGGTTTGCAGATCCTTGATACCTAGAAAATGGTTTATGGCAAAACGTTTGTATGTCCGTTCCTCGAAAATAGAACCTGCAACAGGTTTGTGAGCGTACTTGGCGCTATTCGAAAATAAAATTAAAGAAAAATTCAGAGACAAAAAAAGTAAAAATATCGTTGTAGCTTTCTGCAAAGTTACCTCCAAAGTAAAAATATTCGTTTCAAAGTCAAGGGATCTCGACATCAACCAAATAGATCAATGAATATCGATTTTCATGAAAATCTTGCCTATGGTTTAGCAGCACATAATGTTCACAAACGTCCAGGTAGACGGACGAACGTAAATACTTTTTTTATCGAGGGACACTCAAAACGATTAACGATTTTTGAGTACAAAGGACCCCGCAAAACGCAAATTCTAACTTCACAAAGTATTAATGGAAGTTATTGTGTATACGACGACGAGTTATCCAGTTCTACGGTTTCAGAGACCCACAATGCGAGGTTTTTTTAATATTGCCGTTTTCGCTGTAACGCTTCAATACTTTTTTTGTTATAGTATCAAGTAGTATGCGAAGAAGTAAAAATTTGAGTTTGCAGACCATGGCATAAGAAACAGATTACTGCAACATACATTATACTCGCGTATATCTTGGAAACGTTCGTTAAGAGACCATTAAAATAAGTTTTTGTATCCAGAGGGAACACAGTTTTTGGGGGACAGGTGAATTTTGTGTGAAAATGGTGACGGCAGGTGGGGAAATTATGAGTGAAAAGTGAGGGCAGATGAGTAAATCAAGAGGAACATTTTCGGGTAGGCGGGACTGAATCATGTTTCGTAAGCGCTATTCTACAGAATGAAATCTTTTGAAATTTTCTGTTACATTTTTGGAAATTTACTTCATTTGGGAGGGATCCACTCCACGGCATTGGTGATCAGACAGGTGAAGAAACACGAATCGAAGTACAATTACGTTGAAGGAAAAAACATAAATAACCTTTTACGATAAACCTAAAGGGAATATTTTATGAACAATTATACCCAATTCTTAGCAATATTCGAATGGTTACTCTTGCACAGAACTAGTAGGTCTGTAATGCTGTGATGTACAGTTCAGGGGGCTGGGCGGTTTGAAGTGGGTTTTAATTATCTATGCAATATTTTTCACTTTTAAAGCACTGATTTCGAAAATGCGGTATTTTCGCACGGGTGACTGCTAGTTTTTTTTACGCACAAGAACAAACTGTGCAGCTATAGGAATGGAAAAACGTAATCGATTATACCGTTATTCACAACTAATGGGTGCGCTTTATTCTTGGTACCGCATTCAATAGGTAGTCAGTGGAACTCACAAAAGGAACTACGAAACATGGTCACGGCGATCTCAAGAGGCGGCTTAAAAAAACGAAGAGTACCAGGCGGCCTTGACTTTTCCTCCACAGAATAAACATCTCTCGCCAGCTGCAGGTAGCTTGCAGTGCCGGGCTGTTACTCGGAATGTTCACGTTGCGCTGCATGGATGTCCCTGCGAAGACGCAAACTGTGCAAACTCAGTGCGTTAAGTGTATTTGGAATATGTGCCCGTTTGCTAGCGTGAATACAGCGTGACTGTTGACGCTACGATCAACGGATTTTTAATATATAAAATCGCTTTTGAAAATGAGTTCAAACAGAAATGTGTACAAAGTGTTAAATTAGCGTTCAAAAATACAATGTGACCTGAAATTTGGTGAAACCAGAGTGATTATTGTTTTTTAACGTTTTGAACGTATCTTATTGTACTGGAAATATGTGTCAGTTCTATAAAAGAAATGGCTATATTGCGGCGAAATAAGATAGGAGGGCCATGGGTCATGTGTCGAAATATACGGTTCGTGTGGGTACCGTAACACATAAAATATGATAGATTTCATCAACGTAGGCAGCATAAATCTGTAACTATTGTATTTTGTTGTAATGTACCTACAAAAGTGGCGGTACCATGCTCTTAAAATTATGTTGGGTTAAAATAAGGAAGAAGTCGTAAGGAAGAAAATAACATGCTTGTAGTTATGTTTGTAATAATGTGTGGGTATTCGCGGATGTTTTGGAGATAAAAGTAAAGAAATCTAGTCTAGAAAAACTTAAAAAGTATCCCAAAAATTAAGTGTTAAAAATTGCAGTGCTGACCACTAAACTTTTAATTTGACGATAGAAAAATTATCTTGTTACCTTAATAATAGTTTAATAATGTCATATAGATCTCAGAAGTTGAATGCAAAACTTATTTCTTCATTCAGAGATAAATCTACAAGTACAACGTTAGGAAACTCGCGATGCAAGCATATTTTCTGTTACTCCTTCTAGGAGTTTTAACAATAATTTCACGAAATATCTGTAACGGTGACGTAACCGCGATAAAATGTTGCGCCCCAGACGAACATCTCAACCATAACCTCACATTGTGTCAAAAACTCAACGCAACTTCAACAGAAAAAAATCAGAGCTACATCTCTACACTACCAAACATCACACTCAACAGCATGAATTCAACATCTGCAGAAAGTGGCGATGCGGATTTTGAAGAATTTGCATGGATTCCAGAACCTTTGAGTGTGTATCTGGGTGGAAACGACATTCTCCTTTCCGAAGGACAAAACAACTGCGATGCCAGTCGTACCGTACGACTACAGTACCCGCGGGATGCACATCGGGTAAAATGGCTGTCCAACGGCTCTCTAGTTCTCCATTCCCCCACCCCACTGAACAACAGCAAAATCCACGTGTTCGACCCGGAAGACTTCTGCACAGACACCTTCACCGACAACAATGGGACGCAACAACACGCCATCTTGCTCTGCCCGTGCCATCGGGTACCGTGCGTCAAAAAGTGTTGCCTTCTTGGCGAAGCTATGGTTTGTGACGATTTCACATGCGAGTGTCGTAGCCACGAGACAGACTGGATTCCGTTTTTCCAGGATTTGCCGCTCGAAGCGGAAGATTTTCCTTTCGAGATCGTGACGGATCTCAATTTATCGTGTGCGGAGGGTTACCAGGATCTTGTGTACGTGACGGACACGTACCCACAGTTCTTGCTTCATCGCTTCTGGGAGGAGATGCTTACGGACGGGCAAGTGTGTGGTGAAATGGTGGTGGGACTGCCAGACACCCCGAGGCAAGGGATGATGAAATGCAGCCCGGAGATTCCTTTCCCAAAGGTAAGATTTCAGTTGAGGCGCTGAGGACAATAATGGCAGATTCCAACCGACCTCACATTTTCAGTTAGAAGAATGACTTTATATTCCTGACCTTTACCCATCATGAGCTGAAATATGAAAAGAATTGGGATATGGCAATCCCTCAAATTCCACCTTCAAAAATTTGTTCGCAACTAAAGTGAACTTGAACGAAAAAAGTCATTTTTCTCGAAACGAACTTCGGTTGGGATCTCCCGTTATTATTCTGAATGCCGCAATTATTCAATGAGTTCATTTATCAATAGAGCCTCATAATTAGTTAACGAAAACGTTCACTACAATGATTCCACGAGACTTCATTTGATGATTTCGTTTTCCGGGAATGTCAACTATGTAGTAATTAGTTCCGTAAGTGTAGTGCATGCTTTATCACGATAGGAGGTGGCGACAAATTTAAAGATAACAGAGAAGAAACAAAAAAAGAAATGTTTGTTTCCTAACCTCAAGAATTTTAAATATTTTTCTGTCCTTCCAACACCTATTGCTTTCGTTTCAAACGTTGTTAACCGGTATTTCAGGATTAATGAATGTACTTTTGGTAGCAATATATTATTTAAGTTAAACCAATCATTGAGTTCTTTGCTTTTTAACTGTTCTTGAAAAAATGCTTCAGAAGCATTGTATTCGGAAAAGTACACTTCGCGCAAATGAACAGGTAAGTGGATCAAACAGTGTGATTGTTCAGACATATAGTAGGGGAAAATGTTCTACCAAAGCTTCATATACATGGAATCACATACCTGTTATTTAAAAAAGTAGAGATCTTATCGTGAATAAGACATTTTTCAATTTCCCAATTGCTGTTGCAATGTACACCCTTGCTCAGTTATGTCTATTCTAAACATAAATGAATCATCACACACAGCCTTGTCTTCATCACGTGTCTAAAGTAAAGGCAATTACAATTCGCAGAACAAAATAATGAAAGTCGGCAGAAAAGCGTTGGTTCTATTAATTTTACGTCTTTATTAAAATTGAGTTTTTATACTAGTAAACAGGTAAAGATGTCTGAAGCCCACTACCCATCATTTTAAACCAAAAATCACGAATCAAATTTTCTTTAGTAGAAAGTTCAAATTGCTTTCGAAAAGAAGACCCTTTACATTTTAAACATAAAGATATTTTTAGTAATATAACATCCGCTGGGGAACGTTTCGTCTATTCGTTGATGTTATCGAATGTTAAGACATTACTACACATATCTTTTACAATACCACCTGTGTACATTATTTTCATAATAGTGTTCTGTTATATCGACTTAACGTGACCAAATATAAAAATGAAAAAACACTATTTAACAGCCGGCTTTCGTTTAACAGTCCAACGCCCAATAACAATAGAAACTAATAAATTACAGAAAGATAGTTGACAATTGCGCCAAGAAAATGTATTTTTATTTACATTTTTTCTTATTAGAAAGTGATATTACAGTGCCTATTGAATGATACATGGCAGACATCACAAATAACGGACTTGGTTGCTTACACCCATCCAGTAATGTCTCGATTTACAAATTTACACCGCGTAAGTTATTTGTTCTATGTCGGCCTAATGATGTTAATACCTATTATTGTTATTAAATTTATACTCGTACTTTCGTTGTTTTTTTTATGTTTGTCAAGTAATGGAAACAGTCATTTGTTGCAATGAACTCTAAGAATTAATACTCACTCTTAAAAATTTGCATCAGGAAAGACAATAAATGAGTCAGATGTTAAAATTTTGTTTACTCTCGTAAAATCTTATTTTTACTGTCTTGAATTATACTTAAATGCTATTTATTTGTGCTTGTAACACACCACTACTCCCGCTTCTTCCTGCTACATCGAGTGAACCTTGGCGGAAAATCCGTGCGAATTACGGGTCAGAGGTCCACAAGAATTTTACAATATTTATGATAGGCAATAAAGACGTGAGATAACCACATTCAGAGATGTATAAATGTTAACGCAGCTACATAAGAAAGTTAGACCGGTTCTGGATTGCCAGCTTTCTTAACCTTTTGCGACCAGTACGGTAAGAAAGCCACAACGACAATATTTTAGATTCACAGTGAGCAGGGCTAAAGGAGTCCAAAATTTAGCTACCACATATACTGTAGGGTGAACTATGACTTAGTTTTATAAATTGCTGTGTGTTTTTCGTATTTTTATCCACTTTGGCTATCTACAATTAAACATAATGAAAGTGTGATCTTTTACATAATAAGAGATACTCATATTAGAACACATGTAATTAATTCATGGCCCTCTATTAAAAACGGCCAGTTTTATAATATAAAAGGAAAGCGTCTATATAAGTGTTCTAATAAGGTATTAATTAATAAGAAATAATACCAATATTATTAGGCACGATAACTTTAATTTTAAGCTAAAAATAAGCAAATAAATGTAAATATTATGTACAAAATAAATTTAATAATAAAAATTACTCTGGTCACATTTCGCAGGATGAAGTCACATGTACACTGAAATATTTACAAAGTATATAAAACTTAGAATTATGTACGTGTCGGAACACCTTAATACTAGACAACGGATTTTTAGGCAAATTTATTATTTTAAACTTTTATCCTCTTGACGGACACACTGAAACCTAATTTCTGAAATATTGCATGACTGTGGAATATTAAAAAAATCACTTTTATAGTACCTAAATCGCCAGATTCAGCATTAAACTTAAATCGCATTCGTCCATTAATTACCTAAGTACTTTCTCACCTGCTGTATACTAACGTAGTAAAGAAAAATGATAGTAATGCTCCAGTAGAAATTGGCGATTTTTGAAACCTCGTAATGTAGAACCTGGTAAAAAAAATGTGGATAAATATTGTTTCTACGGGTAATAAATTACATTCTCTAATATGTTGTGTAGCCATAATCCACATAGTAATACTTTTTCGTTACCGCTTACGTAGAAGAGAAAAAGTTACGTAATGCTGCTGGAAAAAGCGAGGAGGTTTTGGCAGAAAAACTCTTATTGCTGGCAGAAAACTCTGCATGCTAGTAATGAAAATAGGAATAAATCCAGTTGATTCATTTTGGAGAAAAAATCCTCTAACACATGGTGTAGCCTGAATCAATGTTTCGTGGGTCCTTCAAATCGAAAAATCGACTGACGGCAAAACGTCAGTCCGTCTCTGTCAGTCAGTCTGTTTTAAAAATATTGATGTTTCAGAATAGAGCTAAGTCGATCTTTTATTAACTCAATCTTTTAATTCTGAGTATTGATGATTCTATTTCACCCATTCAATTTTTAAAAAAATGTTACTAAACAAGATTTAAAAACATCGATGTTTCAGAATAGAGATGAGTCGATCTTTTATTCACTCAATCTTTTAATTCTGAGTATCGATGTTTGTATTTCACCGATTCAGTTTAAAAAAAATGTTACAACTTTTTTACAACAACAATAAAACAACTTTTAAAAACATCGATTTTTAAGAATAGTGACGGGCCGATCTTTTATTCACTCAAATGTATTAATTTTAATCGTGGATGCTTGGAAACATGTATGTTTTACCGGCGATGTGTGTGCCCTGCCGCGCAGGTGTACGTGCTGGTGAACTGGCTGCACGTGCCGGAGGGCGTGCTGCTGGCGGCGGCGCTGCTGGGCGCGCTGGCGGTGCCGCGGCGCCGGCTGTCGGCGCACGCGCGCACCCACGACCTGGCGCTCACGTGGCACGCGGCGGCGTTGCTGGCGCGCTGCGTGCTCTGGGCCGCCTACCTGCGCGACAAGTGGAGCTGCGGCCTCCTGCGTAAGGGCACGAAGGCACACACACACGCAGGATCATACGCACACACGCACCACACATCGCACATACGCACGCGCTCGTGCACAAGCGCCGCCTACACGCAGATTCTTCCGCACTCGTACGCACAAACACACACACGTAAAAATTAACTTTCACATACACACTCTCTCTCGCACACACATATACCCACACACATTAATCTTCACTTACACAAGCTATCACTCACATAATAACATTCACTCATACAAAAACACACACACACTAACCTTCACACACACTGACACACAAGTCTTCACACACATCACATACACACACAAACCTTCACACACACACACACACACACACACACACACTGACCTTCACACACACACTGACCTTCACACACTCACAAATTACTTTTCTAGCTTTCACGCACACACAAACCTTCACACACAAACCTTCACACACACACACACACATACCTTCATATTGACACACATATTTTCACTGATGAACACAAACCTTCACTCACACACACGCTAACATACAATCACCCGCACACAAATCTTTAGATAATAACATTAACACACTCACACACTCTACCCGACACACACACCAATACTCATCTTCACCCACTCACACTCACACCCATTAAACTTCACCCACACACTCCTGTACTAACTTTCTCATACACTCACACACATACACTAGTCTGCACACTCTTTCTCACTTTCTTTTATACTCGTTGACACGCACACACACTTACATACAACAGCTCTGCTCGATGAACGATGCATATTAATATATTTCTTTTAGAATAGCTTGAAAATAATCCTCTTGCAGTTTCTTAGATTGTTCACATTATGAAATCTGTATGGTCACCATTTTTCTTTACCAATACAGATATGAACATTTTTACACGGAAATCCACACAATGTATATTTTAAATTAATTTAATAAATGTCCTCTTAGTCTTCAACATTTAAAATTTATTACTAATTACGAAAAATATCACCTTCTCAAAATATTGCATTCGTAATATTTCCTTCTGAAGAGTTAAACTGTATTTGAACTTGGAACAATGCATTTGTTCGTGCACGTACTGCATGCCACACAACTCTTAACAATTTTATTTATCGTATATACATTCATAGAATGGAATAAAACATGCAGAGAAAATAACGTATCATTATTCCAAACAACTCACTCCTCCCAAAGACGCACCGATGACCAATAACTACAAATATTTACTAATGGTGACCTTCAAAGTATTCCGCCACAGCAGCACTCATCACGGTCAATAGTACCTCTGATACAATAGCAAATGATTCTCTCACCTCCAGTCGTATTCTTCGACCGAAAGAGTTTTTAGTATATTGAAGAAAATGTCATAACGTTCGCAATTCTCGCAATTTTTTGTGTGTGTTATTTAAGGTCGCATCAACTTCTAGGTCATTAGAGACCACTATTGCTTGTAACGGTATGGTACCTGTGAGGATGATGATATGATGATAATAGGGGGTGTGAAAGGACGAGCACAATACAACCATGCCCGAGGCGGGACTCGAACCCGCGGTCCTTCGGACCGAGATCGCTACGGCACTACTGCCTTAGCGATCTCGGCAACCGGATCGGATACAATAATTCTTCACCAGAAAATGATCAATAAAGTGTAGTATTATTTCTCTTATAGGTCACATGCGTGTTTAACTCCAGCAACCCTACAGGTTTGTTAAATGCACTTGTACCAACCTGTATGTTAAGTAATTTAACACTCTTAGCAACGGGTTTTAACCTACTTAGCTACGTAAATAAACAATAATTTTGATCGCAAGTCAATTGTTTATTAAGAAAAAAATGTCGATGTACAAAACAATCAGAATCGAATAATTCAGAATAGAAATAACTCATATTAGTTTTAGGGATTATTATTGTTTGTTGTACTATAATTAAGAGTATTATTATAAAACTATATATTAGGTAAAATTATCTCATTTTCATGGCATTCCACTAAATGAAACCCTTGTTCATTAATAATATTTACTGAATCTGAGGTGTAGCCAATGGAAGTCGACGCGCCAACTTCCATACCGAAAGAAATTTCTTGAGATATCTTAAGGTTCAAGAGAATTATTTGCATCCACCTTTCTCGAACCACGGAATGCAAATATAGATACAGAGCAGGCTTATATCATACCGTACATTATCGTACTAACCTGCTGCAGCAGCAGAATTAATTTGTTTACACTATCGCAGTAATGTAAATTTTCGCATAAAATATTACATTTTATGGTAATCAATATGATGGTGAACATACCACGATGCTATGTATACCGCGAAATGTTATAGTGTTATTACTGCCTGATTCCAATGAAAATCCTTGACTTTGTTATTGTCAGAGCAAGCTATTTTAATTATATATATTTATTCAGAAAGACGCACATCTTATTCAGGCTACCGCACGCCTGCGGGCGATTTCCAAGTATTGTATTTCTAAGCAAGCTTTCAGACACGCTACAGTGTGGCAACGCCTCGTCTCTTGGAAATCGGCTGACGCAACGATGCAACCCACTCTCGCCTCGCAGCTGCTGTCTTTGTGTTACTAGAAATTTCCAGAAGCGTCATATGACGCAACACAGAAACCGCTGCTCGCAAGACGCTGGCCCCAACCGCCAGCAGTCAGTACTGCTCTGTCGGTCGAGATGGACGGATGTGCTCTGCGCCGCTCTCCTCGCGGCGTGTCTGGTCAGTCTTCGCCTGATGTCTGAGCCGAGCAAACGCGCTGCGCTGCTCTTTATATGACTCCACTACTGCAGTCGTCGCCTGGGCTCCACGCTGCGCATGGTGCTGCTTTCAATAATTGCGAATGTTCAACTGGTCCTGTTTTTACGTGCCCTGCTGAATTTCTACACTTAACGTGCCGTGCTGTGCACGTGTTCGCCTGCTGCGGGCATAATACAAGGCGCCATGCTCAACACTTGGGACTGTTACGTTGGTAATGTAATGTACTGTGCACGTGCTACATTTACGTGCCCGTTGAATCTTCTACACTTCTCATGCCGCGCACTACGCGCATATTCTGTCTACTGCGGGCATGGTTCGTAATTGCTGCCCTCAATAATCACGTGTGTGCAACCAATCTTGTCACACCTTTTCAATTCTCTCCAGTGTGGCAATATACTGCGTGCTACGCACGTATTCTGCCTACTACGGGCATGCTTCCAGAAGCTGTGTTCGACAATACCTTTCACGAATGCGTGTGTGTGATTCATCCTGCTGCGTGTCTGCTGAAACACGGCTGCCTATTTCATGGGCGTGGGTTCGCAACCCGCCCGTGTCTGGACAACAACCTTCTCATCGTTCTACAATAAGAACACGTCCTGCACATCGTACCATATGTGTGCTTCCACGCCACGTGCGCAAGCTATTATTGTATTCTAATGTTTATGTCCTGCAAAACCCCCCTCTTATTTTCTGTTACTTTGTTTGGTTAAGTTGTACTTTTGAATAGAATATATGTTTACATGATCTGATTCACAGTTTTTTATGGTAACAAGTACTCTCCATCCAACTCCATCCTTGCAGTCCCAGACCTGCAATGATGGTCATAACCTGTTGTTTTTCTCATTACAGGTGTCTGGGTGGTCCTTCGAATTAATTAATTTAATTGGAGCTATGGTAGGAATGTTTGGGAGGGGTCGAAGCCTCATTATTTCACAACTAGTCCACTTGCTCGACCCACCCCATCCAGTTATTGAATTGTCGTTTGTGGTACCAGATTTTTCTTCAGATCGTTATCTACTAGTTTTAAAACAATATAGCTTTTAAACATGTTTTGTAAAAATACTAAGTGTCGGAAGACATTAAAATCAATGAATAGAGAATGCTAGAAAATTATGTATTGTTTTCATAACAGCATCCGTTCTTTCTTTCTTGCAGCGATCTTCATTTACTTCTTTTCAATCGCCGCGTCCTTCTGGCTTAATGTCCTCTGCCTCAACATGGCTTGCGGTTTCTGGTAAGTACTTGAAAAGGTTTTCATGGGAGGAAATTCCAATCTTCAATATCATAATTTTCTGCGTCCACGTAATTACATAGTAAAGTTTGCGCAACTGAAGCAGTATAGAAACTTGGGATTTTTTTCGTATAATTTATCTGTGGGACAAGATGTGCAGACGACCTGACCTAACGTGTACTACACCCATGCCCACACATGCCGGGAGACCGGTCGGGAGCTTAGAGTTTGTCCCGGCTGGGGCGGTGCGGGAGGGAGATACCTGGTTGAGGAAAAACCCGTTAGCTGACGGTACATCGGCGCCCGGATCTCGCCATACAGCGAGGAAAATATCACCATCACCTCCCGAGGAAAAAAAAAACATGCGTCACACTTTCGGTACTAATTACCTTAGCAGTTGTCACGCCCGGTATCACTAACAATCAATGAACCAATCTGACGACATGGCAAAGGAAGTGGCATGCACACCAAACACGAACTTTAAGAAGAGGGCGATGGTATCTGTTCAGACGGCGAAATAGTCGAAGAAAAGTTGGGAGAGCATTTTAATAGAAGTTGCAACGAAACATCACGTCTTCTATCAGTAGTTTTTTGTCAGACAATGGCGTTGTGAAAAAGAGACGACAAACAATTCACAAAGATTGTTACTTGGAGAAAGAATTAACGAGTATTGAAGAAATTGTCACAGTTACCTCTGTCCAAACGAAATTAAACCTTTGCTTACGAATTCGTGGTTTTTACTCGGCTTTCTGCATTAACTTGTGGTGACAATGCGAGCAGGCGTCTGAGGTAGAAAATCGGCGACTTCCTAGTATTTCGACAATCGCAATTTTACGCGGGGCTGCCCAGGAGCTGGTGCGATCTTTCGGTGACGCTCCGAACTAACAGGAAACAGCTGGCAATCTACGTCAAGGAATTTTGTACGAAAGAAATGAATATTGGGTCAACAGAGAAGAAATGCGCGCGGCTTTTTGGGGAAAATTCTCCGAGGCGACAAGTTTGAAATGTATAGCCCTTTCCCCTGAAACACCTTCAAAGAACATTAAAAATAACATATTAAAAAACAAGGTAAATTTGAAGTAATTTGGCGGTCAATATGCCAACAGTATCACACGTAAGACTGGGTTTTCGTAATTTTGCTAATAATGGGCGTATTTTGTTTGAATATATTAATTATTAATATCTTGAAAGAGGTCAGATGGAATATACCCTAATTATCTGAGTCCCCACACCAAGACGCACATTATTTATGTACTCGTATGTATTTATTTTCTTGGTGTAATGCCAATGTGTCGCCCGCACGTTATTTATGAATGTATGTATTTTGCGTAATCCCAGAGTGTGAATGTGTGCGTGTGTGTTTTGCGTGCCGCAGGAAGCCGCTGGGCGTGCAGGGCAGCCGGTGGGGACGCGCGGGCGCCATGCTGCTTCTGTACTCCGCGTACGCGTGGGGCTGCGCCGGAGCGCTGACCGCCTTCACCGCCGCCATGTGGCTCTCCCGCCGCGTGCCAGGGGGCCTCCTGCGCCCCACGCTGCACGAGACCAGGACCTGCTTCCGCGAGGAGGGTGAGCCGGCGCGCGCCCTCGACCCTCACCGCACCATATACACGCATACACACACTTACACACACACATACACGCACACACACATACGCATGCACACATACGCACACACACATAAGCACACACACCGTATAGTCTCTATCTCACACACACACTCACGCCACACACACGCACGCACACACATACGTACACACGCATTCGTACACACACGCATACGTATATACACGCATACGTACACACACGCATACGTACACACATACGCACGCACACACACGCATACGTACACGCATACGCACGCGCACACACGCATACGTACACACACGCATACGTGACTGACTCAGGTTTCCATCGTGGCCGATGATACCTCTTCTTCCATCCTATTCTTGCACAGCGCGCCTCGTCGGTGGTTGGAAAGGCCCGCCTTCGTTTTGAAATTTCTGCCACAAGATGCACAGTTGAATGGATAGCCAGAGCTTGATTGTCCGGATAACTGGGGTTGAGAAATCTGTGTGGGGCTAGCGCTGTGGGAGGAACTTTGCGGTTTTCTTAATTTAATTGGCTTCAGTGTATTTTCTGCTGTCAAGGTTGGATGCTTGTGTCTCATATGACTGCTGTGGCCGGATTACCCCTGTCTTTATTTCAAATGGCGCGGATGTTGAGTTTTCTATTCTTACAGTACACAAAGTGTTACTGTGCAGTGATCTTAATATTGCTAGTATTGTGGGTGGGCATTTGATGTTATCCAACAATTTAAAGAGTATCTCCCTATCGACAGAATCGAAAGCTTTGGCGATATCTATAAATCCAATACAGAGTGATGTGTTCTGTTCGCACACGCATACGTACACACACGCATACGTACACACACACACACGCATACTTACACGCCAGGTCGTCCTAGGTTCGAGTCCCGACAATGGCAGGGTTTTCGACACTAGCTACATCTAGCTAGATCGAATTCAGCCTCTGGAAGAAACATTCTAGCGGTCGGCTCCTCTGATCGGTAGTTTTCCGTGGGTTCTTCAATCAACACCAGGCGAATGCGAGAGCAGTTCTCTAGCAAACGGGCCACAGACCGCTGGCTATCTTTCCTTCCTCTTCCGTGTCCTATCCTCACCTCTTACACAAACTCTAACATGCACTACACTACGCCGGGAAACCGGTCGGGAGCTTGCTTACAGCTTGTGCGGGATGGGGCGGCGTGCCACTAGTGGGAGATACCTAGGTTGGGAAAACCCGTTGACGGCGCCAGATTTCACCATTCAGCAGGGATCCTCCACTCTCCACCTTTACCTCCAGAAGAGAATTTATACACTACAGTTAAGGGACCAAAGATCTTGGCACTTGACGCGCCCGGAATCACTAAACAATCGTAGAGAGTCAAATACACATGTAGCTCGTCACCCAGAACACTCATTTTGATTCAGATTTACTTATTTAGTAATTCACTAGATATCAAATTGACTCTGTATTTTTATATTTCCCTGCCATAATTCCCTTTCATAAATCCATCCATAAGACAACATATAGCATCATTCAACTATTTTCATATTTCTCGCGTAATCACGATCCTCGCGATCTATATAAATTATACAGTGTATATCGAGGTTTGTATCCTATACAATAACAACAAAGAACCTGTCAGTAAAAAATAAAATATTTCCCGTTTTTATTTGGCTGACCCTTGCAAAAATACACATCCCGACACAGGCAGAGAGAGACTCCCATAACACACAGACGTGCACACGCATCCTCACTTAGACAAACATGCGTTCATAACCATGCAGACATAAATATCCTAATATAAACGCTGACAGAAAGACACTCACAACGCTACAAAAGCCTTGAAACATTGTTCCGAGAGTAACTTTCCTTGGAACGCGCGTGCATCCATCTATTTGACCAGTTCCCCTATTCCAATTCATCTATTCATCCTCTATCCATCCACTCATTTCTCAATCATTCCCACCTTCGGTCCGTCCAGTATTATACTATTAATTACTATATTGTTCCAACCGTTCATTAGTCCATATTAACAACCGCCCATCATTTAACAAACATTTTTCCAAACGACTATATCACTACGAAACCGTCATTCTAGTATAATTTCATTCCTCCACTCGTTCATTATTTTATCTGTTTACCTTTTCAATTTCCATATAGCTCCATCCTCCAATATAGCTCTGAAGAATAACCCCAGCAAGATGACCGAAACGTCAGCACAATTTGACCGAGAAGCGGCTCATCCCGGATAGCCAAGAATGTATTTTTAATTTCCATCTGTCCATCATTTAATAATTCCATTCTTCCATCTACCCAACCTTTCACCAGTCCATCATTTCAGTATTGTATCATTCCACCTTCCCAACATTCCGTGCTGAAGGTTGCTGTGCTCTCTAATTTCGGGTGCGGTGCGGTGCGGTGCGTTGCAGAGAGCGACGGCAAGTTGGCGACGTTCGCGTACTACTACGGGCCGGTGGGCGGGCTGCTGTGCGTCAACGCGCTGCTGTTCGCCGCCACCGCCCTGCGCGTGCGCCAGCTGCGCGACAGCGCAGCCATCCTCAAGACGGCCGACGGCAAGCACGCCTTCAGCAACAAGCGCAGGTACGGCGCGCGCTCTCACTCATCCACTCATTCACCCATCCATTCATTCATTTCACATTAACTCACTCGACTTTTATTCACTCGCTCATTGCTCATTCAGTCGCTCATTGCTCACCCACTCTCTCATCCTTCATTCACTCCTTCATCCTTCATTAACTCATTCTTCCACTCGTTCATTCATTCACTTATTCATTATTTTATTCCTGGGCGCGTCAAATGCTGTGGTCATTACTTCCATAAGCTCATAGTGCCCATTATATCGCGGGATACGGCATTCCTCCCCTGCTAGGCCGTGACATCTCACGACAGCGACATTCGTCAGCTCGCGAGGTTTCCCCTTCAGGTATCTCCGTCAGCGGGGCAACCTGGCAGATGAGACAAGCCTTAACCTCCCGAATGTGTCGAATAGTAGTGCATGTAAGGGTAAAGAGGAGAGAATTTGACAAGGACAAGAGGAAGGAAGATTAAGAGAAAGAATTTTGAGTCGTTTTTTGATAAAATATTGTTTGTGTTTTTTTAAATGCATATATTTCACACAATATTGCGCGAAAACTATTTTTTTCAGTGTACATGACCTTAATGAAAGAACTGGCTATGAAGAACAAATTTCATTTGCAGGAAAAAATCTCGATCTTTAATTCTGTAGTTGTAAGAAAGCGCTCAAAAGTTTCAAAATTTTCGACAATTTAGTTAACCCAGAAACTCGAACGTATGCCACCTTTATAAGTGTATTTTACTCTATTCTTAGATGAAATTTAAAGAAAATTTTTAGAGCCTTTTTTGAGAAAATTTTGAAAATATGCGGAGGGATTGAAGTAAAATACACCCACCAATACACCCATTAATGAATGTTTTTGAAAATCACTGAACTTTTCCTCACGCCAGATCTAGATGTGTTCATTCAGTTTGGAAAAAATAGCACGCATAGTTTAGGCGCTAGTGTTGTTCACATACATCAGACGGACGGAGACGTTTTAGAAAAAAAGTTTTCCAGTATTAAGGGAGCCCAAAACGTGTATTTCCGACGAAATCTCGAAATCGATTCACCACAGCATTACATGACTTTCCCTATACTACATATATTACCCGTATAATACTTATGAATATGGGAAAGTAAAAACAGATTTAATTCAGAAAAACCTATGCTTGAAACTGTTTTTGAAAGTTGGCGTCACAAAAATTTAACTTTTCCAATTGAAAAAAATCGTTGGTAAAGTAATGGGATTAGTATCTTGAACATGAGCACAATTCACTAAATTCATCTGAAGTAATGCCATTATTAATTTAACCTTTGAATTTTCAAAGGTAAAAAAAAAAAATGTCGGGCGTTGTTTCCTTCAGAGTTTTCAACAAAAGACTGAAGTATAACAACACGAGCAGTCGTATAATAACATGAAATTAATGTTACCAGCTGAAGTTCACTTACGGATTTCGTACACGGCATTCGTACTTTATTTGGTGTAGTCTTTTGGCTACATAACAATTCCAAGTTTTCACAAGTTCTTTTGTCGACAGTACAGCGATTGAAGACCAGCATAACAATTGCGATGGATTGGATAATGTTAGTAGAAATTGTAAAATACAAAAAAAAACATGTTTAAAGTGGTGCCGGGAACAAAAACTAGTTCTCTTGGCAGCCTGTTTCCGACATATACAATGTTTGTGCAAATCCCAAAGGCCGCAGACTCCAAATTACCTTAGAAGAGCATTGAACAGTCCAAATAGTGTTTTTTGCTAATCGTGAAAAGTTAATCCTGGAGTCGTGTCCAAAAATTCGACATGCGTAGCGAAGCACTCAATGGTTTTTTATCTTATGAAAGAATTTAACGTATGATTTGTAAACCGATGGTTCTCCACTCGTGGGTACAAATAAGCATACAAAACTGTTCTGTTATGTTCACTCTTAAAATCCATGAGGCTGGTACTGTAACAGAGGTGGAGCAAAAAGGGCGCCAATTTCCGGTAGGAAAACTGTATCTCCTTTATAAACCATTCGAGAAAGTATATGCTATTGTAGCGCCACTAGTTCTTATACGCGGAGTAATCCTCCGTTAACTTATTTTTGTCTTTTTGTCTCGTCACGTCGCACTCAGTGCCTTTTATCCAAGGGCCTCGTCGCTGTTAGTACCCGGGTTCCCAGGCGGTAATCCGTTCAGGACTCCGTGGTATCTCGAATTTCTCAGCTTTCTTCACTTCCCGGAGCGCAGTTAAGCCATTCCGCTAGAGCCCGCAGTTTTACAGCTTAACAGCCGTCTTTCCTTGCAGCGTGGTGATCTACATCAAGCTGCTCTGGCTAATGGGAGTGATGGAGATGACGGTGGAGGCGGTGGCGTGGATCAGCAACAGCAACGAGTACTACTTCGCCCTGGCCGCCAGCTGCCTCGACATGCTGCGCGCCGTCGCCATCTTTACCCTGTGCTGCTGCAAGCGGCGAACGATCGTAGCTCTGCGTGACCTTAGCCTCCGCGTCTGCGGCACGCGCTGGCTGCCGCGACCGTGCTGCCCCGGGCGGCGCGCCGAGGAACGAGACCTCAGCGGTGTCCGAAATGGTAACGGTGGCAGTGACGCATCGATGGCGACAGAGGTTACGGATTCGGATGAAGTAGTGTGTGAGTGCGGGATGTGAAACAAGAGCACAAGTACCAAGTGATGAATTTTTTTTTTTTAATAATGAACTGATCGAAGTTCAGAATATAGCAAATTAAATGTGATGTTTATGTAACGCAGACTTTTAATTATTTTTTAAGTAAACGAACGTGAACGGAGGAAAATGGATTTTTTAAATAACAATCGACTAAAACGGCTTCGAAAGTAGGTAAAATGGTATTATGGCTGTGGCATAAATCAGCAACAACGAATACTGTTTCAGATTCGGATACGCGAGTGTGTGAGTATGGGATGTGAAAGAAAAGCACAACTACCATGTTATTATTTTAAAAAGTCATGAGGTGATCCAAGTCCAAGATAAAGCCACAAGAATGGGACGTACACGCAACGCAGAATTTTAATTGCAATATATTTTTTATAAAGCGTTTTATGTAAACAAGTAAAAGTTTTATGTAAACAACAAATTAACATTGTATAAACATTAATATATTTTTTTAAATGTCAACATAACGCACAACCTGGCGGTAAAGCGGGTAGAATCGGGGCCAGGCAAGGTGACGAGGACGGTGACCAAAAGGGAAGGTTTGAGCAGATTAGAGCAGGGTGTTCCCACTAGCTAACCTTAAATGAGAATACGTGAACGCAGGAAAATTAAACATTTTTATGCAAGTAAAATGAACTGCTACAATATACAGAAATATCTTCGAAATGTGGTACTATGAACGAGCATATAACACACTTATTAGCAGAGAAAAATCCAGTATTTTTGTCCGTGGTGGGGGTGAGGGGCTTTAGGTATAGAGTCCGGTCGATTTGATGATTTCTTGTAAATAACTTTTAATTTATGTTGAATATAAAATGCATTTTTAATTATTGACTTACAATTAATATTTATAGCGGAAACTATTTATACATAGAATGACTTTTAGTATAAAAAAGAAAAAGTTATAATTGTGAATATTTATCTTTGGCTTCTTGGGGGGCTAATTTGATGAGCCACTGCCCCAATGCGCGTTGAGAAACACAAAATGCCTATTCTTAAAATTTTCATCCCCCGCGTCCTCTAAAGAAAACATTGTGTAATTTTTCCATTGCAAAAATTTGATAGTCAGGTTTTGTGTTTGTCTTTGAAAATTGGTCCATTACAATTATTTTAGACAGCAGCACACGATAGTTCTAGAATTTCTTGGCAATGGAAGTTCGTGATTAGAAGCAGCAATCAAATTGGCGTTGGGTCAGCGCAACGTCTATCGTGACAGATCTATGTATTATATACACGTTTTCTTGAGCCCCGGAATACCTACCCTCATTTCTTTACTGTTGAATTCAGAATAAATGATAGCAAGGAGGGTCGTTGAAAAAATTCGAAAATCATTAATTCACAATAACATGTGATGACAACTCATTTTGCTTCGAAAATAACGAAATGAATATTTGATATATAAAAGTCCTGACCACAAACTTGTCAATCTCCCACTCTTCTCGGATTAAGTGAAACGAGGGGCTCAAGAAAATGTACGCGTAAGTATATTAATTTCCCTTTTCTCATTTGTCTGAAATACTTGCGGTTCAGAGCGTAAATCTTAAAAGTTTATATTAGTACAATATGAAAATACAGCTAAAACTTAATGATAACTTTTCATTTTTTTGTATGAAGTTCTTATATTTGAGTGTCCCTTATATTTGAGTGTCATTTTTACGATATTTATAATTTACGAATAAAATTGTTTCATCAAGTTTCTTTAAATATATTAAGTTATGGATTATTCATTTACAAATTATTTTTATTTACTTTATTAATTTGCAGTTTGTCTATTTTCTGGATTCTTTTTCAAAACTGGTCAGTATACAAAGTTTTTTATACCTGTGTGTCTCAAGAAATTGTTTCACACTGTATCATGAATCGTAATTGGTTCCTTATTTAAACAGTTATTTCACAATAATTGCTTGATATGTTCTTATTTTGTTGTAATAAACCAATATTAATGCAGTATTATTTGTTTCATTTATAATTATTAAAAGAATTATTCACATTTATTTATTCTTTTTATTCAAATTTATTTGTACGGGCATGTACGCAAGATTCATATTATACTAGTCCCAACGTCCTCTGAAAGGGACAAATGGTTTTAAAAAAAAGGCCGAGTAAATTTTTTAGTCATTTTTGTCGGCACCGGGATACTGTTATCTTTAAGAAAATGTTACAAACTGAAAATTTCAATAAACAAAACTCACCAGTCCGAGGACGTTAATTGGACAAGAAACATGCTTTCAATGAAAGTGCGCAGGAGAGAGCGACATGGAAGAAAATATGTATGACAGCGTATAGAACAGAAGCTAATAAACTGTCATGAATGGGTTCACGTGACATTTGTCAGTAGACAGAGTGAATGAGAATTTCGTTCATTCTGGTATGAGCCTGCAGAGAGATATTTTCTTTCGTGCAGTAAAAAAATTGACGAATTCCTTTAGTATTCTGCTCCTCTTCTTAAAAAGAAATTGATGAAGATCATGCCGGACTTATGCGCTCTAGCATAATAGAAAAATGTTTTATTGAACATATCAAGAAAAAAATCGTTTAGTTCGGTTGAAACTAATGAATTAATATTAGTACATGGGGAATAAACTGATGATATTTTTTCAAAAAATATTGTTAATCTAATCGTTAGGAGGTTTGTAAAAAATTTTGGACATCATCAAGAGAAGTTTTTGAGGTAATGGTGAGGTTTGAGGCATTTTGAGGTAATTAAACTAATTTATTTGATTTGGTTTGGAATAAAAACATCCTCTCTAACTTCCGCACTGAAATAGAAAATAATTTGCATCTTTTTTGACACAATGTTTTCCAGAACAGAGTCCATTCCAGGTTCTTTGATACAGATTGCTTAAATGTGATTTATTTGTTGTCAACTCTCCATAACGTATGGAATGGATAAACAGTCATGCTTACAAAGCTGACGTTCTTGAGTTTGAAGACTACACAAGTAATGTCGATTTGCTCCAAATTAGTTCGGTGATTGGGGAAGCAACTTTTAATTGAAGTATATGCTCCATTACAGACGTAAATCCGAATGTATTCAAGGGGAATGTGCCATGATGACATGCCCACTTTTCTACAGCTTCTGTTTCAACTCCAGCACCTGCAATTAAGAAAAATGGCTGTTCGGAAATGAACGAGAATTTCTCCTCAACCTCTCACCTGACACAGAAAAATAAAAAGGATGTGAGAAGAGATGAATAATCTGTTAACATACAGGACACAAAACACTAATTCGTTATTGTCCAACTTTCAAGATTGACTCTCAGCAACCTAAAATTATATAATAATACATTATAAAATGTGTATTATAGTATCAGTAGTTGATGCGATCTGAAAACAGTTATTATTATTATTATTATTATTATTATTATTATTATTATTATTATTATTATTATTATTATTATTATTATTATTATTATTATTATATCGTAATGTTTTGGTATTTCATGTCTAAAATACGATGTCTAATTCGCATTAAAATTATTTATACTCAAAATAATTTCACAATACTTTCATTGATTATTCAACCTCCAGCCATTTAATAAAAGATTTTACAAATTCAGTGGTCTATCCGAAATAATTTTTTTTCATTACTGCAAGTTATTTTTAATGTCTCAATATATTCCGGCGTATTGACTGTGTATCTTGTTCAATCGCAATATTGTTTTCTAAAATGAACTGAACTCTTTTTGTTTCTGGGGTGCATAATTAAAAACATTGCAATTTTTTACTTTCTTTGAACGCTCTTTGAATCGCTAGCAATGATCCTAAATGAATCGCATCATTTACAGAGTTGGTTTTCCATGAAAGGGGTCGAATGTTCGCATACTCAATAAAAAGGGAGAAAAGATGTAAAAATACCAAAATACTTGTAATAGACATTGTAACGTAAAGGAGACAAAAATCAAAATAAAAACCTACTAAAATATTTCCAGTAGAATAGGAAAGTGATGTATTAAAAATCAAAAAAATAACAGTAATAAAACGGTCTGTAGAAAATTTGTGGGTTCAAATTTCTCAAAAGTAGTTTATACAAATAGTTTATAATAGTAAGCTTTATTGCATGAGTACATGTTTTGAAAACCGGCGACTTTCGGAGCGAGTTTTCAAATTTTTACGAATGTAATAAAGCAACATTATAAACGAGTTGCATAATATATTTTTTTGTATAACAGAATTATACATTTATAAGAGAATCAAAATTAATTTTGCGGAACAACTTCCCTGTGACGACTCGACTCCATTTGACATCGTGCGAGTAAACGGTGGTCGGCTGTTCCGTTGAGCTATACCTCTCCCCGATTCTCTCGCTACGATTGGCTGAATGTGTGATGACGCAATAAATCGTCCCGTAAAAGCAAATACGCCATCATTTGTGCCGTAAAATGCCCAATTATGAACGATTTCTTGCTACAGAAAAGGTTCTTTTATAATGCTGGAATACAAAAAATATTATTGTACTACTATCATTTATTATCATCGTTATTATCATTATTATTATTGTTGTTACTTTCAAAGTAGAGCTAACAGAGAAGCTTTGAACAGTGATATAACATCAATTTCATTGCATTTTCGGGCTGCTCAAAGAAACCTTTTCAGGATCTACTCGTATGAGGGAAGTGCGAACCATCAAGCAAATCTGGATTGCATATCTAGGAACTTCTGAACCTTCTTAACAAATGTTGTAGTAAAATCATTTTACAGTTTACAGTACGAAAAAGACAACAAAAGTATATTAGATATCTCACAAATCGATCACCTCGAGACTTAATCATTTTAGTTTGGTTTAGTCTAGATGTATATCTGAGATAAAAGTATGCAATTCAACGCAAGCAGTGCAATGATAAATCAAATTTGTAATTAAGTAACATACATTTTATTTTCGCTGAGCATGTTCTATTATTGAATTTATTTGATCGCCTACTCACATTGTAAACCATGCAGTTGCCACAGTACAAAGGTGATGTGTACGATAATCCATGTAACACTCATTTTTGGTTTCAGCAGTGATTGTTTCATTCTGGAAACTAAGAAGAAACTTGTTCAACTGAAGGTCATTTCACAATTCTCATGAATTTCTCTTAAATGAAGAACTATTAAGACTGTCAACTTTGTGATCAATAAATTTCAAACAATGATACAATGTTAAAACAGACCTATTTCGCCAAGTCTCTTATCTCTACTCTTTAAGACACGAACATAAAATGCGTAATAAATCATTCTGTTTTATCTATTCATTTACACATTCAATAAATGCAATTATTTTTAAACAGAATCTGCCTTTTTCTCTTACTCTCTCCCCCCGCTGAATTCACAGTTCCGTCCCCTCTTTCTCTCTTTTCTCTCTCTCTCTCTCTCTCTCTCTCTCTCTCTCTCTCTCTCTCTCCCTGCCTCCTTCTCTCTCTCTCCCTCCCTCCCTTTCTCTCCCTCCCTCCCTTCCTCTCTCCCCCTCCCTTCCTCTCTCCCCCTCCCTTCCTCTCTCTCCCTCCCTTCCTCTCTCTCTGCTTTGGATCAGGGTCTAACATGTCTGCACTTCAGTCGAAATCTTTCTTTACCTCGGGAATCGGGCACAACATACTTTGGGGAAGGAATGATCAGTCAAGATACGTGCCGCTCTTTAATTTCACAATACTCGCGCCATATTTTAAAACGGCGCGCTGAGAGACAGTACGGTTCTAAAAAGTGAACAATATATGTGCCATAAAATAAAATATTGAATACTAGCAGAATTACGCCCACCGCAGTCTTACCGATCCATGAGCACTACCATGTGTACGACCTGGTTGTTCTCGTGCTGCAATTGCCCTTTTTATGACGTCTCCTAGCTCAGTATTAGTTTCGTCCCATCGAAATCGCACCTACTGCTTCGACATTCGCCTGGTATTGGTCGGAGAAACCACGGAAAACTCAGCAGGCGACTGGAATTCTGCTCCAGGTCTGATTTAACCTGGCTATTTAGCTAAAGTCGAAAATCCGGCCACCGCCGTCGGGATTGGAACCCAAGGCTCACCGGGTCGGAGGCACAGCAGTGACATCAGTTGAAAACCTGAGTCACTTTTGCCGGTCCCAGCTAACACAGTCAAGGAAACAAAAACTAAACAACAACAAAATTGTGTTTGTGACCAGACCACGTTTTATATGTTTTTGGAGTCGCTAAATCTCAATCAGGTGTCCATTTCACTACACCACATAACGTCAAAAAATATGAAAACTGAAAGATGTTTCTAACCGAGGGGCCACACCATGTTACCAATAAGCTTTTAGGGGTAGCTGAAACCGAATCTGAAGTCCATTTATATTCATCACATAAGATTTTTCACGTAACCTAAAATAATAATAATAATAATAATAATAATAATAATAATAATAATAATAATAATAATAATAATAATAATAATAATAATAAAATTTTAAAAAAAAGTTGGTCTCCTTGAATGAAAGGCTAGTGATCTATGGCCAACGACATATGCAATCTGCCATACAACAACGTGATAAGTGTTGCCCCTTCAGGGAGCCACTGGCGTCTCTATCAATTATAACTGATCTGAATTAAAAAAATATGATGTGATGAAGTTAAATGAACTTCAGAGTCTATTTCAGCGACCCCAGATAACATATAGGTAACATTGTCTAAAAGGCTAGAAAAATCGTTAATTTTTTTATATTTTTGAGGCTATGTCAAAAACCTGATGCGATGGAGTAAACTGGACTCCTAATTCGGATTTAGCAACCCCCAAAACATATAGAAAACAGGCTCTGATCCCTAGACGCGAACACAACTTTTTTGTGTGGCTGTGTAATTGATCGTTAGAAGTCGCTATAATTAATTAAAGCGGAGAACAGTGATACTGCCTGTGGGCGCGGGGTGGGGGTGGGGATCCGCGGCGACGGCGGAGGCCACTTTCGTCCTCGGCGCGTTGCGTAGCGGGGGCGGGGGAGGGGAAGGGGGAGGGCGGGGTGATCCACTTGCGCCTCGGGGTGTGCAGCTCCCGCAACTCACCGCTTCCGCGCTTTTACTCTAACACACACGCCTCTTTCTCTCCTCTCCTCTCCTCTCCCCCGCTCTGCTCCGTTCTCGAGCACGCTAACGCTCGCACTCTCGGTGACAGCTGCGCGGCGGCGGCGGCGGCAGCAGCGGCGTTTCTAACGAAAAGCGAAGGCACTAATTAAACCTCCACCCTACGTACACACGTAGGCTTCCGCGGCTTGAGTTCATTACTTCTAGGCTGTCCGGGTGACGCCGTGTCGTTGGCTGAGAGGCCGATGTTTCGCATGTCATATCGCAGGCTTCTTCAGGGTAGTGAGGACTACCCTGACGCGGCGTCACCCGGACAGCCAAGAAGTTGTCGCTTTCGTTGTCCACGTAGGCTTCCGCGGCTCGAGTTCATTACTTCTAGGCTGCCCGGGTGACCCCGCGTCGTTGGCAGATAAGTCGACGTTTCGCCTGTCATGTCGCAGGCTTCTTCAGGGTAGTGACACAGTAAAGAAAGGAGGGACCTCTCCGCCAATCACGGCGCACTTACGTTACCCGACCCCCCTAGGCTGGAAAAGATATAACACCGGAGGCGGAGCTTTACTGTGTCACTACCCTGATGAAGCCTGCGACATGACAGGCGAAACGTCGGCTTATCTGCCAACGACCGCGGCGTCACCCGGACAGCCTAGAAGTAACTCCACCCTTCGTGTTGATGTTCCTTCTTAAGTGTTGATGGGGTCAACCATTTGGTTGTTTCCAGGTACGGCAACTACTGAGCTCACTAGTGCCGTTAGTGTAGAGAATTTTTTTATCGCGCGAGGTGACGAAGATTCTCTCCTGCGACATGGTGATATACGGCGCCGACCTACAGGTCTATTTATGGAGGATTTTCCCATCCAGGTGTCTCCCCACTGAAGAGTACCGCTCTAGGGAAATTAAACTTCCACCCTACGGGAATAAGTGTTGGAGTCAATTAATTGGTGGTTTCCGGGCACGGCAACTACTGAAATGGGATAAATATCTTATAAACGAATTTATCATTGGATGAAATCTAAATATGCTTTAGAGGTTTGTCAAAAAAATACACGCGTGCCGTTAGTGTAGATGTTTTATCGCGGGATGTGATGGTGACCCTTTCCCGAAACATGGTAAGATCTGGCGCCGACCTACAGGTCTATTTATGGAGGATCTTTTAACCCAGCTATCTCCCCACACGCTCTAGGGAAATCAAACTTCTACCAGACGGGGAGTAAGTGTTGATGGAGTCAAACAATTGGTTGTTTCTTGGCACGGCAACTACTAAGGTCACTAGTGCTATTAGTGTACATAATGTTTTATCGCTGGATGTGATGTTGACCCTTTCCCGTAGTGAGATATGTCGCCGACCTACAGGTCTATTTATGGTGGATTTTCCCATCCAGGTGTCTCCCCACAGAAGAGCACCGCTCTAGGGAAATTAAACTTCCACCCGACGACGGGGAGTAAGTGTCGATGGAATCAATCAATCGGTTATTTCCGAGCACGTCAACCACCAAGGTGTAATTGCTGTAAGTGTAGAGAATGTTTATCGCGCGAGGTGACAATGATCCTCTCCCGCGGAATGATGAGATCTGGCGCCGACCTACACGTCTACTTATCGAGAATTTTTTCCATCCAGGTATCTCCCCAAAGCAGAGCATCGCCCCAGACGCCGAGAAGCACTGGTCTCCCGGCTAGTGTAGCCCATGTAAGTGTAAGTGGGTGTAAGAAAGGGGAGAGAATAGGATGAAGAGGAGGAGAGCAAAACCGCGTGAGGTCAGTGACTCGTTTGTGGGGGGTTCTGATCAGACATTCGCCTGGTATCGAGAGGAGAAAAGATGGAAAACTAGCGATTGGAGCAGAGCAGCCATGAAGTCTCCTCGAGTCGGCGATTAAATCTGATCTATGTTCCTATTGTCGAAAATCCACCACCGTCGGGAGTCAAACCGTAGGACATCCCGTATAGTCCATACAGGCACAAGGTACTTCTGGCTCTGAGCGTAACTCAGCCGGAGAGAGTAAGTTTTGATTTCGGGTGCGACAATGACTGAAGTCATTAGTCGAGCAAGTGTAGTGTACTTTTACATCCCGACAAGTTCACAATTTCGTACACTCCACTTTTTATGAATCATTATTGTTAGAGAGTGGATATTCCAAAACATTTCCCACCAAAACCATTTTTGACAATTAGAACACAAGTTATGAACAAAAATATTGTGTTCCCTAACGCCACAAACGGGCGTTACAAGGGTACTCATACTTTTGACAATTGAATAATAATATAATAATAATATTATAATATAATAATAATAATAATAATAATAATAATAATAATAATAATATATTAACTGCTTTGGTAAAGATCCCGGTGGCAGCTCTCCAAAAGTACATCAAGTAATACATTTAAATTTCATGTAAGTTATACGTTAAATTAAGTACATTAAAAACAATTTTTTTACAAATTATGACTAATACTAAATGAATACAAAATTTGAATGCTCTAGTCTAACATATGTACAATTATTAATATTTGAACTTATGTTTTTTCATTTATTTTTGAATTTTCCCTCACACTAAGGTAAAGTCTCTAGCAGTACTGCAGGTAACTCGTTCCAGTTTTTTATTGTCCGGTTAACGAAAGAAAAGTTTCCAATGTCTGTTTTTTTCCTTCTCCTCATAATTTTGCAATTGTGGTCCTGACGACTATTGTATCATTCTAAGCTGGTTCGCCTTTGTAGGCTCTGTAGAGAGCACAGAGTCTAGCTGTTTCACGACGTTTCTGTAAGGTTTTCCCCATGGGACTATTTCAATTTATTTTCTCCATATAATACAAATTTTTCTGCAACTTTTTTAATATTATTTAAAGTATGTACTTGTTCTACACGGTAAGGATCCCAACAAACCAAACCGTATACAATAATAGGCCGAACTAGTGACGTGTACGCAAGTTTCCACGATTCAGAATGGGTGAAAACCAGAACGGTACAAGTGACATTTTATTAATTCAAAAAAATAAGTTTATATTTCAGTTGCAATGTTATTTTGTGGTTTTATCGAACGACTGAAATGCCGTGGTTTTAATGATGAAACAAAAGCACTACGATTTTATAATAATATTGAATCAAATAGTTTTCTCAAAATTTACAAAATGTACCGTTCTGGTTTTCACCCATTCACAAGTTATGGAGAAACGTATTGAGTTCCCTACAACCACCAACTGGTACAATCGGGAAGTCGAAGCCGCGACCAGGCGCTTCTTCAGAGGCGACGGGTCAACCGAGGTCACTAACAGCAGCACCTTAACATCTCAAGCCAGCCTTCAGACTAGCTGTTTGGGAACCAGATCAATAGCCATATTTTGACGCGCAGCATTTTGGCGACAACTAATGATACACGTCATGTACATGTCACCTCTGGCCTCACCAGGCATTGACTGCAGATAGCAAGGAAAACTACTGATCAAAGCAGTTGGTCGTTAGAATTTCCCTTTAGACGGTAATGATTGAATTCGATTTAAATTCGTTTAGCTTGTCTCGAAAATCAGCCGCCTTCGACAATCAAAACCTCAGTCTTCCAAGACAACAATACTATATTATTAATAATTCATTAGAACAAAAGGGAAGCAGCTGGCCCTCAAAATGGACTTCTGGCGTAGAAGTTGCTGTTATAGCAGACATGACAGAATCAGGAACGACGACATAAGACAGAAAATGGATGTAAAGAAATCTATCCTTGACGAAATAGAGAAAAAACAAATCGTCTGGTACGGTCATGTCATGCGAATGACAGATGAAAGATGATCTATGGTCCAATACAGAGGCATGGAGACTGAGAGCGGAGAAACGGCGACAGCTGTAGATTATATATATATATATATATATATATATATATATATATATATATATATATATATATATATATATATATATATAAAATTGATCGATGATTCGTTGCAGGTCAGCTGCTATGGCCATTAGTCCGGTTAGTGTACAGAAAGTGTTTTGTGTCTTGAAGTGGCTGTGTTCCTCCCGTTGAATGGTAAGAGGCGACGCACACATACGTACGTGTCGGCTTAAGATGGCAGATAGAAGGGTAATACCTTTAATTCATCGTATCAGATACTTCAACTCAATATTTCATGTTTTTTTTATGCAGAACAGAGTTTTCGTCATTGATTTGAGAAAAAAACAACGATTGTATCTAATGAACTCATGTTAACTTTTATATTTGGTTGTCTTCGCAGCAAAACTAGTTATTTTATTATCTATTGCATTACTAATTACTTGCAGAACCTGTGCTAACAATCAGCGCTTCGTAAATCTTTCTTTTCAATGTGAAAATTGCTTCATAATGGAACCGAATTTCAAGCGGGTTCCTCGTACTAGCTACGATTTATCGCATACAGACTTTGTGCTCCGAGTGTGTGTATGTAAAAATTACGTTAAGCAGTTATTAACAGAAATACTTGTTTATGTTAAATTGAATTGCACATAATATCAGATAGTCAAGATAATACAGTTATTGTATAGTGATAGGAGATAATAAGATAAAATTATTATATAATAATAGTCAATATTATACAATTATTGTACAATTATACAACAAATGAACAATGCACGCGTTTGTCACTGGCTGCATGTCCGCGTGCATATTCTAAGTATCTTTTCTACAGAGGTAAAACAATATGAAATTATTGTATGTGTCGTATATCCTGTTCTCTTAGGCTCCCTTACAAATCTCACTTGGGTCATTACGTTATGTACACCTCTTCATATATGTTAAAAGCGCTTTGCCAACCTTAATAGCATTGTAGAGAGAGAAGTTCAGTTAATACATCTTTTAAATAGAGGTTTGTTCGTAAGGAAGGATCGTAAGGAAAAGTTAAACCCGACCACGATAACTGAAATAATTCTCTAGAAAGTAGCTGTAATAAATACAGCTTCATTTTTCAAAAAAACATATTTTCCTTTCGTTTTAAAAACTCAATCTCATATGTTCAAAAAGAACGCTTTAACTGATAGCCATAATGATCAACTTCGAAAATAAAATTCCCTTGTAGGTATAATTGGCAATTTTGCAAATCGAAAAGCCTTTATCTAGAATAATGAAAGCTCTACCAGTGGAGGAATAATAAGGGAGAGATGGGCTTTAAAAAAATATTTGTATTCTTTAAATCAATCATAGTCACTTTTGAGTTTATTGTTGGTAAGAAAAGAAAATATCTAAGTGGTTTCAGCAGAGATCTTGTGGTACGTCATAATTCAGATATAATAGTAAAGGTAATCAGATGAGTAACTTTCAAAAATTGTATTTAATACATACATCAAACTAGTTTAGGGGGACTTTCCCCATCGTCGTACAATTCGTACAAGCAACACATTATCTAATACATGAAACATTTACTAATGAAGATGGGGACAATACTTCGTAAATGGTTTAGTATAAGCTGTAACATGTGTTTAAAAAAATTTTAGAACGTTACTAATTGTGGTCTGATTATCTCTAATAACACATCTTAATAATGAAGAAAGAAAGGAATACATTTATCCTTTTATGTACTGTTTATTGGAGAAACATTATTAATAACATGTGTATACGTTCGCAACACATTAAACCACCAGTAAAAAATTAGAACCATCACCCCTTCGGAAAGAAAGTGATATACTCGTATTATCAAAGAAAACGTTAACGTCGCACTTTAAACAATATTTGAAACAACAATGTTTCAAATATAAATTTATGCAATCTGAGAATGTTATATCTTTGCTAATACAATACAGTAAATTAGGTGAACTTCTTTTCGGTGTATGTATAAATTATTATTAAAAATGGTAAGATACGTTCTATTTATGCAGGTTTACACAATAGAAGTTCATAATTACAGTATTTAAATATTTTGTTTCAACTTTCAAACTTTGTTTTAAATAATAAATAAAATACTAATCGACACTCAAGAGTAAAGAAATATACACACTTACGTATACTTTTCCCACCCTCTTTGAATATCTAAAATCAATACATCTAGCCGTTGCTATTCATCGTATATATTCCTCGATATACAACTTCACCTCCTCCATGTATTTCACCTCTGTTTTGAGTTTTTCAATCTCTCCTACTTCCTCCAACTCTTAGAAATGCATTTTCAACACCAACTTCTACTTCTGTTCTCCTTACAACTTTCCTTCCACCAAAACCATCTCCAACTCTCTCCCCCCTTCTCATTCATTCTCCTCCACAATAGTCACAAACACCACCATACCTTCTTATTTATTCTCCTTCTCCACCATCTCGAACACCACATCTATCCACTCATTTTCGTCCCCTACCATATTAAACATCTTATTTACGATTAGCATTCATAACCGTCTCAAACACCAACTTTACCTTCTCATTTATTCTTCTCCACAACTGCCTCCAACATCTCTCTTACCTTCTCAATCACTCTCCTCCTCAATAGCCACCATCATTCTTTTTACTAGGCTGTCCGGGTGACGCCGCGTCCATGGCGAAGGTGCCGACGTTTCGGTCGCCATTCTGCGACCTTCATCAGGGCGTAATACATTACGCCCTACGCGGCATTACGCTCTGAGGAAGGTCGCAGAATGGCGACCGAAACTTCGGCACCCGGACAGCCAAGTAAATACTGACTCCGGCCGCGAAAGCCTACGCTCTCACCATAATCTCCCCTAAGTTGTCATTCATTCTCCTTCACAGCATCTCCAATACACACTATCATCTTATTCATTCTCTTTCACAATTGCCACCAATATCGTCCCTACCACACCAATACTATTCACCTCCACAATCATCTCTACCTTCTCATTTACACTACTATATTACCAGCTCCGGCACCATCTTCACCTTCTTAATTATTCTCTTCCACAACAATCTTCAACACCATCCCTACCATTATCCTCCATCTCCTTCGCAACCGACACTATCACCAGCTCCACATTTATTTCATCTATTTTTTCTCTTTCATATTCCTCTTTTCCATTTCCATAACCTCATCTGCGTCCACAGCAATCTCGTAATCTTCATAATCTCCTTCAAAACCGTCTTTATCACTATCGTCCCTTCCAGAACCTCCACCACCGCTTCCTCCCCAACCACATCTAACACCTCTACCTTCTCAAACATTCTTTTCCACAATCGCAACTAACAACATCTCTACCTTCTCATTCGTTCTCCTCCACAACCATCTCCAATACCTCTACCTTCTTATTCACTCTCCTCCATAATATTTCCAATACCATCTCTAACTTCTCATTCATTCTTCTGCACAACCGTTTCCAATACCCCTACTTTCTCATTCATTTTCCTCTACAAGAATTTCCAATACCCCTACCTTTTCATTCATTCTCTTCCATAACATTTCCAATACCATCTATACCTTCTCATTCATTCTTCTGCACAACCATTTCCAATACCCCAACCTTCTCATTCATTGTCCTGCACAAGAATTTCCAATAGCCCTACCTGCTCATTCATTCTCTTCCATAACATTTCCAATACCATCTCTACCTTCTCATTCATTCTCTTGCACAACCATTCCCAATACCCCTACCTTCTCATTCGTTGCCCTCCACAAGAATTTCCAATACCCCTACATTATTATTCTTTCTCCTCCATAACATTTCCAATACCATATCTACCTACTCATTCATTCTCCTGTACAACCATTACCAATATTCCAATATTCAATACTTCTCATTCATTGTCTTCCACAAGAATTTACAATACCCCTACCTTCTTATTATTTTTCCTCCATAACATTTCCAATACCATCTCTACCTTCTCATTCATTCTCCTGCACAACCATTTCCAATACCCCTACCTTCTCATTCATTGCCCTCCACAACAATTTCCAATACCTCTACCTTCTTATTCATTCTCCTCTTAACATTACCAATCTACCTCCTGATTCACTCTCCTTCACAACCATCTGCAAAACCCTATACCATCCATCCCCCTCCCCTTACCCCTCCTCCTCGTGCAAGGCACCCCCTCCCGTGCCGCCCGCGTGCACGGCCGCGTGCTGTGCGGGCGTGCGCGCGCGCGCGGGCGCGAGACAGCGAAGCGAAGCAAGGAAACGGGGCTGCATATAAGACGGCGCGCACGCCGCCTGCGCCAGTAACGCGCGCGCCGCACCGCACACCCACCCACTCACAGACAGACAGACACACGCCCACGCGAGCGACCACCACACACCACCACCCGCCCAAGAGACAGAGCACAGCCGCACCACGCCACAGACACCGACCGCCCAGAGGATGGCGGTGTGGGTGAGTACCACGTGCGCGATATGTTTTGAGTCAGAAAACAGTGGTAACTGTCAGACGGGTAGGGCAGAAGTAATATTTATTTATTTATTTGTATATTCTAAATTTTCGTCATAATTAGTGAGGTGTGGGTAAGAACCACGCCGTCTCACTGGCGGGCGTTTGTTTTGTTTTCTTTATATATTTTTCGTCAGAGCACAGTGGAAACTATGTGTAGGAGAGAAGTAATAGTTATTGATTCATTTTGGGTTTGATTTTTGTCAAAATCAGTGAAAACTGTTTGTGAGGAGAGAATTATTATGAGAGTTTGGAGAGAATAATTAAGTATTTACTTCTTTGTTTCGGATTTGTTTTTGTCATTATCAGTGAAAATCGTGTGTGACGCACCGGAGAGAATTATTATTTATTTATGGATTCATTTCTTTTTATGTATCTTTTCGGTTTGATTTGTTCTTATAAGCCAACAGGAAACGTTTTGGGCAGAAGAATTATTTTTATATTATATATCTATCTTTGTTTCATTTAGTTTATTTTCTTCGTAAAACAGTGAAAATTGTATGTGATGTATCAGTGAGAATTAATATTTATTTACATATCTATCTCGTTTTTATTTTATTTACTTTCATCACAAAACAGTGAAAATATACGTGATATATGGAGGGAAATAATTTATTTTTCTATCAGTATTTGATTTAACTTATTTTCCCTCAAAATAGTAAAAGTCGTGTATGTGGCGGATGTGGGAGAAGTATTTTTATTTATCTCGTTTTGACTTGATGTTTGTTTGTCAAAACAATAAAATCTGTAGTTGACGTTCGGGAGAGAAGTATTTTTTAAAAATATTTTTGTTTTGATTTATTTCCGTCAAAAACTGCAAAAACTGCATGTAGCGTACAGGGGAGAAGTTTAATATTCGCAGGTTTTCTTAAGGACCTGATTCCCTCTCCTTTTATTCATTAACGTATTCTGGTGAATAAAAGTACCATCAAAGAGATGTTATCAATATTTGGAGACTAGAAATGTTTGCTCCCCACTAACAGAAAAACTAATTTGCATCGGTAAAGGAAGTACACATTTCTTTTGATAGTATTACTGACAAAAACTCAACTCACACTTCCTGGTTCTACCAACTGGATACTAATACCGAAATATGTATACACGAAAATACTACATTAAAAGGAAGTGTATGTGCCTAATTTGTGAAATGTTGACATATTTGTCACTCGGATTACGTGTTTAGTTGCTCATTTTTATATTGAACAAATGCTGTGCTGGTCTCCTTGCTTGGTGTATGAAAACTAAAAGCAATTTTTTCTCACCTCAAACGTCACCTTATATAAATAAATGTTTACTAGACACAAACTCAATTACTATATATGTAAACATCTACGTAAAAGTATCCATCCATTAATACGTATATATATATATATATATATATATATATATATATATATATATATATTGTATATTAAGTTTTTGAAAAATTCTGTGTAAGGAAATCTTACGGGCACAAATTTTGTTACCAACTATTGCTCCATGAATTATCCACGAAATATATCCGATGAATAGATACTATTTATTTAAGCCAAGTAAAAAGTGTCGGGGCTTTCATGTGGACACTGTTATCTTGCGAACTTGTCATTTAGTTGTTCAGATTTACGTGGAAATAATAAGTTCATTCAACCGTACTGTATTTATATCGAACCGGATCTTACCCATAATCGGTTTCCTATGTGGTCACTATACAAATAATTTTACAAATAAGGAAAATAAAAATATTAATATTTGTCGCAGATGGATATTGCATTAAACTATTAAGCAACTTTCTATACGTCACATACAAGTGCGCCCAATTTGTGATCAGATTTGAATTTTCAATGCGTCGACTTTTTTTGTAACACTGTAAACGTGTGGGCTTTTGTGTCGTATATTACAATAACCGTACAAGCTACATCGATGTACTGATTTTTTAACTTTTTTTCTGAAAAATAAATTTAGATAAAAAGCGATTGCAATACGTATTATTAGTTTATAAAAGGGAGGAGACTGTTTTGATCAGATTGTGTTCTGCCATTATCGAAATTAGGACATCACAGAAGACACCGATTCAATACCATAAATCACACAATTTAATTTCTTAAAATCTAAAAATTGTTGATAAATTAATACTCTGATAAATCAACGTTGTATGTACAGTGTGTTTAAATTTCAACCTTTCTACAGAGATCTACGAGCTTTTTATGGAATGCCGAAAAATATGATTTCTTTGTTTATCCCAAAAAAGTGAAAATTGTTACCAAGTGAGATCTTAAAAATACATCGATTACTCTTGTGCTTCGTTACTGCAAAGATCATTGGGCCTCAATTGTATAAACTGGAAAGTATTAAGTTTTGACGAACAACACGGAAAAAAAGGAAAATTCGTGTGTTAGCATGTTTTAATAATGATGACAATTATGATCAGTGCCACACTTTGTTGTCAGACGTATGGGAGGAGAGAGACTTTACAAGAAGATAACAGAGGTAATTTGAAACTGTTTTCCATGGGTTGGGTGACGATATGAGTGAACGCGAGAGGTACTTGATTCTTTGGAGTGACAATGCGGGTGATGTTGAGAGATAATTGATTCTGAGTTGTGACTAAGAGGGTGATAGTGACAGGTAATTTCTGTGTTAAGATGGCAAAATGTTATAAATCACTTTTTATAACTTTTTCATGACAGCATTTCTAAGACTAAAGATGTCAGTAAAAGTTATTCGGACTTTTGTTTTATTGCAATTTGTCGCCAATGTTGTTTAATAAACTATAGGAGTAATGCAGCTTTTGCGTCCTAAATATTAACAAACAAGATTTACTTATATGTAATGTGACAGTGTGACTTACATCATTTTGCCATCTAGGCACAGATTTATTCTGCGAAAAGGGTTGATTACGGATGGAGTGATAGTTCAGATGTTATATGGCGAACCATTCAGCATCTCATGGTGGAAACACCATAAACTTACGCGGAACTAAATCCCACCCCCCCGCCTTCGTCTTTGCACTCTTGCTCGCTGCTCCAAGCCCCATTTTCATCTACCTCGGACGAAAGTCGCTTTACATATAACTCACCGCAATGTTAGCACCAATATCAATTTGAGGGAGTTTTTGACAAAGCTACTTCAAACCGTTCAAAATTAAACAAGAATTTGCTCATCCATTTTTATGTTATGTATGTATGTATTTCACATTTCAGTGTCGGATTAATTCAAGCTTTTTCTCTGTTTTTATGTATTGTTCACGACAGCGGGTAAGAGTGATATGTTGCGAACTTACCAAATTCCGTGCACTGTGTTGCATACTTGGCCTACCTAAGTTTTCTTTCGTCACATAGCTATAAAAACTGAGACGATTGTATTAGAGACCAACATCTCTATTTTTGCTCCGACCGGGAGTCGAAATCGGAAACCGGAAGTCGGAAACGAATCGGCAAATTCGAAACCGGAAGTCGAATCCACTGTTCATGAGCTATCAGAGGAGTCACTTTTATAATATATCATTTTATTTTATTTTCTTCGTAAGGATAAATAATCGTATTAACGCCAATAATATAATGGTACAGTATCTTATCACCTGAAGGTGATTCAAAAAAGTAACAATTTTCTTCTGACCGTTCTGGGTAGAGATGCACACTTGCCGTGGGGCCAGGAAACCATTTGTCGTAACTTAACCTAACATATTTTTTTGGTTTGTAATTTACAAAACAATTGAAAAATCAGATCACTTATTACAGAAGACAAAGTTTCTTCAACTCTTACTAATAAAATGTTGCTCTAAAACTAAGAGATGCTAAAAACAACGGTTGCCAACGAAAGTGAGGCAATGATTTTTTTTAAATCAATATTCACTAGGAAATAACTGAGATTTTGTAGCGATTATAACAAATCCTCATAAAAAATCTCAAAGGCAAATTTGTTAGTATCCATTTTAAATAGAATAACTTTTCCCTTACGATGCAACGTTTCCGATACATAAACAAAAAATAATTAAGATGTTGTGGAGTAGTTACGATGTAACCACATTACAACGTACCAATCTACGAGATGTATACGTACTGAAGAGCACTAGATCCGTATTTTGATATTACACGTGACTTTAGAACTGTAGAAAGTTATACGGAGTATTAATTTGTTTTGCCGTGGTGCTCAGTAACAAAAAAAACGAAGGTAAATATGGGACGTTTTGGCGGATTTTCAGGGCAACGAAACGTAACTAGGACACCGCCTCATCCCGTATTTTAAAAACCAGTGTGAACCCTAACGTAGACCATATTTTTTGAGAATCTTTCAATTTGAAGAAGGAGGAGAAGGATGAGAATATGAAGAGGAGAAGGAAAAGAAGATGATGAGGAGGATAAGGAAGAGAAGATAATGAGGAGGAGGAGAAGGAGGAAGAAAAGAGGAAGAAGTAGGGGGAGAATAATAAGAAGCAGGATGAGGAGAAGCAGAAGAAGCAGGAAAATGTAGGAAAACAGAGAGAAGGAGGATGAAAGGAAGAAGGAGAAGAAATAGAAGGAGATGTAGACGGGGAAAAGTAGAAAGAGAAGAAACATGAGATGAAGAATAAAATGCATTACTAGAAGATGAGGTAGAAGTAGGAGGATGAGGTGGATGGATGGGAAAAAGTAGGAGGAGGAGACGCAAATGAAGAAGAAGTAGAAGAAGGAGAAGAAAGAGAGCGAGAAAAGAAGCAGGAGAAGTGGAGTAGGAGGAGGAGGAGAGCTGTAGAGATATCGAGTGCGGGTGGGTATCCTTTCCCCAGCGCCCCGCCCACGCTCCGATGCCCTTGGCCAGAGCGCCCGCGGGCGGCGCGGCGGCGTGTGCGATTCGAAAGTCCCGCGCACGCGATCCGCCATCTGCGCATGCGCGTGGCCCTCACGCGTTAATTGGACGCGCTCGAAACCCATTAGCTCCGCGCGGTGACAGCGGATCGAACGTCTCCAATTAGGCACTTCTTCCATTTCGAGCCACGCTGGAAAGGCATCGGTGAGTTCCTCCGGCGCACCGGTTTTTGTTCGTTCTGTGCAGCACCGGTTTCCGTCACGAACCACGTGACCACAGCATTGGCACATTACTTTTGAAAAGCCAGACCAGACGCTGGCCGCCATGTTGCATAGAGAGCGAGAAGTGTTGAGAAACATTTTAAAAGTGGTACAAAGTGACAATTTTCAACGGTAGCCAACGAAACATAACACGATGAAGGTGTAAAAGATGCAATATTTAAAAGAAATGCTTCATAAATCTGCTTCAATGATTTTAGGTGATAATTTTGGCATTTAAAATTCCAGCGTGTCTGCAGCTCATTGGCTTAAGCCGGATACGATGCGCAAGAGCCCCCCCCCCCCCTTCATTATTTACTTGGCTGTCCGGGTGACGCAGAGATGTACTGCGCGCTTTACGCCCTGAGGAAGGTCGCAGAATGGCGACCAAAACGTCGGCACCTTCGCCATGGACACGGCGTCACCCGGACAGTTAAGTAAATACTGACTCCGGCCACGGAAGCGTACGCTCTCACCCCCCTCCCTGTTTCGAGCTAAATGTTTGTATGTAAACTCTTTCTCGACTCTATCCGCTATTGGTCTAGAGGTTGCGGACAATTGCTCTAAGCTGCGTTGTGTTTAAAACGGACTATAGGCAGAGCTTAGCGTACAGCAATGGACTGCAATATTCTCCTTCTGTGCATTCGAAACATCTCTTTTGAGGAATGCGAAATCCGAGTTGCACATGTCTTTTGAGCATCTGCACAGGCACAGAATGTCGAGATTGCTGTTGATTGCTGTACGCTAAGCTGTGCTTAAAGCCTATATTAAACACAGTGTAGCGTACTGTTATCCATTACAATCTCTCGACAAACAGCGTGCAATAATAGATTGCAATCTCTCGCCAAGAGCGTACAGCAATCGATTGCAATCTATGAGATTGCGCAGATGAACTAACGTGATGCGAAATTCAAACCGCGCATTCGAAGATACACAAGTGTCGTAAAGCTGATACAGCGCATGCGCAGATAGATTGTGTCGTCAATTGCTGTACACCACGCAAGTCCATACTGAGCACAGCGTAGCGAACAGAACTCAGCAGCAATATCGCGACCAACAGCAGATAAAGTCGAGAAAGTGGTCATGAACAAACGCTCAGGTGGAAATGGAAGAAGTCCCTAATTGGAAACGTTCGAACCTCAGATTGCCTCCGTGGCTGTCTCAAGCAAATGGTTTTCGAGCGCGTCCAATTTTCAAAGTTTCATTCTGTGAAAACTTCCTGACCACTTGGCGACGCATGAAGAAGTCTATCATCATTTAGGTTGTTCAATAGCAGCTCGAAAACCATTCACAGGGTGAATCGAAAGGATCGAGTACAGTGTGGTCCCACAAAGAACTTCAAAACTGTTAGGTTGTTGCATCGAGAAGACTAAACTTTTAGGATTTTGCATTTTCGAGAGAGCGTTTTCGAGATCTTAAGCTCTCGCAGAACTAATCGGTCAATGCATAGGATGAACAGATACTTTTAGTATATTGTGACGCGTCTTATATAGCACTGTTGAGTTTCTACGCATGCGCTTTTCGGACCTTCTTAGTTTCATCGTCAATTAAGTCTTTGACCCTCGTGAGTAAGCTTATTAGTAACTAAATTTTACAGGAGAGTGACGTATATTTCCTTCTTGTGATTATTCGAACTAGTAAGCGTTAGAAAGCGTAGCGTTAAAAATCTCCTCTTTCTTGTGACGTTAGTCATTAATCACAAATAATTGTTTCTTAATGATGTTTCTGGTTTCATCTACTTAAGGTTATGTTCATAAGTACATATGTGCCATTACATATATCATTTCAAATAAATCTTTGTAATATTTTGTATGTATTATTACCTGAGTGTAGTGTTCTACCTGATCATGTTTTGCGTAAAGAAATTCCAAACCAATCATATTACGCGTTAAACTTAAAAATAAATACCTAGTAACAAAGTAGAGAAATATAAGTTTTCAGAATATTTTTTAGGAGTAATTATAGAATTTAAACCTATGCAAATAGTTGTATAAGCACAAAAATGAAAACATTGCAGAAAAAAACTGAATTTGTGGAAGCTGCGAACACCTCTTAGAAGACAGGAAATGGAAGCCGAAAACGTAGGTAACGCAGAAGAAATTCGGGAAATTATGAATTTCAAATTCTTGCATCTAAAATTTAGACATTTTTCTTCTTGTTTTATTTACGAGGGTCCCTCCACTTCTGAAGTCTTTGCGATTGTTTGATTTATTGATTCATGTTTCCGGGCACGTTAGCTGTTATGTTCATTAGTCCTGTAAGAGTAGTCATTATTTCTGCCGGGAGGTAGCAGTCTTGCTCCTTCACTTGATGGTAAAATTCTGCGCCGACACACACATATACTTACGGAAATTTCCCCTGCTGATATCTCCCCGAACTTTTTGTTTTTTGTTTTTTCCTTAGCCGTACCTTATGGTCTCTTTTCCGCGACTTTGATGCGATGGAGAGACCATTTGGGGTGAATACCAGAATTCGAAAGATTAGAACGCGAAAGGATGTAGGTATTGTAATGGCTTAAAGGCCTTCGGCCTAGCCAAATAGGATCAAGTAATCTAATTTGTTTGTAATAATTACCTATTAAATAAATAAATAATATCTCCCCGAACGGGAAATCACCTTTTTTTTGTTTTGATTGACTGGATAATGATTTCGGCCTAAGGTCATTGACCCGTAAGTGCAGTGATGTGTTTGATCGAAAGATGGTAATGAGTTTCCCCCGCTGGATGGCGAGATACGGCGCCGAACTACTCTCGGCTAGCGTGGTTTTCCCTAACCAGGTATCTCCTACCAGCGGGGCACCGCCCCACACGGGCCAAGCTCTAAGCTCCCGACCGGTCTCCCGGCATGTGCGGCAGTGCAGTGAATCTGATTGTGTGTGTAAGGGTTGAGGCTAGGATAAGGAAGAGGAAGGAAAAATTATGCGCGGCCCGTGGCCCGTTTGTTAGGGTACTGCCCAGGCATTCGCCTGGAGTATAAAGGAGAAACCACGGAAAAGTACGAATCAGAGCAGCCGGTCCCGAGAATTCTTCTCCAGACGGCCTCTGAATTTGATGTAGCTCTGTAGCGAATGTGGAAAACCGCCACCGTTGGGGCTCGAACCCTAGGACCGCGCGAGAAGCTGCAGAGAGAGCTACAACTCCGCCTCTAAGCTTCACTAAGTCGGTGTGAAGTCATTGAGGTTGACGTGTGATGTACTAGTGAGGTGATATCAATAATACTGAGATGAATGATGGAACAATGGTGAAAAGATACAAAGAGGAAACATCGGAACCCAGAGAAAATCTGAAGAGAGCTGCATTTGACCACCACTAAAATGCTACATGGATTGGCCAAGGATCGAACTCAGACTCAGAGGTAGAAGTGGTATACACTACGCATTATGTCACACATTCTGTTGTTCTTTTGTTATTATCGTCATTTTGCTATGACATTAGAACACCAACGTCTACAAGATTGTCATCACGAAGACTGTCAGAAGTCGACAACTCCGGTGTTGAAGGAGTCGTGGCGGTGCTTAGTGTCATGGATCAGGTTAACGGAGGTAGTGATTTGTACTCAGATTGCTATTGCATTCAACAATTTTTACTTGCCGTACACAACAAGAGTACGGATTTATGTTTCGCTTTTCTCGCTAAGATCGTTTCTCACTTATTTATTAGAGAAATAATAAGAATAAAACATCAAACCCCGATGTAACAGATACGTTAGTTTTGAAAGAAAAGGTTTCAGACTGACGGATGTCTAGTAGCATTTATTCATCTCCTTCCGCAACATTGTTACTGAACGGCAACATGGCACCTAAAGCAGCTTCAACTGACACGCACGCACACACAAACACACACGTAAAATGAACTCCGCGAATCACCATTTTCTAAAGTTTCCATTTTTAATTAAATTATTGTTTTAAATTATAAAGTTACATTTTCAAAGAGAATATTCAAAATTTTTTCGACATGTTTCTAAGAGAGCAGTTAGTTTAATGTCATTCATTGCGTATATGTGTTGGGTTAATAAACCCCAAATAAAGTCTTCATCACATTTGAAAGAATAAGAAGAATTAATTGTCATCTCATAACATTGCTGTTTTTAATGCAATGGTTAAATAGGTCATTATTTATATGTTATAGTATGTTCAATAGATCCAATCCAATTTCTAAAAGGTTTATTTTACCTTCAGTAAAATAATAAGAATAAAATTATCAAACCCACCATGTAACCGATTGATTAGTATTGAAAGAAAAAATTTCAGACTCCCGGAAATCTAGTAGTGAACTTTCGTCTCTTTCCGTATCATTGTTACCGAAAGACAACACGGTGCCTAAAACAGCTTCAACGCACACACAAACACACACACACACACACACACGTGAAACGAACTCCGCGAATCGCCATGTGGAGAAAGTGGAAAGGCCCGCCTGCCACGCCACGCAAATGAACAGTGTCGCCACGCTCCGAGTCCCAGCACGCAACGCGCGACAAAGGAATAACCGCGACGCCGCGCAGTCGTTTGTGCCCGCAGTTGCCAGCGATCTCCCGGGAATTTCACCCGGACGTCCACGGCATGGGAAGGAGTGGGCTGCGTCGTGACCTGTAGGGAATCGGACGTAAAAGGAGCTGCCTCCGCGGAGAAAGACCGTCGATGTGGTCGGTGCCCGTTGCAAATGCGTGGATGCGGGGACGCCCGTCGCAATAATTTGTCGCTTTCAGAGCGGGGAATTGTAAAGAGAGCTTGTCAAAGGCTACAGAGGCAAACATTGAAATCTGAAGAACAAAACACATCACAAATTGAAAATTTTAATTGAGGGGCCCAGAGCACAAAGACTGTAGGTGCATTTTTTGGAAAATTTTGAGTTAAGTGCAGGAGTGTAAAATTAATAACTGGTAGGGAATCCCCAATAGGCCAAGGTAGACCGGCGTCGGATCTCACCATGTAGCGAGGAACGATCACCGCCACCTCCCGAGGAGAAACATGCATTACACTTACGGGACTAAAGACTTTATCAGTTGACGAGTCCGGAATCACCAATCAATGAACCAATCACATCTGGGTCTGGAGGATTTACCAATTCAGTATCTTCCACTAGCGGGGTACTGCACCCACCGGGGCAAGTTCTACATTTGTTTGGTATTCACATGTGTTGGGTAGTGTAGTGTATGTCAATGTACGTGTGTGTCTAATTAAAGGGTAGGGAAGAAAGCTCGCGCGCGGTCCGTTGTCCCTTTGTTGGCGTACTGCTCGGTCATTCTCCTAGTGTAGATCGGAGAAACCATTGAAAACTACCGATCAGAGCAGTCGGCCGATAGAAATCTCGTTTAGTTAACAGCTGAATCCGACATAGTTGCGTAGCCTGTGCAGAAAACGCGTTACGTCGGGACTCGAACCCTAGGACCTCCCGACTAGTGTCACTGCAGATGCAACGACAATGCTGGCTCTGAGCCAATCTCAGCCACTGGATGGAAATGGAAGGGAAGGGAGGAAGGAGGGGGAGGGGAAAGTAGGAGGACTGAAGATGGCTTTGGCCGTGAGAGCTTTTTCGGTATGCCTTTGAAACGTCTCCTTGCGCGCTCAGAACCGGAACCGAGTATGTCGCCGAGCCACGCCCACCAGAAATTGCGCACATAATGGGCCAAACCACTGCCGTCCTACTAAGGGCTTTAAGACAGAAATTGTAACAATTAGTTTCCTATTTTTATTAATTCTATTCAAGCGTGTAGGATGTCTCAGGAGCAGCGTACTAGCTTTACGTGGTGCTATTCTGGGTTGGATTCTTCGTCGGGACAAAAATAGTGGTATAGTTTCCTGGAAATCGTCTGAGTTTTTGTAGCTGTATGATGAAGAAAATCTCAGGCAGGTACAGTTTGCTAGTTACGGTGAAAGTTACAATGTTCGTCACATGTCTCTCTTGCCCCCTATGCGTGGGAATTAAACTAACCACAGTCTTGGGGGATACCGTTAACTATCCGGCAAATATGGGCAGTCGACCCAAAATGCCAAATACATTCCTGTTGAAGCGCCCAATCTTCTTATAAATTAAACCATCATTTCACTCGTGATGGCTCTATCATTAAGTTAAGTTAAAACTAACTTCTAACTGTTAGCTTAACGGTTCTAACGTGAATTATTCACATTTGTTTTTTAAGGATCTAAGTGTGTTAAAGTTATTTCAATTCTCTACGGACAAAAAGTGAGCGGAAAAAGATTGTGCTCCAAAATGAAGCATACACTTGGCTATAAAATGAACTTTAAGCTACTTCAAAAAGTGTGAAAACAATTTTGGTTACCTATGCAAATATTTTCAAATGCATTTACAAACGTTCTCTTGCTTACGGGTACATAAAATTCTTCCAACATTAAATTTCAAAGTATGTCTATATTTTGAATTTCTGTCAATGCAAAAATTTAAGACTTTATAAGAAGTTCAATATAAAGTTAAAATGACGTATAGACACTCAGTCTTCTTTCTTGGCCTCGGTCGTTTAATTTTCGAATAAATAACTATCCTATATGTTAGTTATTTCTTTCTCAGAAACTAGTTACGTATTTTTCAAATGTGTTTTTACTTACATTGTTTTTTTGATTTTCTACAATATCAGAATTAATTCCTCTAATAATTGTCGTATCTACAGCAAATATTTCTACAAGTTCACAAATATTCACAGAATTTGGATATAAAATTCCATAAACTGAAATATTTTCGCTTTCAAATATTTTTTTCTTCAAATTAAGTTAGTATTCAACGTAATTAATTGCTGTAAGTTGTATGTATTGCTTCGATGAAAAAAACGAAGACCTTTAAAGGTCACGAGCAGAAAAGATAGGTGGACACTGTCATCCAATCGGGGGCTCTGGGACCAAAAAGTCATAACGAAGCTCGCGATTCGATGACAGTGTCTCTTCTGCCTACTCATAATATTACAAGGATTTCCTGTTTTAATGAGAGTAAAATACAGCAGACAATAACCTATAATAAATTAGAAATTTAGTTTAATGAAGTAATAAATCCCCAAAAAAGGAATTGAGTTTTCAGACGTGTTTTCAAAGCTTCCAATATTTTTCAAAATAGTTTTTAAAATTCCAAAAAAAAAAATCTGTAATTGTAGTAAATATATTACCCGCGCATGTTTTCTTGTGCCCTCATTTCGCCACAGCAGAGAGCAAAAGAAGGTTGGTTATTTCGACGACAGTCCTTTTATATCAAAGGTGTAGCTCGTTTTTATCGCGCAAAATACTGTCTATTATACGCAAGCCAAATGTTTCTGGTTACCTGATTTTGTCAAGAACGCTCGTTGCTCGAAATTATTATTATTATTATTATTATTATTATTATTATTATTATTATTATTATTATTATTATTATTATTATTATTATTACTCAACTAGTGGTAGCAAAGAAGTGTGGGTAGACATTCCGGGGCTCAAGGAAACGTGCAACTGTTATACATAAATAATGATTGCAAGTAACAGCAATCCCTATTTAATTGATCAAAAAGGGATTTGGGGCAATTATTAGTTTAGGTTTTTGAAAAACATTGTTGCCGGGAATTGAAGCAACAGCCGGGGTTTGTTGGTGGGGATTGAAGCAACGAAAATTCTATTTATAAAACTTTTATTATATTAATATTATTTCATTAGTTTTGAAATAAATAAAAATATAACAATAATGGAACTGATTAAAAACAAAACTAAAACGAACCTAAACGTTTTGTATTCAAAAATATCAACCGAAATATTGTATTACACGAACCCGGGATGTTATTTGATACAACTAGATATTTTTCCTGAGGATTTTATCCAGTCAACAGGCGGGGACCCTTTATGTACCGATCGGACGCATAATTGAGCATACACTTCACAACAACGCACTTGCGAAATCCTCCGATCTGGGATCAACAGAAGGGAGGCCCTCCTCGACATGAGAGACAAGGCACAAACAACAATGCCCAAGGCGGGACTCGAAACCACGACCCTTCGGACCGAAACGCTGAGTCGGTACAAGCGCGTAGCCACCTCCGCTGGTCTGCACTCTGGTCGGCGTCTAGATATTTTTACGAATACCTAAATAAAATTTTGGTGAGGTAAATGACTCGTGATTATACACTCAATGAATTGATTGGTTGATTGAATGCTTCAATGATTACTGATTCCGAGCGCGTCAACTGATAAGGTCATTATTCCCCGCTGTAAATGTAAATGTAGTGCATATGTGGCGATGATATTCCCCGCTGTCCAGGAACTGATGCGATCTTTCGGTGACGCTCCGAACTAACAGAAAACAGATGACAATCTACGTCAAGGAACTTTGTACGAAAGAAATGAGTATTTGGTCAACAGAGAAGAAATTCGCGCGGCTTTTTGGGGAAAATTAAGGTTCCGAAATCTCCGAGGCGCCAAGTTTGAAATATATAGTCCTTTCCTGTGAAACACCTTCAAATAACATCAAAAATGCCCTATTAAAAAACAAGGCGCCAAATTTGAAGCAAGCGGTCAATGTGCCAACAGATGCTTTAAGCCAACGTTGCCAGTAACATACCGTCTAGACATTTTCACAAACACGTTAATACAATTTCGGCCAGGCAACCGAGGCATGTTTCCTTACTCAATGTAGGTCTCTGGCGAGTTTCGATTTCTCTTGCGCCAAACGAGGGACGGACAGAGAGAAAGAAAGAGAGCTGTCGGTGGCAGTTGACGAGGTCCGCGTGTCGTTGAAAGAAGAAACGAGATTTCCCCGCGGCGCACAGTGCTGTGAAGACGCGCAGTGTCGCACGGTGGCTGACGACACTTTCCCCCCTCCACTTCCCCCTCAAGGCCGCGTCACATTTGCCCGCGAACGGGAACCAAACTTAACTAAGCGAAAAAACTAAACAGGTTCCGAAACACCAACGCGTGGATGAAGATGCGAATAGAAAGAGTAACGCGAAAGAGTGGACGGAAACAGGAACGCAAACGCCGCGTTATGGACGCGTCTGGAAAGGTGAAGGCGAGTACACCAACAGGAGCGGCAATGCGAAAGAATGCGAACGTATGAAACAGACAACGCGAAGATGTGGAATCCAACGGGAAAGGGCACGCAAAAGAGTGGACGAAAACGGGAAAGGCAACGCGAAAGACTGGACGGAAACAGGAACCAAACACAGAGTTAAGGAAGCGTCTGGCAAGGTGAAGGTGAGTACGCCAACAGGAGCGGCAATGCGATAGAATGAAAAGTACGAAAAGGCCAACGCAAGGGCGTGGACGCGAATGGGAGAAACAACGCGAAAGAGTGCAAGAAAACAAGAACGGTAATGCGTAGGAGTGAACGCGTCCGGAAACGGCACCACTACGTTGTGGATGCGTACGGAACTGGCAGGGTGAAGGTAGGTACGCGAACGGGAGCGGCAACGCAAAAGAGTGAACGCGAGCTGAAAGGGCAACGCGAAAGATTGAAAGAGTACGAAAATGGCAATGCGAAGGACTGGACGTGAACAGGAATTGCGATGCAAATGAGAGGAAGGGAATGAGAAAGACAACGCGAAATAGTGAACGCGAACGGGAAAGACAACGCGAAAGAGTACATGTAAACGGGAAAGACAACACGAAAGAGTGCACGTAAACGGGAAAGGCAACGCGAAGGCGTAGACGCGAGTGGAAAGGGCAAGGAAGAAGACTGCAACCCTACGTAATTAGCAACGCGGAGGTGTGGACGCGAATGGTAAAGGGCAACGCGAAAGAGTGAATGCGAACGGGAAAGACTACACGGCGTAGACGTAGGTGTAGACGTAGACGAGTGCGGAAAGGTCAATGGGAAGGCGTTTGGGACGCGGTCTCTATTTTATTAAGCATACATTTTTTTTCTGAATTTTGGAATGAATTTTATAAAAATGTAACCACGAATCTCGGAATTGTAGTGTAGAAAATTATTATTTATGATACGAGTGGTAAAATTATATTTTATTTTGCAAGTAGGAAAGATTGCGACACGAGGCCGAAAGACTGAATGCCCTGCGCATTGCCTGAAAAAGTCGCATTGAGTAGTGACTGTCTGAAAATGTATTTTATTGTGCATGTAATGTCGAATTTAAACTTTGATTAGTAAAAGGCAATTCATTTTTGCCACAAATGCATATATTTGCCATATTTTTATAAACACAAGAAAACTTGAACTGTCTTGACACTTGACAATGTTGCAAACGATATTGTCTCTAACACAATAATTACACTAAAAAAGCTTCATTACGCGCGTTGCTTCATTACTTCATCAAGCGTAACACACTAGTCGGTTCGTTAACGTAACCACTTGTTGAGCGTAATCGATAAAATGCTATCCTTGCAGACAGAGGACGTACAGCGTAACTGTCGCATTAGTTGTCACACTATTACTTTCATTTTTATAAGTTCATATTTGTGACAAATTTGGGTCATTAATGCTTACATATTTGGCAGATCGTTGGCCCGAGTCGTTAGTCTCGTTAGTATAGTGATAGTCTATTTTTATATCGGAAGGTGACGATGTGCTTGCCCCACTAGAATGTCAAATCCGTTGCTGACCTACACTTCGATTCGGGATTTTTCCTCCAGTATCTCCTCTAGTGGATCATCGCCCCAGCAAAGACAGGTTCCATGACATATGTGGTAGCATGTAAGTAGTGCATGTAAGTGTATGTGTGTGTAAATAAGGGGAGATGTTAGGAAACAGTAGAGTAAGCGAAGATTGTGCGTCCCAGGCCAGTTTGTTACAATGCTGCTCCGGCATTAGCCTGATGGTTGATCGGAGAAACAATGGAAAACTAATGATCAGAGCAGCCGGCCGCTGGAATTCTCCTCCACACAGCGGCTTAATTCGACCTAGCTATGTAGCTAGAGTAGAAGAAGAAGAAGAAGAAGAAGAAGAAGAAGAAGAATAGATCGCGCGTGGTCCGTGGCTCGTTTCTCAGGATACTGCTTCTCGGGTGTTCTTCTTGAAAACTACCAATTAGATCAGAAAGCTGTTAAAATATTCCTGAACCATCTAGCCAGTGTGGAAAATCCTTCCACCGTCGAGAATCGAACCAAAGGATCTTCCGACCAGACGTACAGCGGCGACAACAGTTGATGCTCTGAGTCAGCTCACCCTGTGAACTCAGAGATCCGCAGAGGTGCCGCACCCTATCAGCACCGGATTCGACAGTCTAATAGGGCAGGTACATAGTCACCTTCCGGTATAAAAATGCACTATCACCACACTACCGGGGCTAATGACTATGGCCAACGATCAGTAAAATATGAATGCATTAATGACCCAAATCTTGCATAAATACGAATTTATAAAAATAAAACTAATAGTGTGGCTAGAAGTGCGATGGTTCGGCCAAAAGTTTTCTATCTGTAAGAATAGCCATTTGACAATGTCGCTGACTTTTGATGAGCGCCTGTACACCGTCGTCGGAGCCGGCCGGTGCGTCTGCGAGTGCGTGTAAGAAGCGAGTGTGGGGGGGTGAGGGGGTGAGGAGGGGGAGAGCGGATGTTCCGCTCTGGAAGGCGCCGCTCGACCCACATCAACGCCCACGCTTTCTGCGTCCGGCGGCGCGCACGCGCTGCCCCAGAGGATCAGCGCTCAAGGACGAAGGAACCTAAGCGTTGGAGGGGCGGGGTGAGGTAGAAACGATCTTCGCGATGTTCTCCGCGTTCAGGCCGAGTTGCAGAACAAGTAAGGCGCATTATGAGTTTCATTATGGTCGACTAGTGAGATTTAGAAGAGTAGTGTTGACTAGCTAGATTTAGAAGACTATTATTGACTAGTTAAGATTTATAAGACTATTGTCGACTAGTTAGATTTAAAAGACTATTGTTGACTTGTTAGATTTGGGGGATTCAGCGCTCAAGGACGACAGAATTAATGCGTTGGAGGGGCGGAGCGAAGTAGAAAAGATTTTCACGATGTTCTCCGCGTTCAGTCCCATTGCAGAACAAGTAAGGGGCATTATGAGTTTCATTATTGTTTACTAGTTAGATTTAGAAGACTATTGTTGACTAGTTAGATTTAGAAGACTTCTGTTGACTAGTTAAGATTTAGAAGACTACTGTCGACTAGTTAAGATTTAGAAGACTACTGTTGACTAGTTAAGATTTAGAAGACTACTGTTGGCTAGTTAGATTTAGAAAACTGTTGTTGGCTAGCTAGATTTATTTTTTTAAGGTCGCATACACATCTAGGTCATTAACCGTCCCTATTGGTTTAACGTTATGGTAACTGGATATATGAAATGATATGGTGATGATAGGGGTGAAAGGACGAACACAAATACAACCATGCGCGAGGCAGGACTTGAACCCGCAATCCTTCAGTCCAACATCGATACGGCACTACTGCCTTAGCGATCTCGGCCACCGTATCCGTTAAAATAGTTTGTAAGGTTAATTTAAGTTGCCAAATAACATGTGTGAGAATGCTGATCTATGTATCTACTTAATCAAAAATATCAATATTTTCCTATTCACACAGAGTGACTTTTGACGTATGAGAGAGTGTGTAATGAGAAAGTAAAAAGGACTCTATTGTAGGAAATTGATAGGAGAGACATATGACAGAGTTGTGTCGAGAACCGCTGAATTGAATTGATGCCATATTATACGTAGCGAGACTCAGACCATGATGCCTGCTCTGCCGTCTACCACGCACATTTCATTACGCTCCTTTCACAAATTAGTGGAGAAAGAAGGTATTTCTAGGGCGACTTAACAGGCGACCTGAATTTACGTTAGATGCTTCATTTAGGCTTGAGGATCTTTTACTTGCTGTAATTCTACTAACATGGGACAGCCGGCTTTACTTCACCTCCGAAGAAAAGGCGTACGAAGGATTTTTCTCCCTTCAAAATCCTCGACTTCAATCGGGTTTGAAGCCGCGAACTTGCGTATAACAGTTCGATACGCTAACCATTACACCATTGCTGCTGCGGCTGCTGTTACTTGGTTAATTATTTCGAGATCCATTTCTATGAACGCTCGTGTCTCCGAAAAAAAATCGAAGAGATGCTGCAGTTGAATGGACCGCGGACCGCACGCCATTATTCCTTCATCTATGGTTCGAAGGATGTTCTGGAAGAGTTTGTTCTGGAATAACTCACTTCATTAAGTTTATTTCAATATATTTTATTGATTTATCTTATAAAATCACCTTATTAAGGAGAAGTATAATCTGCACGAGTTCTATTAAGCTTCAGAATCCCTACCCCACTCTTTTACTATTAGGTGGATTACGAATAAATGTTCCAAAAGATCAAGATTAGTAAGTTTTATCAACTATAAATGTTTGTTCCCGAGTTACGGAAAACTTATTTGCATCGGTAAATGAATCACAGATTTGATTGTGTAATATTGCTAACAACTCCAATCCACATCTCTCCTACCACAACTAGATAAGGAGAGCTCAACTAATAACGAGGCTTGTCAAGCTACATTTCTGTCCAGATGCAAAACACGGAGACATCTCAGCATTTGTTAATTAGGTCAGGGAAACTGAACAAAAAACATGAATGAAATAGACGAAAAATATGAATGAGTGAATGGATTACATTGCCCCCAAAACTGCAATACGATTCTAATAGTTACCGGAATATTTATTCTTTCAGAATTAATTGGTACAAGTGGTAATTAATGCATATTTAAATTATTAAAACACGTTTGTTTCTGAATGCCAGTAAAGTTACTAATAGTATGGACACAGTTATGCAGAAAAACATATTTCACTTGATATTTAAACTTTTTATGTCAATATTTATTGTTACGCGCAGATGGTGAATAAAAGATTTGATCACGAAGATTGACCATGCTGCGGAATAAACATCACGTTTTTTTTATTATCTTACTTTTTGAGTGACTCTCGAATAAATGCGCAGTAGGCATGAAATGCCCCAAGACTAGAAGAAATCCTGGATCTGGCAACACTGGTGGGAGATGAAGGATGGGGCGAAAGCGCAACTTACTGGCTTCACCCCAGTTGCTGGAGAACTGTAAAACATCGATAAAACTGTTAACGCACAGCGTTCCCGTTTCGACTTCTAGGACAGAGGACATCGAACTGTTTAACGATTGTATCTAGCGAACGTGAACAAAAGTTCAGTGACCGAAAATACTATATACAGAAATGAAACAAACTCGAACTGTACGGGAGGATACAATGAAGAAAACGCGAACTTTTTTGCTTAAGGTAGACACATTTGACATTTTTGGGATTTTAACATTTTCTGTTTGGAGTTTTTAGAATAAAACCATGTATATACACCATTGTGAATTACACCCTTTTAGCTGTTTTTGTTATTTTATTTCTTAATCGGCATGGCAACATGGCATTAATTTTGATTAGGAGTCTTTCATTTACGTTTCATCTTAAAAAACATTTAGAAGTCTTTCATTTTCACTAAATGCTAAAAAAAAGTTTAAACGTTTGATGATTTTACAAAACTACGAGTATATTTTCTATAACTATTTACGCGGTAAAATGTTTTGTTTACTTGGTACCTCGACGAGGTGACAGGTTTCGTGGAAGATTAAACTTTGATGTTGATTCCTGAAAAATAAAATGCATTTTTGAACACATTTGTCTCATTATCTCTGAAACTACTCAAGTTGTTGAATTTTCGATCAGAGGTCAATTATGTAAAAATAGTATAGTACTAAATGTAGTAAGAAACACTTTATAATTTCTGCAGAAAAGAGCATAAAAAATAATGTAAAAATGTTTACTTTTACTTCAAGTATGCTGTGAATTACTATTCAAAATACGAAAATTCTTTCTGTGAAAGGGTCTGTAGAGTCAACGGCACTTCTGAATTTGAGTTAAAACTCAACAGGTTGTGATTTCCGTAATTGTTTTCGAAACACTTTCAGGTGAGTGCCGAGGCAGCGTTCTTTTCAACACACCTAGGACGCTCCTTCCTAGATCTTCAACTAATTCTTCTTAAACTAATTCTTCTTATACTAATCTCCTTCAACTAATCTCCTGTAATCAAAACTAGCGGGCATTGGATGAAAATCTCCCGGGAAAACTCACCCCGTCATAAACGGTATGCGCTGGCAGCGAGCACTTGCTGGCTCAGTAATTTCGAAGGTCTAAGCTGAGGAAAAAAACTAAAAAGAAGCGAATAATGGATTTTGTGAATAGAATTTGAGACCGATGCTGTTCTCTGAATGTTTTTTTTACTGTGCAAACGACTTGCAGGAATTGCTAGTCATCTTCCCCGAGAAGCAAATGGCCTTCCGAGTTTGACAGCAATGCTTTTTGTCTCCATGTAAGTGCTCATCTTTACGATGTGATACAGGATGCGAAGAAATCGGATAAATACGCAAAACACTTCCATTGTCCGATTTAAATGTAGTGGCTCTCCAAGGTCAGGAGCTGGAAAGATGTCATCACATCAGGAGCTGCGTAACGACTTTAATTTTTGTTATTTAACTCCCATTTGAATGACGGTCCCATTCTTCTTTCATCTCCCGGTCTTGGGGTGTCACTAAATTTATGTAAGACAGAGTTTTGTTTCTGAAATCAAAATGGGCATATGTATGAGAAACACGCCATTCTATTTTTAACCATTCATCTCGGAATTTCGATTTAAAACAATGTTTCCCCTTACACATGTGCTGAAGGGTTGCCGCATATACACGTGATCTGATTTTCTCTTCTGCAGCGGATTGCAGTGTGGAGACGGAGGACCTCCATAGCTCCTTACTGTGATGATTACTTGCTATCAGTGACGTATCAGCACTTTATACTCATTGGAATGCTATCGTACCCTACGCCTCGAGCTGAAGGGACTCGCTGCTTTATATAAAACGAACTGATAAATAATATAAAACCTTAATGCCATGTTGAAGAGTCATTAAAAAGTTCGCAAAATTTAGTTTCTCTCATTACCCTCCCCTTTACATACCTCTCCCTTACAACCCTCCCCCTCCGCCCTTAATTGTTAGCGAAATAAAAGTAGCTAAAATAATTTAAAATGCGGTGACTTTTAACATATATTTCAATATATTAATTTTAAGTGATGTTAAGACGTGTAATTTTGCTAAAAATAACGTAACTAATTGGTGAGGAATAAATAAGCAAATTATACAATTTTACAGACAACGTTCGCTTCCGAGTAAACTCGCCTAAACAGTTCGACCACAACATTGTCACTTGGACGAAAACATCCCATTATTAAAGAGTCATTTCACAACTCAACTCCCAAATAATTTGAAATATTCATTAATACATTATTTTAGAATAGAGAAGAAAATGCGTTCTCCGCTTCTCGTTAATTTGCATTTAATCCAACGTTGAATACAAATTGAATTCGTGCTTTCGAAGGTTAAGTCCAAGCAAGCAACCCGGTAAGTCGACAAAGTTGGGCGGAGTCCGTTAGTCTTTTGTTTTCGAGAACGCTCATTAGCGCGCGCTTTCCACTCAAGTCCCAACACCTTCCCCTCCCCCTTCACCTCCCCTCCCTCCCACTCCTCTCTGCCCGGCCTTCGCGCGTGGCTTCGAGTCGGCAAGCGAAACGGCACTCGCATTCAAACGAACGAGAACCGTTGCCACCGGAGTCCACCTGACCGTGAGGTCCTGTGTTCGAGTTCAGACAGTGGCAGGATTTTTGACACTAGCTAGAAAGATAGATTGAATTCAGTCGGTGTTTAGATGAGAATTCTAGGAGCCGGCTGCTCTGACCGGTAGTTTCTAGTACGTTAACAAACGAGCAAAGAATCGCGCGCGATTTTTCCTTTCCGTTCATTGTCCTATCCTTACCCCTTACTTACACACTCTTCAACGTACATGCAATACATTACCACACATACCCGAAAGACCGGTTGGGAGCTTAGAGCTTGTCCCGGCTGATGATGTGCCCCGCAGGCAGGAGATACCTAAATGGGGAAAACCCCGGGCGCCGATGGTCGGATCTCACCACCTAGCGGGGGAAGATCTCCGCTACCTTGCGAAGAAAACATACACTACACTTACGGGGCTCACCCCCTTATCAGCTAATGGGATCACTAATCAATGAATCGAACGACAGAAGCAACCATGAGGACTACAAGTTTGGGGGGTCACAGTGGAGTCGATTTCGGTAGACATTCCGGTCGGCGGAAGTCAAACGTTTTTGTCCAATGTGTCCTATTCCTTCAACCACGTGACGGTAAACAAAAATCGTCATATTGAACCCGAACGACCTCTTCCGATGCCGTCCGGAAACATCGACTGTCGGAAGAAGATTTGATTCGTTTCATTCTGTCGGTTCCGTATTCGCCCGAAATCAGCGGGATAGTCAAGGCCATCTGTAATACCAAGGCCTAGTGAAATTCATGTAGATGGTCTGGCACGTGGTTCTCGCAAATGTAATAAAACTAGATCTGCGGAATTATACGAATATTCGGAGGATTTAGAGTGTTTTTTTTTTGAAAGAAATAAGTCGGACGATTTCAATCGCAGATCGTTCAGTAGCAACGGATGATATTTCGGCTACAGTGTGTTCTTAGTCTAAGGCGGCGGTCACAGTGGAGACAATTTTGTCCGAAATTTCGGTCGGTGACGTCGGACATTTGCCCGATGCCCGATTCGTTCAAATACGGGCTCGTAAATGAAAATGTAATATTGCACCTGAACGATCTCTTCCGATAGTGTCCGGATGTATTGGTTGTCGGATGAAGATATGTTTAGTTTGATTTGCTGGTTCCATTCCCCCTTAAACAGCTAGAGAGTCAAGGCGGTCTGTACTACCGATACCAACAGTAACACATGTAGATGGGCTTAAGCGTGCTTCTCATAAATGTAACAAAAATAAAATTTCGGAATTATAAAAATATTCGGACGATTTTGGTCGTTTATTACAGACACAGCGGTCATTCTTTTAAAATTTGTTGCGTCAACTTAGACGCCAGGCTTTCCAACCCCTGGGGGGGGGGGGGGCGCTTTGCGTTTCTTTGGAGTAATCCTCCTTAAATTGCTGTGCGGGAATATTCCTCCTTTAATTACACAGTCCGTCACGTCTCGTCTCAGTCAGTTGTCAAGAGGACCGCCAGATAGCATCTCCGCGTACGCGCCTCTCTCTTACGCGCTCCTGCGTCAATACCCAGCGGCAGACGTAGGATGGAATTAGGATAGGGGTAAGGTTTATGACGCTTCAGAGGAGTTGTACTAGCTTATAATAATAATAATAATAATAATAATAATAATAATAATAATAACAATAACCCATAAAAACAATGTGTTGAAAAAGTTTACTCCACTAATTTTCTCACGTACAGGCGCCATCCCTGGAAATCTGATGTGTGGCCTCAAAACTCCTGGTGAGAAAGTGAACACATGCAAACTTATGCAGAAGGTGATGGTGATAGCGACAAGAATAATGAGGAGATTTCTGAAAAACGATGTATAATGTTAATAATAATAATAACAATTATAATAATGACAATAATAATAATAATAATAATAATAATAATAATAATAATAATGACAATAATAATAATATCTTTGACTGGATGCGTCGTGAAAATATCTCCTCTCACCCCACATATACACACACACACAGGAGAAATTGAGCCGAAAATTAGTCCATCCTGTAAACTAAATCAGCCTCAGGTTACTCCAGCAAGGTTATAAAGCTGGCAGGCTTCCAACTGGCAAAGCATCCCGACCCAACATATGGGAAGATGCGTGTTGCGGCGCATCTTTCTTTCATATCCACACGGCAGCCTTTAAGGGGCCATTCTGAAAGCTCCGGATCGTATCCATATCGTTGTCTATGATTTTGAAGATAGAGCTTTGAAATTTTCTGAGCAACTTCATAACATTCTTTTGCTATATTTTGTTTCAAAATTTACAACGAACTTAACATATATTTACAACGATCTAACATATATACTGAAACCATCTTTTTCTGTTGATTAGTCACATATTTTAAAAGTTGTATAAAATACAGCAATTTTATATTTAACGCACGTTTTAAACACGTTTTCATTATGATTTGGTTCGTTTTAGTTGTTTTTTTTAACCCTGCGGCAGACGCGGTCAATCTCAGATGACCGAGCTGTTCTTCCGTCCATAGAGCGTCATAGAATTTTTTTAGAAACCGTCATTCTCAGACCATCTCTATTATTGTTCTCAGATGTCATAGACCAGAATAATCTCAAGCAATGTGCGGCGCAGCATACCGCAGGTCGGAACGTGTAGTACAATTTACAACAGATCGAACTTTTTAATATACATATTAAACCCAATAGTCAGTTTGCGAAGCAATATAGGCTGCAATGTAAATGTTTCAACTGAGAGATGACGGCGTACGCTTGAATAATTTACAAGCGCGTATTTCGTAGAAAATTTTAGGAAAAGAAATTCTGCTGTTCACCTCAACAAAAAAAAAAAAATAGTTCACCACATATAATTATAATAACTTTTTTTTGTAAAAGACACATGTGCTAGACGGTTGGAGGACTTTTGTGCCGTGGCGTTGTCATCAGACTGCACGACTTCCAAATTGGAACCGCCAGGGTTCAATCCTAGGCGGTTCCAAGTGGAATTTCTAGTATACAGCGGGTTCACGGCAACTTTTCTCAACGTACTCCCGTTTTTCCTGCCGTTATGCAGTATACGGGATTGCTCCATCATGTCCTCCGTAACCTATCCCGTCATTAACCACCATTTTGCTAAGAATCTACGAATCACAGCGGGGCCTAGGCGATAACCAAAAAAACAGCTGGGAAGGGCTGTCGCTACCTCAGTCGGTTATTGACAGGTAGGGTCCCGGTCTGGAGAACGAAAGAGATAGGGAGTGGGGAAATGGTGAGGAAGTAGGGGACGCCCCCTCCTAAGACCCTACATATAGAGTAATGATATACCTCCTTAGTCTATGCCCTAGATTAATAAGGCAGGGCGTCGATGTAATGCCAAGCGGGGAGAGGGGAGAGAGGTACAGCGTGAAGCTGGCCTCTGAGGAGAACAGTTTGGTTTAGTTAGTTTCACAATTACTGTATTTGCAATTAAAAACACTCTTCGATTGGAGATAACTCGATATTTTCTCATCCGTAACTACAATTTCGTTCTCACATGTTTGCTCGGAGAGGAAATGTCGACTGTATTCAATAAATCGATTACAGTTTGTTTTATTTTAATGCTTTAAATTTATTATTAACGCTTAGTGGTTATTTTATAAAATTGTTAATAAAAGAAACACTTTTCGGGTCCACTATCTTTCATTTAAAGTAATAAATCCAAATTTGGTTGAGTATAAAGGTCAAATTTCTAAACGTAATGGCTTAGTGTTTTAAATTTTAAGGAGGCCCCGGATTAAATAAGCAAAGCATGTAGAAAGTTTGAAGATGATCGTCGTTCTTTATTGAATTTGTGGTGAAAAATATCAATGAAGAAAATTACACATATTATATTCGCGAGAAAAACGAATACTCCGCGAGTGCGTCACAATTTGGCAAGAGTGTATTCAATCGCTTAGAATGTAAGAATCAATCGCGATATCAAGTGCAAAGTTAAGGATGCCGCAGGTTAAAACCAACAGCTAGTACAACTTACACAAATAGGGACCTTCAGAGAAAACAAGAGACCTGTGGCAGTAGTTTTATGCTCTCCCCCTAATACTGAAGCAAAACTCATCTCTCTATGCAACAAACGTTACTTGCAAGAAATATCTGGTATTCCTGCTGTAAATTCATAAAATGAAAAAATTATGTATAAATGATGAATATTTTTTAAACATGAGAAATATTGTTTTGGGAGGAATTAGCCATCTTTCTGATTTAAGGCATTAAAAATATATAAATATAATATTTTCTAACTAATCGCATTTCCATACACCTTCAGTTCTCTTACATATATGTAAATGTAACTATTATCCTGAAAAGTTCATGTTTACTTACACTGCTTACGTAGTCACGCAACTCTATCGCGTATAACACGTTATATCTTTCTAAACAAGAAAGGGGAGGGAAAGTCGCTCGAAGATGAAACGCTCGAGCGAGTACAATTCGCGCGAAGAATCTGTGCAAGAAGCTGACGTCATAGATGAGTAACAGCGCTATCCTGAATGCCGTCTCAAAAACATCTACTTCGCAGCTTTTGATAAGCATCCTCAGCCCCAGAAAATTTATATTATATATATATATATATATATATATATATATATATATATATATATATATATATATAGAGAGAGAGAGAGAGAGAGAGAGAGAGAGAGTGTGTAACAATGTGCACAAGAAAACCAATATAACGAATTACTAACGCACTCCAAAACACATTTCTGGGCGATTTCAATTACCTGCTCGGATTAGGCAACCCGATGTTTTTTGAACAGCATTATGCGTGGACAGCTCTACTGCGCACGCGCAGTGTGCCCCTTCACACGTCTCTTGCTCTCGCGTTCACAGCCGTCGGGTACGCAGGTACCTGGCACAATCTCTACCAGCGCGCGAATGTAGCAACTTGCTGCATTTCGGTCCGCACAGTTTAATTTTAGAGCCGTCTCACTCTTCCTGCACATCGGAGATGTTTGTAGACTGAAAGGCGTCTCAAAAACATCGACTTCTTGCCTTTCCGACAGGTAGCCTGCGCAAAAAACACTTGGGTTCCCGTTTAATGTAGGAAATATACGTATTTGTCATTTTGGGCCGACTGCTCGACTTTGCCTTTTAGCTAAAGGCGCTCCCGTGCTTGGGTTTAGTTAATTCACACGCTTAGGAGGTAATGGAGTCATGTGACGAACATGACATATTCCCTGTACCGTTACTTGTAATCTTCGCTCGACTGAGATTTTCTTCATCATACAGCTACAGAAATTGAGAGGGTTTGAAAGGAAAGCAACAACTCAATTTTTTCCTCGACCGGAAATCGAACCCGGGATCACGCCACAGGAAGCTTCCGTATTTACTATGAGCAATCATAGAGGTCGAGAAAAAAAACAAATTACTAATGCAGGCGCAGTCAATTTCTGGGTGATTTCAATACCCTACCTCGCATTGGCACGATGTTTTCTGAACAGCAATAATAGCTACAGGGCTCAATACTTGGGTTTGCATTTCTTGGCGCGCGCAAGGTTCTATCATCACGATGGAATATCTCACGACATTTCGCGTCTTTCTCGATCGCGCCGCTAGATGTCGCAAGATCGCCGGCACTGTTCGATACTGTCACGATCATGCGGCATCTAGCGGCACGATTGAGGAAGACGCGAAATGCCGTGAGATATTCCATCGAGCAGACAAGCGCTCGCTCTCCAAGAAACAAAAACCCAAGTATAATGCGCATGCGCGGTATTCCCTCGTATGTCTTCACAGTGCTTCAGCGGTGGTCGCGTGCAGAATACGAGGCAACTCTCCATCAAAACAGGGGACAAGTCTCGACGGCGCTACTCTAGGAGGCGCTAGTGTCGCCGGGTACAGCTGCAGATTAGGCTCGCCAACTTCCGCACATAAAAATTGTCTAATTTGTAAGCAATATGAAAAGCGTCTTTTAAATCTTCCATTATTCGTAACATACACATATAAGGAACACCTGCAGAAAGCGCGAACATCGGCGCTTTCTTTTGTAACATTAAGGGCCTGCTTGCGAGCCGCGAACTCACGCAGCAGCCACGCACGTTTTAAGAATCGTTGGCAGCAGTTCGTGCTTTAGTTCCTGTACGAAGGTGCTGCAGCAGAGCGCGTCAGTGTAATGGTTTCCACTGGTTTCCACCACGTTATATGGGAGATATAAGTTATGGGAGAATATAATACCTTGAGCGAACTCTACAAGCGAACGAATACTAACAACTTGCAGCTCTCCTTTCCACACTTTTTTTAATTTCCAAAGACGTATCACTTTTCCTGCGCACCGGCGATAAGGGTGCGGCGCGTGTGCAAGTGGGCGTACGCGAGCAGAGAAAAGCGTCGCTTTCGCCGTCGGCCGCTGACGCCACCACCGTCGCCCTCACCGGCTCGTTTCCCGGCTTGGCGAGCGCCCGCGCCTGCGAGCCCCACTTGGCCGCCAATCAGAGCGCGCGCGCGCTGGCACACGCGCATGCGCACGCCCGCGCGCCGATTGTCGATACACACACACACACACACACCGGCCGGCGAAGCAGCAAAGATGCAGAACGGACGATGACGTTGAGGACGCCCCCCACCCGGGAGCTGAGGAGGAGCAGAGGCCCTCAAGTGTTGGCGTAGGGTGGGGAAACGGGCGACTCGAGTAAGTTTTCCAGGAGGTTGCTCCTCAATCTCTCGCTCCCTCTCTCTCTTCACCTCCGTCTCCCTCCGTCTCTCTCTCTCTTCACCTCCGTCTCCGTCTCTCTCTCTTCACCTTCGTCTCCCTCCGTCTCTCTCTCTCTTCACCTCAGTCTCTCTCTTCTCCTCTCCCTCTTCTCCTCTCCCTCCTCTTCTCCTCTCTCTCTTCTCCTCTCTCTCTTCTCCTCTCTCTCTTCTCCTCTCTCTCTCTTCACCTGTCTCTTAACCTGTCTCTCTCTCTCCACATCTGTCTCTCTCACTCTTTTCATCAGTCTCACTTTTTTCACCTCCGTCTCTCTCTCTCCCTCTCTCTCTCTCCTCACCTCTGTCTCTGTCTTTACCTCTTTTTCACTCTACCTCTCCCTCATTCTCTCTTCATGTCTCTCTCCCACTCTGTGCCTCTCTTTCTCTCTCCCTGCCCCTATGTCTCGGCACCTCTCTCTTTCTTTCTGCGCCTCTCCATCTTTCTCCCTACGCCTACCTTTCTGTCTCTGAGTTACTCCTTTCCTCTCTCTTTCTCAGTCTTGACCTCTTTCTCTCTCTCCCCCTCTCTCTCTCTCTCTGTCCGAGCGTTAGTGTTCAAACACCTTGAAACACTTTAACTCGCGTAGCAGAACAAGGATGTAAAAGCATGCTCATTCTTAGTCTGTGAAGTGTGGAAACGTTTGAAGAAGTAGGCAATTTTAGTAATATCCTTGCTCATAACTTGCAAACATACAAACTTCACTTATCGACGAAGTGCCAAGTCACTTGTTTCTATTGGCAAGTGGCCACATCGCCGTAGTTGAAGCGTATTACATCAGAATAGAGAAGAACGGAACAGGAGCAGGAATAGCGGTCAGTTCGTTCTGCCCGGTGGATTCGACGATCGGGCAAGTTGGACTCACGCATTCAAGTCTTCACAGCTGTAACTAACAGCCTCTTTCATGGGCTACCTGCTTCTGTGACCCAGGCAAACTAGTGCTGCTAAAGAATGGCAAATACTCTCGCACTAGTTGGTTCAATCCAGGCTAGATTTTCTATATCGATCCACTCTCTTCCCAGCTATCGTTTATTTATTTTTGTTTCACATTTTCTCAATATCCATTTCTGAGAATAACTTCAAAATGACCTTCGGACTTTATATTAAGTACACTCGAAAATTAAAATGTCCATTGCAAATTAGAGGTCTGCAGTATCAACCACATTGATTGCGAAATATAGATTTTCGTGAAAATCCTGCTTACGCTTTAGACGCTATTTTATTTCATGAATTTTGTCAACGAGCAATAAAAAAAATCTATGTGACGTAAGGAGGAGAAGTACAATTTGCGCACGTTTTCTGTGGTCGGACAGACAAACATGCGTTTTGCTGTAAACAAATTTTTTAATCCAAAATACACAAAATGTGGAAAACGGCTATAAGAGTGTGGTTGAGGCAGTAATTTATTACAAACAGGAGCATGAATTATACACATATTCGATATCAGAAATATTCAATACGAATGTTTCTGCCCAAAAAATCACGAATTTTTGCTTCAGCAATGCATCATTTCCTTTATAGTACATATATACATTAGAAAGAAAAAATCACGAATGAGTGCACGGTAGAGTCCTACGCGAGACTATTTCGGTCGCGCGGCACAAAATCCGCTTGAAAGCAGTGCAGCACGACAGGTTTTTGATGGCCTCCACGTTACGGACGAGAAAACAGAGCACCTGACGCCCAGTACTTTGTCTCGGTCAGTTTAGTCTCCACTTGGAGTGTAAACCGCAAAGTTAAAGATGTTGCCAACTCGAAACATCAAAACGAGTTGAACATTATTGAAAAACCGGGAATAAAAAACTGAAGTTCGCTGAAGGCAGGCGGAAACTGCGAGAGTATTTTGTATTCCTGTAGCGAATTCATCAAGTGAAAGAAACATAGGTGCAGTGTGAACATTTCTTTCTCTTCCGCGTCCTATTCTAATCTATTACTTACGTTTACGTTTGCATGCACTACTCTACGACGCGTGTCGGCAGCTTAGGGCGTGTCCAAACTGGAAAGATGTCCCGCAGGGGGAAGTACATAGAGTTGAGAAACCATCTAGCAGTAGAGGAACACCGCCGCGACACGCAATAATCGTTCACTTCACTAATGGACCTAATGACCCTAAACGAAGTGCCCCGAATCATGACTAATTAAACCGAGAGAAAGGGCTCAAGGCATCTCCTGATGTCACTACAGTCCCTCTGACCGGGAGATCCTAGGTTTGAGTCCCGACGGCGGCAGAATTTTCCACTCAAGCTTGTCGGTTACGTACAATTCAGTTGCTGTCTGGAGGAGAAATCTAGCATCCGGCTACTCTGATCGGTATTTTTCTGTGGTTCATCCACTCAACACCAGGGGAATGCCGGAGCAGTGCTAACGAGTCATGGACCGCTTGAGAGCAGTGCAGCGTGACAGGCATTTGCTGGCTTTCACGTTACGGACGAGAAAACAGAGCACCTAACGCCCAGAACTAACAAACGAGCCATGGACCGCGCGCGATCATTCCTACCTCTTCCTTGTCCTATCCTCACCCCTTACACACACACACACACACACACTTATATGTACTACGCTACCGCGTATACCGGGAGACCAGTCGGGAGCTTAGAGCTTGCCCCGGCTGGGGCGGTGCCCCGCAGGTGGGAGATACATGGTTGGGGGAAAACCCGTTAGCCAACGATAGGTCGGCGCCGGATATCATCAAACAACGATAAAAGTCCACCGCTATCTCTAGAGCAAAAACATGCACTCCACTTACGGGTCCAATGACCCAAGTAGTTAACGCCCCCAGAATCACTAACAATCACTCTATCATGACTAATTTTTTAATCAATCTACCAAGCCTAATTCCGTTTTTCGCCGTTTCGTGTTCGCAGGCGCGCTGGTTGGTGCTAGCGCTGACCGCGTGGACGGCGGCGGCGGCGGCGGCGGAGGCGGCTGCGTCGGAAGCACCAGCGGCCTCCAAGCGGAGCGACGAGGGCGGGCGCGGCGTGGGCAACCACACGGCGTGGGACCGCGCGGGCTACACCAGCGTGGTGGTGCACCACGACGGCGAGGGTGACGACTCGCAGGCCGCCTCCTCCAGCGCCTCCTTCGTCAGCGGCGGCCTCACCGTGCAGGAGCCGCCCAAGGGATGGCCCTTCTCCGAGGTACTAGCGGCGGAGCGGTGCGGTGCGGCCCTTGGTGAGACGAGTAGGCGAGCACGGGGCTGACGACGATGCCTGGGAAGGGTCTCTAAGAATCGTTCACGGAAACGAGTCTTCGAGAACCGTATTCAGGAACGGGTCTGCGACAACGGTGCGAGGGAACGGGTCTCTGAGAGCGGTGCCCTGGGACGGGTCTCGGAGAACCGGGGCGGGGAAGGGGTGTCTGAGAACGGTGTCTGAGAACGGTGTCTGAGAACGGTGGCTGGAAACGAGTATCTGAGAATCGTTCCCGGGAAAGGGACTCTGAGAATAGTGCCAGGCAATGGATCTCTGACAACCGTACCCGGGAACAAATGTCTAAAATCTGTTTTCGAGCACGTTTCTCAGAGACTCGTTGCCGACCACCGGTCTCAGACACCTGTTCCTGAGACAACCGTTCTCAAGAACGGGTGTCTGAGAACCGAGCTCGGCAACGAATCTCTGAGAACCGTGCTCGAGAACGGGTCAGAGAACCGTACTCGGGAACGGATCTCTGAGAACCGTGTTCGGGAACGGGTCTCTGAAAACGGAGTTTGGGAAATGATCTCTGAGAAAGATGTCCGGGAGTTGGTCTAAAAATTGTGCCCAGAAACGGGGCTCTGAGAATCGTGCCCAGGAACGGCTCTTTGAGAACCATGCCCAAAAAAGTATATACAATATTCAAAATTGGATTTGACGAAAAGTTCATGGAAACCGTTGTCGGAATCGATCTTAGGGACGCTTTCCTGGAAACGCGCCTCTGCGAACTATTCCTGGGAACATGTTTCCGTAAAAGCATTTTGAAAACACGCCGCGTGAATCGTTCTTGGGAATGAGTGTCCGTAAATCGTTTGGAAAAAAATTGAGAACAGGTTTCAGAATTGTTTATGGAAGTGTGACTCATTTACTATTCTAAAAGCCAAGTGTGCTCAGTTCCCCTTAAAATCACACCTCAAAACGGGTCTGGGTGTATCGTTCTTTCGAACCGGTGTCAGCAAAACGTTTCTTAGAATATGTCCCTGCTACCCTCTACGAGGATGTCATTACCAAAAATTCAGGTTTACCAGTTTGTAAGAAATGTTCCTGGATACAACTTACTTTTGTTCCTTCCAATATTTTGAAAGATAGTTTCGGAAACCCATTTGACTCTCTAAAGTTGAATTCAATAGACGAGAATAAAAACGAAACAACGGCATGAAAAGTCTATTTAGCGTGCTTGAATCTCATTTGATCATTACGGTGTTGAATGTTCTGTACATTATTTTTCAGGTGACGATCAACTTCCCCAACAAGGGCAAAGGGTCGGGCGGGGCGAGCAAGCCGTCGGTGCCCAAGTGGCGGAAGCCCAAACCCCGCGCCCCGCCCGCGCCGCCATCAGGGCCCGGCGCACCGCAGCCCCAGACGCACCAGTTCGTGCACGCCGACTTCTTCGCCCCCGCACCTCCGCCCTCGCCGGCGCCACTGCCTCAGGTCACCACCAGGTGAGCGGAAATGGAATTAATGAACGGGTCTCGGCGAACGGGTCTCGACGAACGGGTCTCGGCGAACGAGTCTCGACGAACGGGTCTCGACGAACGGGTCTCGACGAACGGGTTTTGACGAACGGGTTTGAACTAGAGATGCGACATCGTCAAGAAAACATTAATGTTTCGAAATATCGATGTTAAAATTTAAAAATTAATATTCAAAATGGATATCGCGCACAGAGCTCTGTCTCCCTAGTTTTGCCACATTGAACCAGACCGATGATGTTGGCAATGCCGTCCGGAAATTATCATTTGCCAAACAAATCAGCTGCTGGATGAACAGTACCTAGTTTCTCGGAGAATGCCAAATGTGTTTAACAGCTTTAACCCCAGCAACACGAAAATATAAATAATAACGACAATTCCTAAGAGGGAGACTGTTGAGTCTACTCGTAAAATTCGTACAAACAAAGAAAAATGTCTATGGTCTTATCAAGATATTATATATTTAATGAACACTTAGCAATACAAATTTATACAGAGAAGCTACAAGCTTTTCCATTACCTTCACAACCATCCGAACAAATTATTATTTTTAAATGTTTCTTGCAAACATGTCTTCAGCATCATGCAAGTAGTTGCAATTCTGATCAGGAACGTTAACGTATAGTTACGAACGTTGACAACACTGCCAACGCATGAAAATAAATTTTCCCATATAGACGAAAGGAAGACAATAATAATACCACTAAAAGTACAATAGAACTACTAGGTCTTTGATGAAGCAGGGTATCGAACTCACACTAGAAGAAAAAACATTTACGCAGAGATGCACCAATCTTGTGTCATTTTCGTTAAAAACGAAGAACAAAACTGCCTTACCATTGCATTAATTCTCAATAATGTGGAGCACATGCATCAAGTAAACCGAAAGTAAAACTAAGGTAGTGAGCTCTTGCAGCCCCCTCCCCTTCGTATTTGAATCGAGGAAAACAACGTTCGATGTCAAGAAGCTTCAAATTTTAAAAAGCAAGTAAAAAGGTTCTAAATTCTGGATATCGATCATGTTTTCTTAACATTAACATTGAAATGCACTCTACAGGCATGATAGGAATCACTGACAACGAACTTCTATGCATAGAGAGTCGAATTTCTAAAATGTGATATCGAACGAAAGGTTTGCTGCGATTCATCAACGCAAATGACCCGTTCCGCAGGTACTCGGCGCCCGTGGAGACGGAGCCGCCGCCGAGTCTGTTCCAGCCCGTGCACGCCCCCGCCCAGCGGCCGCGCTCGCCCACGCGCTCTCAGAGGGCGCGGGAGCAGCACTCGGCCGTGCACGTGGGCTACAGCATCGGCTTCGGCCCCAACACGCCCGCCCACCACCACCACCACCTCCCCCACCACCAGCAGGCGCCCGACATTCAGAAGACCAGGGTGAGAGCGGGCGCATGCGGGCGCAGGGCAGCTCTTCTAGGTTTCATGGGTTCGTGGGCTTCCGCGGCCGGAGTCGATTTATTCTTGGCTATCCGGGATGAGCCGCGTGTTGGTCAATTGTGCTGACGTTTCGGCCATCTTGCTGTGGCCTCCTGCAGAGCTATACTGCTGTATTGCTGTATGCTCAGCAGTATAGCTCTGAAGAATGTCAGAGCAAGATGGCCGAAACGTCAGTACAATTGACCGAGACGCGTCTCATCCCGGATAGTCAAGAATACACTTCTAGGTTTCATGTTATGCCGTTGATTCCTAATGATCCTAGTGGAAATGAAGAAGTAGTTTTGGCCGACATTGTTCTTCACAAGAAGAGGGTGAGTGACTGTAATGAGGCTGAGAGGTCTTTTTATTTTCATTTTTTACCATTCTTCCACGGTCGTAATGATCGGTGAAAAAAAAATACCAACTAGTTGTGACCCTATTGTTCTTAACAAAAGCACGGAGAGTGGTTGGATCGGCCACGGGAGGTGTAATTTTTTTCCTAACCTTCATCCCGTCATGATGACCTATATGATCATTAGAACCTAGTTTTGACACTGTAGGGATGTACTTACATGCACTTTCATTTACATGTACTACACAACCACACACACTAGGTATCGTGATGTTGTATCCAACCGTGGCACGCAAGCGTTGTTCCAGGCGAGCAATTTTGTCATCAGGCTTCTTCTGACTTGACGCAGACCTCGCAAGAAAATTTCCCGCGTTAAGTTGTTATAGTTATAGCAATTTTTAGCTTTTAACAGCTTTTTCTACTGCGTTTTTCAGTGCAACCTTCTCTGCTTGTATTGTTGATCTGCCGACTCATGTTCGTTTGTTTACTTTCCAAATGATTGGATTATTTCCATAATGTACTACTGTACCACTAAAAGACTACCTATCAACTACATTGTTTCCATTTTATGAATTTCCATCTGAACTTCTATGCTGCTGAATAGCACAAAACATAATTTTTTGAACCTGGCTAATACCTTAATACTCTATATTATTGAAATTAATTAATTACGCCTGGAGTGGTTTATTCATAAATGAATTCTGATTACATTTTCGTCATGATAGCTCATCTTGCAACTCATAGCTACATAAATTTCATATTTGTTCACGGCACTACATCCTATCTGATAGAGTCCTACAATTAATAACCTTTGTTTACTGAAAATAACATTCAAACACCCCTCATTAGCTTTATATTGCACTTTTCCCGTGTCTCAGTGCTATAAACATACTATAAACCATCATAAAATGTGTGATGAATGACTAGGATTGCTACCTGTCAATAGTCCACTGCAATTAGTTCAAGTTTTCAAACAGCCTGTTGCATCTCTAGCTCTGCCTAAAAGCTTTGTGGAAAGGTAGCTGATTTTAACATTGCTTTTAAGTACAAGTATTGGATACAATTAGCTCTCTGTACAATCCAACCTTTCGCAGCACACTACAAACGGCCCCGACTGTTTCCACAGACGTCCACGAAGAGCGCAGCGCGCGCACTCTATCCGCCACCTCTATAACTACTTGCAAATGTCTTGTATGCATTAACCAACTACTGAGTTACTAAATGTAAAATAGGACACTATAAACAACACAAGTTCCCGAAATTGTTGTATAGGTGTGCAGAGGCCAGACTTACGATGTCTTTGTATTTTACATTAGATTATTTTAATAAGTTTTGCTATTTAACATAAAAATCAATGAAAACTGTGCTTGTGTAATGTTGGTTTTCTAAAAACAAAGTGTTTGACTGCTGTTGTCAACATCTAATATTACATAAATCTGCCCAATTTTATTGAATCTTAGTTTCTTAAAATTGAAAATTTTGAATTATTAAGAGAAAGTATGTGCTATGCATAAGTAGTTTTAGTACTGCCAATGACACAGTAACTCATATCCACGGCTAGGTTCCCACCTGCAAAATATCTCAACAAAACAACAATAATCAAGCAACATTGATGAAATTAATATTTTAATACGAAGACGTGAAGGAATAATAGATGAGATTCTTTTTTCTCCAGCCATCATTATACAAGAGGAAGGAAAGATCGCGTGTGGTCCATGTCCCGTTAATTAGGATACTTCTCTAGCATTCACCTGGCGTTGATCGGAGAACCCACAGAAAATTTCCTAACAGCTGCTAGAGTTCTCCTACAGATAGCGGCTGAACTCGACATAACTATGTATGCATCGAAAATCCTGCCACCGTCGTGACTCGAACCTAGGACCTCCCGGTATGAGGCACTGGAGCGACATCAGTCGATGCCCTGAGCCACCTCTACTCATAGGAGCTATCTCTATCGTAGGATAATAATGAGGGGTGAAGGCACAATCACAAATACGTTTTGCCAACCCAGGATTCGAACTTGCAGACACTTCAGCGCAGACGATAGTCGCAATATCCTGAGATAGGCCTACATTCCCTTTTATTACTACCTCGCTACTGCTTACGCAGTAGAGAGAAAGCTATGTAATGCTGCGCGAAAAAACTGCGAATTTTAGGCAGAAAACTCTTATTGCTGAGTACTGGTAATGAAGTGGAAAAATCCAGTTGCTAAATTTTGAAAAAAAAATCTCTAACGCAATGGTTCTCGAATTGGGTTACCATACGTTCTTTTACGTATTTCACTGCTTATGTTCTTCTGTGTACTGCTATGTACCGACATTTTTATTTTTATTCTTAATTTTTTTACACTTCATGCTCATTGTAACTCAAAATATATTTTAAAGCAGTGGCATCTTTTAAAACTATAGTTTGTAATTTTGTAAAAATCCAGTTGCTAAATTTTGAAAAAAAATTCTCTAACGCAAAGGTTCTCGAATTGGGTTACCATACGTTCTTTTTTCTCCGAACATGTCCTATTTTTGATGTATAAAAACTGTCCGGGCGGATTTTACAGAAAAAAAAACACGAAATGTAGTTTTTTGTTTTTGGAAAGTGGGTATTACTTTTTAATGTGACCTAGACATTTGATGTGAGAAGAAGACTGCGCTCTTATCAACTTATTCGTGTCCCCAACATCATTTCATTTAGTATGAATATTTGTTGTATAAAGAAATGACATTTAACTTGAACTATCTCGCCTAACAACTGCCAAAATTCATACATTAACTATACACCTTGAAATGTTTTTCACATCATGAAATGCGATCAGCTGGTACAACGTATTGAATGCTGGTGCTGGTTACAGTTACTGTGCTCTATTGTGTTAATACTGTTCTGCTGGTCTGTGGAGTATATACCTGTAGTGCTTATATTTTGGTCATAATTCCAAAAAAAGTCTTGTTTAATGGCATACTTACAGAAAAGTTCAAAGCGTTTTCTGGAAGGTTCAAAACACAGCAAAGTTCTAATTGATGGTAAATTTCGTCATCCACTAAATACTTATAATAAAGTACACCTATTGCGATTGTAAAAGTGGCAATATGACTGAAGTATTTATTTTGTCAGTAGTAGCTATTTAGGCTTTAAAAATATATTATTATATTAAAACATTTTATAACAAACGCCCTTTTTCTATAATGGAAACATGGTAAATTACTTAATACTTAAATTACTTATTACTTACGCGCTTACTTATCGTATAAGTGTCGACTATGAATGCGGCCTACCAATTTATCTTCCCCCCTGCCTGTTGCGGGACTCGCACGAGCATACGATATTATGTATCAAAATAAGACTTTCGAATAAGTGGGATCTGTGAAAGTGGGATAAGTGGGATCTATGAATAACAAACTGCCCTAAAAGTCCACTTATTTTAAGTAATTATTCATAAGCGTCTAATTATCGACTGCGAATACATCCCATAGATTTATCTTCCCCCCTGCCTGTTCCAGGACTCGCACGAGTATACCATATTATGTATCAAAACAAGACTCTCGAATTAGTGGGATCTATGAATACCAAACTGCCCTAAGGGTCCACCTATTTTAATTAATTATTCATAAGCGTCTAATTATCGACTACGAATATATCCCATAGATTTATCTTCCGCCCTGTCTCTTCCAGGACTCGCACGAGTATACCATATTATGTATCAAAATAAGACTCTCGAATAAGTGGGATCTGTGAATATCAAACTGCCAAAAGGGTCCACTTATTTTAAGCAATTCTTCATAAGCGTCTAATTATTGACTACGAATATATCCCATAGATTTATCTTCCGCCCTATCTGTTGCGGTACTCGCACGAGTGAACAATATTGTGTATCAAAATAAGACTCTCGAATAAGTGGGATCTATGAATAAAAAAAAATGCAATAAGGGTCCACGTATTTTAAGTAATTATTCATAAGCCTTTAAATATCGACTACGAATACGGCCCATACATTTATCTTCCGCTATCTCTGTTCCAGGACTCCCGCGACTCGCCGCTGGTGCTGGGAGGCGGCGGGGGCGTCGCGGGCGGCGCGGGCGGGGGCGGGGACATCGTGCGCGGGCGCCCGTCCGCCAGCGGGGAAAGCCCGCGCGTGCCCCGCATGCACGCCCTCCCCTCCCCCTCCTCCTCCCTCTCCTCGCTGGCGGGCGGAGCCAAAGGCGGCGGCGGGGCGCACTCGTACAGCGTGGCCAACTTCCACCAGGGCGGCACCAGCGTCTCCCACAGCGTGTCGCACGACGAAGGCGACGACGCCCGCCCGCCGCAGCCCGCGCGCGTCGTAACGCATCACGGCTACCACGCCCCCGCCCCCGCCTCGTCCAGCACCCGCCGCCCCAAGCCGCCCAAGTGGACCAAGGAGGTGAGACATCCCGCGTCGGAAACGCAGCCGAGGGAATGAGGGGGGGGGGGGGGCATTACCAAGTGCATCCCTTCATTCATAGAATCACTCAGCATTCATAATTTTTTTAATTCAACTTTCGACCGCAAGTAATCAGTTTACAGCGCAATTACGGTAACTAACAATGTATGTCCACGTTGCCGCGGGAATGGAGGGAGGACATTACCAAATGCACCCCTTCATTCATAGAATCACTCAGCATTCATAATTTTTTTAATTCAACTTTCGACCGCAAGTAATCAGTTTAAAGCGCAATTACGGTAACTAACAATGTATGTCCACGTTGCCGCGGGAATGGAGGGAGGACATTACCAAATGCACCCCTTCATTCATAGAATCACTCAGCATTCATATTTTTTTTAATTCAACTTTCGACCGCAAGTAATCAGTTTAGAGCACAATTACGGTAACTAACAATGTATGTCCACGCTGCCGCGGGAATGGAGGGAGGACATTACCAAATGCACCCCTTCATTCATAGAATCACTCAGCATTCATAATTTTTTTAATTCAACTTTCGACCGCAAGTAATCAGTTTAAAGCGCAATTACGGTAACTAACAATGTATGTCCACGCTGCCGCGGGAATGGAGGGAGGACATTACCAAATGCACCCCTTCATTCATAGAATCACTCAGCATTCATAATTTTTTTAATTCAACTTTCGAGCGCAAGTAATCAGTTTAAAGCGCAATTACGTGAACTAACAATATAGTTATATAGTATAGTTTAACAGTATAGTTTTTCAGTATAGTCATAGTTATAACAGTATAGTTTTTCCGCTAATTGCAGTTACAATATTAAAACAAGGGAAAATATGAATTTTTAATAAAAGAATTGTAAAAAGAAAATAAACTAGTTATATATTGCAAGATGGTGTATTTGTTTGTTCAAGAGAAGATTTTCACGTACTGTGTTATTTCAGGAAAGTCAATTCGCATAATCCAAAGAAATTGATATTTGGATTTAATTTCATTTAAAATTTCTTTATACAGGTATTGTGTTATTCAGCAGCATAGAAGGTCAGATGGAAATTCAGAAAATGGTAACAATGTTGTTCATATGTAGTCCTGTAGTGGTACAGCTGTACAAATATCCTCGAGTAGTCGAATGAAACGAAGGGGCTGTTTTTTTCAGGAGTAGTAGAAAAAATCTCGGACGTACAGGGGAAACCGGGGCAGGTTGTCACAGTTTTAGATTTTGAATATTTGAAAAGGCAGTGATTAAAGTTTCCTTTTCTATCATTAACGCATTTCATAATATGAACCATTGGCTAGATTTTCACATAAATTGGAGGTCATAGCAGCATTTGCCTTTCAGCTGATCAGATTAGTTAAGCAACGTTGGTAACAAAACATAGATGTTAACATACATCGACTTTAAAAATATATTGACTGAAAACTATCGAGGGTTCGTGATGATCAATTCCCTGAATAAGGGTATGAGATGAAGGGGCAAACCGTATTCCTGCAGAATACTTCTTGACCATATTGTTCACCATTTGACGTGAAGAGCCGTCTTGAAGCCACACGTTCCTTTCGCGGTACAAACATCCGAGAGAACTCGAATGAAACGAGAGGGCTGTTTTTTCAGGAGTAGTAGAACAAGCTCTTGGACGTATAGGGGAGACTGGGGCAGATTGCCATAATTGTCACCTTTTGTGGGCGGTTATTTCTTTTACCATATTATGGATTACCACAAGATATCTGCTACCACCACGGAATTTATTTTATTTTTTTAATTTTTGAAGTGGCTATGTTTACACTTTTCTTTTTTATTATTAACACATCCCATAATGCAAACCCTTGGCTATAGTTTCACACGAATTGGAGGTCATAGCAGCGTTTTCTTTGCAGTTGGTCAAATTAGTGAAGCGACATTAATAACGAAACATCGGATTAAAAATATAATGACTTGAAGCTATCGATGTTTTTATACTGAATGTGTAACCTTTGACATTAAATTTCGTTTGCATTAAAATTTAATTAGTCAGGGTTCGTGTTGATCAATGTTGAGAAGAAGGGGCAGACCTATGCCTACGGCATATTTGTTGAGTATTTTGTTCACCATTCGACGTGGAATGCCGTCTTGAGGCCACACGTTCCTTTCGGCAGTACGAATATCCGTGAGCGGGCAGAATGGTAAGCAACAGAATTAATGACAAACCAAAATTAGATGACGTAAATTACGAAATGTGACATGTCACAAGACTAGTAACACATGGCTTCTACTATATGAAACGAAAAAAGAACAACTCCATTGACCAGCCGACATTGTCCTACATTGACTGGCCAAACTTGATATTGGCTGATTTTGGCTGACTGACACCGACTATTTGACACTAACCGTCTAACACTGGCTGTCTAACACTGGCTGTCATTGACGGTGTCACAGGTTGACATGGACTGTCCGACACTTGCTGACACTGACTGGCTGACATCGACTGCTTGACATCGACTGACACTATCTCAAATTAACTCACACTGTCTGACGTTAGCCATCTGACACTGACTGACATTAACCCTCTGACACTATGTGAAATTGAGTGTCTGCGACTGACTGACATTGACACTGGCTGGCTTCGGCCGTCTAGCTGACATTAACTGTCTGACACTGACACTTACTCTCTGAAATTGACAGGTCGACACTGGCTGACATTGATATTAGCATCGCGACATTGACTTTCGTATGCTCTTGAACGATCCCGCCCCTATTTTTCATAACAGCAACCATCTATTAGTCACACATTCGACGTCACTCAACTCACTTCCTCAACTGAGATGTGCCTCCCTTGCCCGCTTGCAGGTGCCGTCGCAGTCCTCATCGTCCTCGTCTCAGTCCACGTCGTCCTCGTCGAGCGTGAGCGTGACGGAGCAGAACGCGGGCGAGAGCGTGGAGGTGGGCGCGAGGCAGCCGTCGCCGCTGCAGAACGTCGTCCGTGACCACGCCCTCTTCGTGCACCACGGTGAGTTACTTCGCTCCGCCGCTTTATCGCTCCGCCGCTTCATCGCTCCGCCGCTTCATCGCTCCGCCGCTTCATCGCTCCGCAGCTTCATCGCTCCGCTTCTTCTCTCCTCTTCTTCACTCCACTCCACTTCACTTCACATCTCTTCCGCTGATTCCGCCCTCTGCTATGGGCATTAGTGCCGATCATTTTGGGAATGATTCACTCCGGGAGATGTTTTTCCCCCACCGCCATCTCCCTCAATAAAACCTGCACAACACTTACTGGACAAATGATGATTGATTCGTTACTAGTGATTCCCGGAGCGTCAACTGCTAATGACAGTAGTCACGTAAGTGTAGTGCAAGTTTTTTTCCCTCGGGAGGTGGCAGTGAACGTGCCACGCTGGATGGCACGATCCGTCGCCGATATACCATCGGCTAACGGTGTTTCCCTCAACCAGGTATCTCCCACCAGCGGGGCACCGCCCCAACTGGGACACGCTCTAAACTCCCGACCGGTGTCCCGGCAGAGGGGAGGAAAGGACAAGGGCAAGGAAGGAAAGATCGCGCGCGGTCCGTGGTTCGTTTGTTAGGGTACTGCTCAGGCTTTCGCCTGGTGTTTATCGGAGAAACTAGGGGAAAATACCTATCAGAGCAACAGGCCGGTAGAATTCTTCTGCAGACATCGGCTAAATTCGGCCTAACAATCTAGCTAGTGCCACAAATCCTTCACTGTCGCATCCTAAAACCTTCCCATCAGAGTCTGTATACAGCCAGTGGCCATTCCGACTCTCAGCTAGAGCCGCCGCTCACTCTCTGTCATTATCTCCAGGGCTTGGATGTACAAAAAAAGGCCAGTTCCCTCAGTGACATCGGTTGCCACCGCAACGCCTCTGACCACGAAGATCCTAGGAATAGAGAACCTTCAGAGGCGACCGACACTAGATATACTGTGATTTTCGCAACTCTGCCCTGGCAGGTATCAGCTGTTGACAGTTTCATCTAATCGGGAACTTGCACGTCACCATAGTGACATCACTATGGTGATGTTCGAGCTCCCGATTGGATGAAACCGTCAACAACAGATACCTGCCAGGGGCAGAATTGCATACACCGCAGTATACTTACCTAGGTCGAATTCAGCCGTTGTCTGGCAGAGAAATGTAGCGGTCGGCTGCTCTGATCGATAGTTTTCCGTGGTTTCTCCGATCAACATCACGCTAACACCGTCGCAGTACCCGGACAAATGATTAACGGACCGCGCAATATAATTTTTTATCTTTCTTGTGCTCACCCTTTACGTACACGATCGTTTACACTTCTGCACTTCCGGACTACGAATCAAGACAAATGAGGTGTCATTTGATACGTCTTGGTCTCCTGGTGGGGGAACACAATGTTTTTCGCGTATCCATCCAGATAAGATACTAAGAAACGTCTCTAAAACGTTTTTTTTTTTAGTTTAAAGAAACTAAAATATGTTTGGGATAATTTACAACATCCAGGGAGGCAATCAATTTGAATCATTTTCACTCCGATTCCCTCGACAAGACAAATCTATTGTGACAATTCTACGAAGATTCCTTTTAGGATATTCAGAAAGAACTATAGGAAAAGAGGAGTTTTTGGAGATAACAAAGCTCCTATGGTGAAACGCTGTGAATTACTGTTCTATTTTTTGGTATCCACATAAATCGTTCTGTCGTAATTCATCATTTAACATTTGACGATAACATTACACATTTTGTAATGAAACAAAAATTTGAACTGTATTTTAATAGAAAAAATAATTAAATAGTAAATAAATAAATAAATAAGTAAATAAAATAATTTTTATACCAGAAAATAATCGAGCCGGGCAACTGTGAAATGTACAAACTTATTTTTATTACAAACTTACAAAGCATAAATTACCCAACATGTTAGACAGACGCCGAACATGTTACGCTAAGCTAGTGTACAAAATACGATTCAGGCCTGCGTGTCACATCGACGATATGCGAGGGATGAGGAGTCTGGAAGGCATCAAGATTGTTGGATCTTCAGTAGTAAGTCTCGGCGGCGAAAGGAGAATCTGTAGGCACCCAGATATACATCTAACTAACCTAATACTCGCAGCCGTAAAATCTGAAGAACGTACGTATTGAACGTTTTAATAAGAAAAATCCAGATTTACTGCAAACTATCCAGAACCCAAATACCGTAATTTGGAAAAATAACTACTCTATGATGCATTCCGTCAGAATAAGGGGAGGTATATGATTTTTTTACAATTCCGAACAAATTTGGAACTGCACAAGTAATATGTAAATTATAATGTTTTATTTAATTGCAAAAATGTGCAATTTACCTTTCGATTTCTTTTACATTTTCTTCTTCTTAAACGTCTGCAGCCTTTTCAACATTTCTTCAACTTCTTTAATAGTCAAACGTTGCCTTAAACATCGCAGCTACCGACACTGGTATATACTAGTTACAAAAAAAATTAAACTAACAATCACTAACCACAAAACATTCAAATTTTTGTGAAAGTGCAGAGATGGACTGTCGTGTACAGGCCTGTTTATCAGTGACGAGCACAACTCTTTCCCCTTCACCCGCGTTTTCACCTTAACTCTATTTATTGAGACGCAAATACTAATCTCCTGTAAATTCCGACTTATTCCGTTAATACCTTTCGATACAGAAACTTTTGTCTACCGTGAAAACAGTGTCCATGTTTCGCTATCAATATTCATTTTGGACTATTTTTTTTTCATCAAACTTTGTTAGTTGATACATCTAATCTGATATATCTTAATTCCTAGGTTCTTTACACTCGCAATTTTAGTATTGTGATATTCACACGAGTTTCACTCTCGCTAAATATTTGGTAATATCTTTATTTTTGTGGCGTTTATTTTGTTTCTTATCCAGATCTATGCGAGGTTAAGAAAAACTTAAAAACGCATTTACCAATCATAAAAATTACGGGCATAACAAATATACATAAATCATTTGTTGTCTCTAAAGAAATCGTAAAAAATACAAAGCAAAAAATGCCTTGGCGGTACAAATCATAAAATTAAAAGGATTAAATAATAAATAATAATAATAATAATAATAATAATAATAATAATAATAATAATAATAAATGTAACATTTCATCATAACCAAGCGTCTGTTTATGGGAAAGAATTTTAAAAATACTAGTGCTGACATTAATACGTAAGCAACTTCTGAACATATTGTTCACATTACCACAGTGTTTCTTAATATATTTATTACTTAAGCAACGTCTGCAATAAACAATTTACGAAATATTATTTTTAGACTAAATACAGAGACATTTAATATTTTAAATAAATAACTTAAATTCCGTCTAGCTTCCTTTGTTTTATTAGAATTAGGCGAGATGAAAATTAAGGTTTCCATTATTCAAATAGAACAATCGCTATTTCTTCTTACCTCTTACATCGCTTGGCAAAAGATGCGAATTTAGTATTAGTTGGAGTGAGTACAGATACAATTTTATGACCGTTTTAGCAACACGCGTATATTCTCCTGACATGGTAAGGGCAGCCGATGATAAACAATATAAACTATACGAAATATTGTGAATACTGAAATTTTTAATTTTTAACACAATAGAGTTTAAAAACACGCTATGAAAAGTGGCAAATACATTTCTTCATTATTTTTTCAAATATTTTAATACCTCGGAATAACAAAATATTTACGATATTCTCTTCAAAATTTTCAATTTAAGAAGAGATGAGTAAGAAGGGAGAACAGAGTACCAGCTTAAAAGCTATTATATTTTTATGCATATGGATATAATATGTAGGAGGTGAAGCTCAAGAAAAGTTCAAACAACACTGAGTTATCTACTTTCCTCTCACAAAAAAAGGAAGTATATTAAAAATTGAAAAGCTTGTATGTTTAATTTATGATACCCGTTTGTTTGAACTCACTCTGATGACAAAAGGTTACTGTACACATTGACCTCATACTTGATTTATTGCCATCAGTTTTGTTTAAGTATCTAGATAAATGAATTATTTCAATACATTTCAAATATATGTAAAATAAAAAAAACCAGCAGACTATTGTTTTGCAGGAAAGCTCAATCATAGTGTCATAGGAGGAGTCTACTCTTTTTTATATATAAAGTCACTTTTTGTAATGAGATCTTTTAATAATTTACACCGCATCTAAATATTTGTGTATTTACATACTGAGCACTCCATGCACAACTGATGACCCTCACCCACACTTACACTCATGTATATTACAAGGTAATATTTACGATCGTATTAATACCAAAATTTAAATGTATATATTGATTGCTAAAAGACAATAATCACACACATCCAAAAAAATTACTACATTTATGCCCTGCATGCTTAATACACTTTGTGTGTCAAATATATATTACATGAACACAACGTAGATTGTTTATTGAAACCTCTCTTGGCATAAAAGAATATTCTATATATGTCTCAAACGCTTATTCGGGTTAAACACAGTGTCCATAGGAGTTACGAAACGAGTAAATAAATGAATGAAAATGTGTATGTGTATACGTATGTGTGTCTGTTTATATGTGTGTGTTTATGGGTGTGTATGTGAGTATAATGTGGGTTTGGCCACATGTATGAATACCCTGAGTCAAATATCAGCATCATTATGAGATCAGAAAAATTGATACGTGTATAACCTCAAAACCAAAACTAAAATTTAAATATCTCACCGACTGAACGCATTATTCCCACGTTGAATACCAACGAGAGCCAGCAAGTTTCTTCATACTCGTACGTCCAGCACTGCGATTTTAGGATGTAATTAATTCCTAGAAACAGTGGCTTATGAAATAAGAATGAGGCGGGAAGGAAGTAAAAATTGAAGTAAACCTATGCATTTAAAATTACCTCACATTGTTTATTGAAACCTCTCTTGGCATAAAAGAATATTCTATATATGTCTCAAACGCTTATTCGGGTTAAACACAGTGTCCATAGGAGTTACGAAACGAGTAAATAAATGAATGAAAATGTGTATGTGTATATGTATGTGTGTCTGTTTATATGTGTGTGTTTATGGGTGTGTATGTGAGTATAATGTGGGTTTGGCCACATGTATGAATACCCTGAGTCAAATATCAGCATCATTATGAGATCAGAAAAATTGATACGTGTATAACCTCAAAACCAAAACTAAAATTTAAATATCTCACCGACTGAACGCATTATTCCCACGTAGAATACCAACGAGAGCCAGCAAGTTTCTTCATACTCGTACGTCCAGCACTGCGATTTTAGGATGTAATTAATTCCTAGAAACAGTGACTTATGAAATAAGAATGAGGCGGGAAGGAAGTAAAAATTGAAGTAAACCTATGCATTTAAAATTACCTCACTCAAATAAACAATCAGATCTTCACAAAACTCGCAAAATGTTTCCATTAATTTTTTAATTTTGAACGAATTAACTTGTCGTAACTCATTCACTAATAGCACATTCACATTGCTCGCAATAACACACAACACTTCACATTTACCACAATAAATCGCTACTGGCGCAAATCATGTTTCGGTCTCAGAAATTTTATAAGTGTGACGTAAGCATTACGTAACCTAGCATAATTTGGAATGGCGCCAAATTCAACTCTTCTTACATAAATTACCGATTGATGAAACAAATGAAACATTTAATTAAGGGTTCATTACCCACCAGTCAAACCCTACATTTACAAGGAGAAAGAAACTAAATAGTATAGTGTGAAACCATTTTATAAAGCAAAATGTAATTGCAACAGTGTGGCGAATTTTCACTCGTTCAACAAAGTAACAACATGAGCAAATATCATACATTATTTTCATCTCCATTATAAATTTATCAAAGAGTTAAGATAGTTTTGATAAAATGTTCTATTTTGGTATCTTCCAGCTACTTTGTTATGCGATGGGCATTGCAAAAACGTTTATTTACCTGGCCTGTGAACGGATTTCTCACTATCAACGGCGTCTACCACAATAAACTAAAAGAACAGCATCCACCGATTCACCGTCATATTAAAACACTTTAATTTTTCATCACGAAAATATGCAAAAAAGAGAGATTCTTGGTGAATGTATCTGATATCTCACGCGAAGAGTACCAGAGTTCAAATCCATGTCATTAACTCATAAGGAATTTGAAAACTAAATGTATCCGCGGTAACTTATTTAGGTGTTCACGTAGTTTATTTATCAAGCTTGTATTTACTCATTGTATGTAAACATCGTGTTCACTTTTACTTTATAACTTTTGTATTTTCACTAGCTTACATAGGATCCGAGTAATTAGGCTATGGAAAAAACTGTCTCTGTCGATTTGCTCGCGCATCAACCCTTACTAAATACATTCCTTTGCTTTATTAGAACATTTTGTCATGAAAATTTCCACACGAATTCTAACACTGTGTGTTCTTTGTATCAAGAAAAATAGGTCATCATTTCAAAGTATATTTAGTCCTTATCAAAATTATTATATCATGGTAATAAAATGTCCTTCAGATTTCAATCACGAGAATTCACAAATATCCTTCAGTCTTAGTATCATAAACATTCTTGCTTAGTATTATAATGCCGTGAAGACATTTTATCAACAAATTCTTCCTTTGATTTTAGATTACCGTCCATCTTAGCTCCTCTATGGTATAATTAAGTGAATAAACGACAGAGTAAAATAAGAAGCAATATCGTGTATACTCTACTTTATTAAAAGACAATTAAAAGAAATTGAAAGCCAGATTCAAAGGTACAATAATCACAGAATAAATAAAGTTGGAAACCTTATGCAAATAATTCCATGCATATCACTCATTTCTGCAACTGTCATAGATGTCAAAAAGGTTGTTTTTAGAAGAGATGTTTTAATTTTCAAGTTCACATATGAGATAAATGGGGCAATACAAGTCCTCAATCGCTCTAAATTTGAAAAGGCCTAGTCTGTCATTTTGTCAAAATCTCTTCTCTTTATAGTGATAACTCCACTTTTTAAATATTTTTGTGACTATCACGAAAAGCAAAACGCTAACTGTCAAAGAATATTGAATAATTACTTCAAATATTTTTAAGAAAGTGTTGTGAATTGTTCGAAGAAATCTCTCGATAATACTGAATAAATATTTAGTGAACATTTCTTTATAAAATATAATATGGAGTTACGAGGTTTGCTAATTAGCATGGCGATATTATTTACTGCAAAATAAATGTAATAGAGTATGTCATGAGACTATTGAACATGGTATTTGATGCAAAAATTCAGTTTCTGAGATGGTAACATACATGCCCCTCTATCGAAACAATACCTATTAACATACCTAGAAATGTTAAGAGTGTTATTACTACCGATGCCAAAAGTTAAAAATCGAGGTGGAGCGTAGCGGAGCCGAGATTTTTAATTTGGATGAGACAGTAATAACACTGTACCATTTCGTGATATGTTCAGCGTTTTATCGGTCACCATAACATCTCAATCTTTTTGAGAAAATTTACGACATTACTGCGATATGAAACACATGAATTCTGTTGTTGCGGAACGATAATCATTATTGTTGGGTATTGCTTCCGATATATCTATTTCAACAATACACTTATATACCATGGCTCGAGGAAGATGGACGCTGAAACTTCGTCTGAACCTCAAGTAATTTTGGATGCAGCTGCGGAACCCACGCGAGATTTAATCCCTGCATAATAAAAATAATGCGTTTCTTCGATTACTATTTGTGTTGTAAATTTCCAAGTGATTTTTTCGTAATAATGTTGGCTTACGATGAATGGGTGGTTGTTTATTTGGGTTACTAAGGATGTTAACACCCGTTGCTAAGGATTTTAAATTTCTTAACCTACAGGTAGGTACAAGTGCACTTAAAAATGTATAGGGTTACATGTTAACAAGGGTTAAATACGCATGTGACAGATAATAGTTATTTACTATATTAGTGTCGTAATACATCTGATTACAATACGATATTGGAAAATTGCCAAACAAGTCCATTAGGACGAGTTTGGTAACCAATTGAGTATTGTAAACTGATGTTACGACACGAATATCGCATAACTTTTTATCCACTTTGTAAAAATTTGTTAGATTTAAGATTAAAATTTTCATTTAGTATTCACATTTTTCCCCTTTAAGTGGCGACACTGTTCTTAACAAGGAGAACAATTAAAACGCGCATGGTGTACACATTTCGACAACGACAACAATGCAGTTCAGACTCAGAAATAGAAATAGCAGCAAATGCTGCTATAGATTCTTTGTTACCATACAAATCAAAGAAGAAATATGAGCGTGAGTACTCAATTTTTAAGCATTGGTGTGAAAACAAAATAGTATTTCAAATACTAATATGAATTGTCAGGCTTCAACATCATCAGTAATTACAATTTCGAATTGCAAGAAATTTGTTGTTAATGTATATAATAAGTAATTATAACATGTTATTATTATTGTTATTATTTAAAAAATTCTTAACAAAGTTATTTTCATAATAAATATTTGAATAATTATTGTTATTCTCAATAGCAGACCATGGAATAGTGCTCGTCTCAGAATAACCCTACTCGTATGCCATTACCGCACTAGTGTGGTAATGAAGTTCATTACCACACTAGAGCGTTAAAGTACTTCATTACGAAACTGATTATAATAGCATAATGTTTCACATTATCTAACCAAAATGGATAAACGTCATTAACAACCAGTGTTGAGCCTTCGTTGCATTGTGTTCCGCACAGGAAACACCGACTCGTCGCACAGCAGTGTTCGTCCGTCGTCCGTCGTTCGCCATCCGCACGGAGGCTCCACCACAGTGGTGCACCACGGCACGGGCCACGTGTCGCACCAGCCGCACCAGCCGCACCAGCAGCACCAGCAGCACTCGCTGCTCCAGAGCCACCTGGGCGGCGGAGGCGGCGGCGGCGGGGCGGTGGGCCAGCTGTCCACAGGCAGCGTGCTCACCTCGCTCACCCCGTACCCGCTCATGGGGTTCGGCGGCGGCCTGGGCGGGGAGAGCAACTCGCCCAAGGCGTACCTCGGTGAGGGCCTATTCTCGCTTAGCGATCTGCTTTTGTTATCGCCCGCCCGTTTTGTTCTGATTCTTCTACCTCCCTTAGGTACTGACTTACTCGCTTCCCTTTAACGAATGATTTTGGAAGTTTTATTGAACACTACGCTTTTAGGAGGACTAGCTGCTCTGCGCATGCGCGGGTATGCTAAAACTGCTGAAATCATTTATCACAAAGAAGCGTGCAAGGAGAAGTATAATGATTTCTTCCTAATTCTTTATTTCTTATTCGTTTCTCTTTATCTTTCCGTTCATCCTCATCTTCTATATCATCCTCTTATCCTTTATATTTACTTCATTTTGTCCTTCCTTCCTTCCGTTCCTCCCTTTCTTCCTTCCTCATACTACTCATTCTTAATTTCTAAATTCATCCCTTTCTTTTACAATTTCTTTCTTACCACCTCCTTCTACTATCTTTAAATTTTCTTTATCGTTTCCTCTTTCTTCTTTACCTTCTCTTTCTTTGTCGTCTTTCACTTTTTTACGGTTCCCCATTATGGAGATTTTTATCCGTTTATTTTCATTACCCTTCTTTCTTCTTCATATTGTATATTTCCTCATCTTGTTCGTCTTTCCTTTCGCCTTCTCTTGGGCAGCGTGCTAACCTCGCTCACCCCGTACCCGCTCACGGGGTTCGGGGGCGACCTGGGCGGGGAGAGCACCTCGCCCAAGGCGTACCTCGGTGAGTTCTGAATCTGTCAACACCTGCCGTTGGTTTATCTTCTTCTGCTTCGCTATCCTCTATAGGTCCTGATTTACACGCTTCTTTTTGTCAAATGATTTGGGGAGTTTTGAAAACGCGCACAGCAGCATCTGGAACGGCGAGCAGCTTTACGCATTTGCTGGTTTGCTAAAAACACTCCAAATTATTCGTCGAAAGGAAGCATGCACGACAGATCAAAAATTTCTTCTCCTCTTCCTTATCATTTTTGTCTAGTTTTTCTTCGTTTTTATACATATTTTCATTTTTTATCATTTTATTTAACAGCCCTTTTTCTTCATTTTTTTTATTTTGTTCTCTCTTCCTTCTACATATTTCCCTTTCTTATTTCAGTATTATATCCCTTTTTCGTTCTATACTTTATTTCCTTAACACTGTTTTCTTTTTCTTTTTAACTCTCTTTATCGTGTACTTCTCTTTCTTTCTGAGTTTCTCCTACTGTGTCATTACTTTCATCAGTGTTAATATAAACTCTCTTTTATCAGCGCTTTTTCTCTACCCTTTGCATTTCTTCATATTCTTATTCTATGGTTCCATATCTTACTGTTTCTCTATTGCATTCTTCTTTCCTTTCACTTTCTGCTAAATCATGATCATTACCTCCCTTATTTCCAATTTACTCTTCCCTTCATCTTTTTCTAGCAACCTGGTGGTAGTGGGTTTTGGACTTGTGAATTCCTTCAACAGGGACTTTAAGTAGAGAGTAGCGTACAACAATTGACAGCAATATCAATCTTCTCTGCATATGTGTGTGTGAGAGAGGGAGTCTGTGCACGTGAAAATAACAAAGAAGTGGAGACAGATAGATTTTTGTCTTTTATAGCTGCAAAAATAATTTCTAATAGGATCCGACCTGGTCTCTAGTGCCATTAGAAAGAGTACGAATGTGAGTGAGTGTATGTGAGAAAGAGACAGAAGACATTACGAGATGAGACAAAAAGAGAGAAAGAGTTAGGGAGGGAGAGAGATTTAGAGGCAAAGAGAGATATATAGAAAGAGCGGGAGTGAGAGAGTGTGGTAAGCCGAATGGGTGACAGTGAGAGAAAACTAGAGAGCTAGAAAGAGCAGGTTCACAAAGGAGGTAGAGCTAGAAAGAGCGACAGATAGAGAGATCAGGAGTGAGGTAGAGCGACAGAAGGAGCGTGAATGAGAGAAAGTCGGGAAAAGAAGGGAGTGAAAGAGTGGGAGAGACACAAAGAGAGGGAGTAAGAGAGAGCGAGACAAAGTGCGGGAGTGAGAGATCGCGAAAGACCCAAAAAGTGGAAGTGAAAAAGACAGAGAGAGCATGAGAGACGTAAAGAGTGGGAAAGAGAGAGACAGAGAGAGAGAGAGAGACAAAGAGCGACAATGAACCAGAGTGAGAGTTAGAGAGTGCGGGTGCGAGAGAGGGAGATAGAAAGAGGCAGAGAGATAGAGCAGCCGCCACGCGCGTGCGTGCGTGCGAGAGAGAGAGAGAGAGAGAGAGAGAGAGAGAGAGAGAGAGAGAGAGACAGCGCGTGCGTGTGTGCGCAGCGACGCTGTCTGGCGCGGGCGGCGGCGGCGGGGACGTGCCGGCGCTCGTCATCCCCATGTCGCACCTGCAGTCACTGGCGTCCGGGCCGCTGCCCGTGGTGAGCACCGGCGCCAGCCTGCAGCCCATCTCCACCCTGTCGCCGCTCGGGGGCGCGTTGCCCACCGCCGCCGCGCCCATGGCCGTCTTCCAGGTGAGCCACCCTCACCACCACCACCACCGCACTTGCACCATGCACCCTTCCTCTGGGATCTACAAGTGTCTCGGAGAAGATGTTACAAACTTCTCGGGCATGAGTAGAGTCGACTATTATGACATTTTGCCAATGAACATGTTGTGGAAATTTCATACACCAAAGGAACACATGTGACATTTGATATGCCATTGACCTGCGATTAACAGACAACTCATTGGACGCTGCTGTTAGTCATGCTTTGATGCAAAGAGATTGCATGTACCCAACAAACACTAGTACGTGATACATCTATCGATGATAGTAAATATTATATTTGTTGGTCGATTATTTCGAGTTTCCGGGCGCGATAACTGCTAAGGTCAAAAATTCAGATACCGATCTAAGCGTCAGATTTCAATGTTATTCCAATCCAAGTATCTCCCACTAGCGGGGAACCGCCCTACCCGGGACTCACTCCAAGCTTCCGACTTGGTCACCCGAAATGTGTGGTAGTGTAGTGCATATAAGACTGTGTAAGTAAGGGGTGAGGATAGGACAAGGAAGAGGAAGAAAAAATTGCGCGTTGCGTTTGACCCGTTTGTTAGGGTACTGCTCCGGCATTAGCCCGGTGTTGACCAGAAGAACCACGGAAAACGTCCGAACACAGCAGCCACTGCAATTCTCCTGTAGACAGCGGCGGAGGCCTACCTAACTGGCTAGTGTCGAAAATTCTGTCACCGTCAGGACTCGAATCCTAGAACCTGCCGATTAGAGACACCGCGGGGACATCATTTCATGCCCTCAGCAACCTATTATAAATATCACGGTATTGTAAATATCACGTGGATAACAGCATTGTAACCACGACATAGTCATTAGGGAAAAAGTGCTAACCTTCAGCGTTTCACATGCTCTAGAAGTTAATAACATTTATTCTGTACCATCTTCGTTAATATCTTACATATGCGAGTGCGTTTATGTTTGTGTGTGTGTGTGTGTGGCTGGGTACAGGGGCACTCTCTGCCCATGGCGACGCTGGCCACTGGCTTCAAGTCGTTCATGCCGCCCATCTCCACGGCCCCGCCCCCGTCGCCGCCCCCGCCCCCGCCCGCCCAACAGAAGGGCAAGAGCCAGGGCCAGGGCGGTCGCCACCACCACCATTATCACCACGGCCAGCACCACCACGGGCACCACGGAGGCGGTGGAGGACAGCAGGGGCAGCAGAACAACCAGCAGGCGCAGGTAGGTTTGCTCTTCTTGCCTTTTCCCGTTTTCTCCTTCATTTTCTCTTATTTTCCCTTCTTCATTTTTAATAGTCTATACTTTTATAATAATATCTACTATTTTCTCTTCGTTCTTTATTCCCTTATTCTAATTACCTTTTGACATTTTCTCCCCCTTTTCTGCTTGTTCTTTCTCCTTTCATTTTTCTTCTTTTCCTTCTTTATTCTCACACTACGTTCGTCCTTTCAACTTTTAAACTTTATCATCAATTCATATTTTTCTTTCTCCTTCATCCCTTTTTATATTATTTCCTCTTCATCCATTCCTTCATTTTTTTATCTTTCCCGTCCTCGTTTATTTTCTCCTCCTTACCTTTTCACATTTTCTACTTGCAATTTACTCTTCTCCGCTCTCACATTTTCTCTTATTCATTCTCTTTCCTTTTTACAATTCACTGTTCCATCTCCCTTTTCTTTTTCTTTCGTTTTTTTCTTTTCAGTTTTCTCTGAACCTATTTCAATTTTTTCTCTTTCTTCCATGCTTTTCTGTTTCCTCTCCCTTTCCTTTTCAGTTATTTCTCTCTTTGACTCAACTTTCCCTTCCTTGTCTTTTTTCCTTCTATCTGTCTTTTCTCTATTTTCTAATAATTTATTTATCTTCTATTTTTTTACCCTTTCTTCCTCAAACTCTTTTTTCGTATTTTATTTTTCTTTACTTTTCTTCTTTTTCTCAACTATCCTTTTTTCCACCTAATTTGCTTTCTTTTCTCAACCCTTTCGCTATTCCCGCTTTCGCGGTTTATCTTCTCTCAACTTCCCTCTCTCCTTTGCCTTCTCTTTCCCATCTCTTTTTTTTTTGTTCCTTCTTTCCCCCTTTTCTTTACCCATTTCCGCTCTTGTACTTATTCTCCCTTTTCCGCCATTCTTCCTTCTCTTTCAACTTTCCTTCCTCCAGTTAGAATTCCACTTGGATATTAATTCTCTTTGTCGCAGGACGTGAACTCAATTAGAACTAATTTGCCTCTACTACGAAGGCACATAATAAAAATTATGTTCTTCAACAGGGTAGACGCTACAGTCTATCAATCTTATACTTGTATTTTACATCAATTGGATATAGTGTCTGTCTTGCCTTCCCTTACATGTAGCTTTGTCAGAAACTGCATTATTCAATTGCAACCATTAATATTAACGTGTCTGTTGAGGACAACTTTGATTGTTTATTATATTTTTCTCTCTATCACATCGATGTGTTTTGATATTCTAAACTGAGTGTATCTAATCACATCATTCAGCATCTAAAATAGATCTATTTCACTACCACCATCTCATCTTCCAGTTCTACCACCCCCTCCGCCACCACCAACCCTCCATATCCACCACTATCAGTTTCAACTCCATTTCACATCTAACTTACCACCATAACCATCACCGTTACTTTTACCACCTTTAGTGTTACACGTACCCTATCACACTCATCTCTCACCATCCCCCATAGCCAACCTCCATCAGTCCAAACTCGCCAAAAGCACAAATACAATACCATTTACCCCCTAACACGATCACGTCATTAATGAAGCATCCTCATGTTTTAGATTTATTAATAATTCTGCAATTAAGTGTGAGAACTTGGTGGCAGAATACACTAACTTAACATTACAGAACTTAACAACTATACAAACTTCACAAAATCACATGAATATTTCACCGTGCAATCTTTCATAGAACTCCACTTCACCACACTTCACTTCACCACACTTCACTTCACCACACTGCAATACAGCGAGCTGTAATGTCTTTCTTACTCACTCGTTTCTCTCAGTTACACAACGTCACTGCACTTCACGCCACTGCACATAATAATAATAATAATAATAATAATAATAATAATAATAATAACATTAATAATAATAATAACATTAATAATAACAATAATAATAATGATAATAATAACATTAATAATAATAACAACAATAATAATAATACTTAATTTCAAAGAAGACATAGGTAATTACACTGAATTTTCTTAAATATATTTATAACATATCTACATTCAAGAAACTAATTTATTTTTAAATTTGCTCAGGCTTTGAGGAAAGGGATCGAAGATTGTCACAGGCAAACTGTTCCAGTCCCTAATAGTGCGATTCGCGAATGAATATTTCCCAACGTCCGTTTTCTGAATTCTTGACTGAATTTTGTGCATGTGATCCGCTCTGCCGAAATATGTAGGTTTCCATAATCGACTTTGAATTTCTTTCCACGCTCGAAGGCCTGTGTACGCTTTATACATTGCGTAGAGACGTGACTTTAATCTTCTCCTTTCGAGTGACTCCCATACCCCTTTATTCTTGGTACCCCTGAAAGTAAATTTTGATGCTCTACGCTGGAACTTTTCTAGTTTTCTTTGTTGCAAAATTCTGTATGGGTCCCAACATACCGCGCCATATTCTAATATAGGACGCACTAATGACATATATGCTAGTTCTTTGGCTCTCACTGTACTCTTTTTCAGTATCCGCATAACAAAATGTAAAGTACGATCAATGTACGATCAATACCAGTGAATGCCGAAGCTGTACTATGACAAACGGTGCATGAGATGCGCAGATCTTTCCTTCCTCTCCCTTACACGTATCTTATCCTCTCCCTTTGTCACATACATTACAGTGCACTACCACACATGACGAGCATCCAGTCGGAGGCTTCCGTCTTGCCTGGGCCAGTTCCCCGTTAGTTAGATACCTGGAGGGGAAAATCCTTCGCAATCCGACGTGTAGGTCGGCGCCATTTCTTACCATACTGCGGGAAAACGACACCACTCTTGATAAAACATGCTCTACATTAGTGATAAATGGCCAAAGCAATTGCTTTTAGAAACACGAAAAAATAAATTATCAATCAATCCTCCTCCCTACCTTTCTCAATCACCACAGCTGTTCTTAACTTTTCCATCAACCCCTCCACCCCAAATCATTTATCGTTTCAAACACTTTCTCCTCCACAGCAACCTACACCACCACCACAATCACAACCAATACCACTATCAAGTCGCTGATGAACCATTCTCGTGTTCCAGTACACGCGCCAAGTCCTCAACCAGATCCAGAGCCACAGCGCGGGTAACAACGGCGGCGGCGGTCCGCACAGCCTCAACAACCACAACAACCTCAACAATCTCAACAACCTGAACAACCTCAACAACCACAACAATCTCAACAACCTGAACAACAACGCGGGCGTGAGCGGATCTTCCCTGGAGGGCTTCCGGCTCAACAACGTGGTGCCTTACATGCAGCAGCACCTGCACCGCACGCGCAACCAGCTCAACGCGCAGCAGAGGCCCTCGACCAGTATCCGCCTGCCGGCGCTGTACAACATGAAGGTGAACGCCACGCGGGCCAACCCCCTCGCCTCTCGGTTGAAGGAGAGGGCGAAGCGGGTGGTCAAGCAGATCGTGATAAAGAAGGAGAGGCAGTAGGCGAGGAGCCGGCCCAGCCACTTCTAGTACAGACGATTCCCACGGTTAATTAAAGGAAAGGGAAAATAGGGTGGGCAAACCGATCGGGATAAAGAAGGAGAGGCGGTATGCGAGAAACCATTCCAACCACTTCTATTGCAGACATTTCCCACGGTTAAATAAATACTGTTAAAGAAAAGGGGAAATTGGGTGGGCAATCAGATCGTGGTAAAGAAGTAGAAGCAGTAATCGATAAACTAGCCAAAATATCTTACAAATCCAATTTTAGGAAGTTCCCTCAATTAAATTATTTAAAGGATATCAATTTTTTTTAAGCCGAGTGCTTTTTTAATATGAATAATTGTTAAATAGAAAATTGAACAACGTTTCATGGTCTGATCTAGTCATGTTTTCAAATGGTTGGAAGTAAAACAAACTTTGTTTAAAAGAAATACAATAGTAAAGATCTTCAAGTGGTTTGATAAATTCACACACATTTATTTGTAAGTGCGAGACACAAGGGAATGTAAGAGTGTCAAAGAAATATTTAAAAACATACCAATATCTAAAGGCAAACGCTTACATTTTCTTGTGTCTTGAACGTACAAATATTTTTATGTATTTATCTAACAATTTGAAGATTATTTTTATTGTAATTCTTTTGAAGCAACCCGAAGATGTAGCTGTAGGAGGCCATTAAACGTTTTAATTTATATCTAACAATTTTTCATGTACAAATAGCTCACAGTCAAAAATTTAATTGCCTTTAATTCATTATCAGAACTATCTATCTTTGTAACATCAAACAACTAGGATGCTATCTTTTTCCGATAGTTATTTATCATACAACTCCTGTTAGAGTTTAAAAACACCAACATTACCGTTCCAGGTCCTGGAGAACGCCAAAGTGTGAGACGGTGCCATTGGCAGGCTCTAGAGTAAACAGCACTATAACTGAAGGAAAATTGAGTGACCTATTTATACGAGTAGTTAGAAATACATTACAATCATTTGTTTTTTGAAATTGGTAATTGCATTGATAAAAAGGAATGTTTGAAATTGTTAAATCATCTCAAGCGCCTTCTTCCCACTAACTCGCAAATATTCACATACAAATTAACTTCTGACATTGGGACATTTGAATAATGGACGAAAGAGAGAGGGTAGTGTAAATGGTCAAAAGCAATAGGCTCTAATCGTGTGCGATTCGATAGCATTTCGAGTACTATTAAGACTCATAGATGTTTTGTTCAAATGTGTTCTGTATATTTAAATATTTAAATATGGTAAACAGAGATGGATTTGGAAACGATGAAAAAATGAAGACTGCAATCGGGAATCGGTACTTTCTTTCCTGACAAAATTCCTTGAAAAATATTCAGACCAAAAGTCAATCTAAATTTTATTTAGATTGACTTTTGGTCTGAAGTTGTTGGTTGGAAGGTGTTGCCACACGCAATGTACTCAAATAAGAGTTGAAACAGTTATAAACAACTGAAAGCTTAACTCGATTAGTCAGACCCTACAAAAATCAACATAATATAATATCTACATTGTGCGCGAGTTACATTTGATTTTTTTACTATCCTGTGCAGCAATTTATATGACCTTCCAAAAAAGGGGCATTTGATTCGTTCTTTTGGCTTAGTCCCTTATTGGCATTTGAATATTTTAATCAAATCAATTCAAGTAAATAGCACAATTATTTTATGTCATTATTGATTCAATAATTCTTTCAAACGACACAATAAAATGGTAGCCTAGTCGCGAACTGATGAAATATAAGACTCAAATATAATAGGAGAGGATGAAGTTTATAGTGGTGTAAGTCGTTATCAGACCAATATTTTAATATTTCTATTTAAATAAAGACGTTCATTATATTTGTACTGAGGTAGATCTTCCTATAACTAATAAGACTGATACTATGCACATTGTCAATTTCTAAGTTATTCTGTCATTTTGCAATGAGGAATCATTGTTAACCAAAATAGAAGTATTTTTGAAGAAAAAGTAAAATAAAATAAAATTTTTTTTAGAAAATAAAATTTTGATTTCAATGAATGTTTTCATTCATTTTTATTCACTCAAAATCCAATTTATCCACATCTTCCTCCATGACCCCTAGTTTAATAGATTTAATATTATGATAGGTGGAGGAATATCAAAACAAAATAAGTATACATGCGTTTTTTATGTTTTTCGTGACTTTTGAAATAAAGTCCTCGCTAGTGTTCGTTTTTAATTTTACTCGCGTAAAAAAATTACTATTTTGCCGCCAATCTCTAAAACTTAACAGAAATCTGGAATTTTTCTTATTCCAGCTCTTTGTATTTCACAACTTCTTTTGGCAAACAATATTAGTATTTAAATTCCCTTGCTAGACTGGCTGCCTTAAGGACTAATTTAGATGTTAAACAAAACAAGCACATTAATGACATTGAAGAATCAAATTTTCATGTATAATAACGTATTATAGAGTTGATTGAATTCTAAAGATGTTACATTCATGCGTTTCATGATTGTCTTTAGAAGGAAAAGTTAACGCAATCAAGAACCGACTTACACCACTATCTATGCATCATATTCATACGCACGACTAGGAATGAAATAAATAGACGATTGATATAATATTTATATCAATATTTAATATTTAATATTTCTTCTTCTTGAATCATCTATGTATAAATAAAAGGGAATTCGCACATTGTCGCAAAAACTACTCGATCAAATTTGCTGAATTTTTTCCACTTTGTTTTTATTAGTAATGGGAGTATTTAAAGAGTGATTAAAATTAAATTGGACATATGGGGGTTGTTGATGAATATTTATTCCTTTATGACGACTCAAACACCCCTGAACTGTACGGAACCCGCCGCACAGTCTAGGATTAAGCGCGTCAAGTATTCTGCTCATGTGATTGTGAAATATCGGCCGGAATTATTACTTGAATCTCGGAGAAGTAAATCAAATTTCTCCAAGATTGTGTCGAAGCAAATGCATGTCCAAATTTGAGGGAGAATGTTTTAACAATAGGATATTTAACAACCATATCCAAATCAGGACTTAGAACAAACCCACACTTGTGAGAAAGTTTTTCATCTATTAGAACTTTGCACAGTAATGTGTAATGCACTGCCAATAGCGAAGCATGACTGGGTCCATTAGTAATTTATAATAGAGGTTTGTCCTGATGTTTCACGTTCTTCTTCTTAGTCATTCATTTGGTAACGTATTTAGCAATGATATCACGTGTGAGACTGATAGCTAGCCTCGTACCAACCCGTGGAACCAAGGTGCTATTTGGGCTTCTTTACGGGCAACGACAAACTTTCATTTTTTTACGAAGCTGAAAATCATTTATGTTAATGAGGTGCTTTTTGATCAAAATATGATGAGTTTTATTATAAGTGTTGGTTGATATATTTGAAGTTATTACAGCGCCTTTGGCTGTGGATTAAAAAGTGTAAAAACTATTCACTGAATATTCAGAATACATTTTCAAAATAGTAGTAGAATTTTAATTATTGGCACAATATAGTGCTATACTAAGGGAAATCATAAATGAAAACCCTGTTACTCACGAATGAATAGTTCATTTTTATTCAATTCACTGATTTAAGAGAAGGGAGCGGGTTATATTATTGACATTATAAAGTTAAATATAACATCAAGGTAATTCAATATTGTTCTAAACTTAATCTTAAAATTTATGATCGAAGTCAATTCTACTAAACATTACGGCATTCTATCTACACGTTAATATTACTAGCCACTTTCCAGATTTTCATTCATTGAATTTGGTTATGGATACGAAAGAAAAACGTCACAAATAGCTCTCAAATAAAACTATTTTAAACAGAAATAAAGCTACGTTAATGTAAAAGTTTATTCTAAAAATCTTGCTCATTTATACTTTTTTGCAAACCTTGACCCGATATTCTCTTACCCCCTGTTTTCTTATTGAAATACTAATAATAGGCGAACAGCGAAATTTTTAAATTATTTTTGACGACACTTTTTTCTTAAAAACTTTTGGAGAACCCGTAAAAATCATGGAACCAAATAACACTCAGACGAAATCATTAATGAAATGAAGAAAAATAATAATTACAATAAGCAGCGGGGCTGGTTTTTTCTTTAAATATTTCATTTTTTATAAGTTACCTCCATCAAATTTCTCTAAGAACACTCTCATTAAAAATTCCTTAATTTGAAGAGAGTTACGCGAAGTTGACCACTGTCAAAATAGGATTCTTTTATAAAAACACACACTTGTCATAAAATTGACCCCCGCCGTACCAAATCAGGAGATCATCCAGTCTAAATTCATTTAGGAAAGCCTACTTGGTGTTTGTGTACTTTGCAAATCTTAGACACTGCCCCCAAAAAAACAAACAAGCTGCCGAATTGCACCGCCTTCTATCGTTCTCGTAGCTCCAAATTCTGCGGATACAGATTGGAAGGATTTTAATTTATATTGCTTGTAGAGAAGCCATATTCCAAAGCTTTGCCAAAATTCAAGGTATTTATTTTGCTCCAGTTTCGCAACGACACAATCTCGGCAATGCAGGAAATCGTGTAATACAACTTTCGTGTACTCGGTCCGGATGGCCGAGATCAATAAGGCAGTAGTGCCGTAGTGATCTCGGGCCGAAGGATCGAGTCCCGCCTCGGGCGTGGTTGCATTTGTGTTGGTCCTTTCACCCCCCATCATCATCATCATCATTTCGTGCCATCCTCACAGTTACCATACCGTTGCACGCAATAGTGGTCACTAATGACCTAGATGTTAATGCGACCTTAAATAACAAGAAACAACTTTCAATTGGCCCTCTAAGTGAGTAGTTTCGATTCACGTGCACACGATTAACTTTGTTATTTTTGAAAATAATCACTATCTGAACAGTACCTACTCGAAACAATTATAAGTGATCGGCAAAGCCAGTTGAAATTTGGAAATAAGGGGTACAATAGTAATTAAATTAAGTTAGAGAGAGAGCCGACCTGGCGAAGAACGTGTACCAACTCAACGTTTCGGTCCACCAAGTGTCACGGGTTCAAGGTCTGCCTTGGGCATGGGTGTTTGTTCCTTGACTCTCATGCCTGTATTATCAGGGAGGGCCTCGCCCAGAGGAGTGAGTTAAAGGAGCCTGCCAGTGTGTCTGTGTCTAGTGTATGGTCGAATATGCATCGGGTAACCGGCTGTCGGCTGGATAAAATGTCTAGGCAAGAGAGTAAGAAAGGTAGTCCAAAAACGTTCATATGACGAAATAACGACAATCCTAATGTAAACTGTTTATTCTTTAAATAATGTGGGTATTATTAGGTATTCTGACACTTGACCTTCGGTGCTAATTTAGAACATTCTATTTTCAGGATGTAAACAACAACAATAATGATGGAAATGGAAACGGCGGAGACAGCGGCGGAAAACATCCAGGTGTCGTGAACCTCAACGGCCTGCAGGGTCTGCAGGGCGTGCAGACCCTACAGGGACTCAACTCGGGGCTCAACACTGGACTGAACTCCGCCCTCGGCAACGCCATTCTCGTCAATGGTGGACTGCAAAGTAAGTTGAGCTGCCCTCTTTGACACTGGGCCTTGCAGCAGCGCCCAGATCACCTGTATCGAGCCTCACCTACAGCCGCCACTCACCTACTCACCTACACCCTACAGCTTCACCTAGTCTGGGCCTCTAAACCGTAGGATGGGTGGTCAGATACGAACCCTAACGAAAAACACAAAATTATGTAAAATTAAATTAAAGTAATAGACGTAGTATACGTTCTATTCCAGATTAAAATGTTTCATTTTTGATTTTTAATAAAGTATTCATCCTAAAGGTTATTGTGCGGAGACAGAACATTGGCCGTAGTACCGCACCCGTGTATTGACTCGTTTTTTTAAGCCTACCCAGGCGCGAGTCTAGGGGAGCTTTTCCTGTGGGCATGTCCTGTGGGCGTGCCCCTGAAGCACCTGGATATGACTCTCATTTCTCTAAGAGATGTCAGTCTCAGTTAACTGAACACACGGTGAGATCTCGTCTGGATGGAATATTTTCAGGAAGATTTAATTTTCCCGGGCATCTCCCAGGGTTCTTTTACATGTCACAAGTAAGTCATAACCACTAAGGTATTTTCTGCCTTTCGAAAGTCCACGCACCTCAGCCGGGATCGAACTGGGGGTTTAGACGTCAGTAAGCTATCAACTCTAAATCGAGTGAAATTGCATCTCAACTGTTAACAATAACAGAATGCTTACTCACACCCAATACCGGGCTATTGAAGTTGTAACACAGTTCCAGGGTAGGACGTTCGCATTTACGATCCAGTACGAAACTATTTTCACTTTTTAAAACAATGATTTAAAAAGTGTGAAATCTAGCCACACGGATGCAGCTAATTATTAATTACCCCGAATGGATGGATGGATGTACACAACATTAACAATAAAACTAACAATATGGCAACTTTGCGTGTTTCAGTGAGCAACGGCGTGGCAGGCCTGCAAGGTCTGAATGGCCTGCAAGGCCTGCAGGGCCTGCAGGGCCAGCTCACCCTGCAAACGCCGCTCAACCTGCCTGCAGGGAACGGCGGCGCGGGCGGGCAGGCGGCTGGCTCAACTCTCAAGGGCGTCACGGCGCTGCCGGTAAGGGACACCCAGTGATCTCAACATCATAGCTGGGATGCTTTTTGATTACAATATGATGAGTTTTATTAGAAGTGTTGGTTATAATTTAATTTATTTCAGCGCCTTCGGTAGTGGATTAAAAATAATAGAGCTATTCACTCTAAAACTGAATATTCAGAATACGTTTTGAAAATATTAGTAGCATTTTAATTCTTGGCACAATATAGAGCTGCCCTAAGGGAAAACACGAATGAAAATACTGTTACTCACGAATGATTAGTTCGTTTTTATTGATTTCACTGATTTCACATTATAAAGTTAAATACAACACCAAGATAATACAATAGATATTTTCTTCTAAATATATTCTTAGATTTTATGATTGAAATCAATTCTACTAGTCAAGCTTCTATTTACACATTAATAATACCAGCCCCAGTCGAGATTTAAATTCGTTCAATTTGAGATTGGATAGAAACACAATAAGAATGGTTACAGAGAACTCACAAAACACATTGTACAACATTATACCTGGATGCTCGATTACAATGCTTCGAGGTGCTGAAAATCATGTCGATCGTTGCTCATTTCGTTGGATGCGGTAAATGTCTACCTATAAACTTTCTTACGAATTAAATGCCCGCCTTGCGTGATGTTAGTGATGCTTACAATCGTGTAGCATTTCTTTGTAGTGATGTTAAAAACGCTAAGAAACTGTAAACTATATTCAAATGTTATTAGATGAGATATTATTTGGTTCACATTACTTTGATATTTTTTTTACATTTTTAATATATTTTTATTGTATATTTAGTTTGCTGTAAGTTGATCTAACGAAATTATTAAAAACACCCACTCCCCCTGCGAGAGTATTAAAAAAGCCTCAAAGATTTGAAAGACTGGAATTTGTTAGAATAATATAGGTAAATTGCAAATTTCTAAGTATTAAATATGGGATACTTTCAACTTTTTGTTACGTTTTAGTGAACATAAATGAGAAAATCAGTTGGAAATTGGAATGAGACGCTAATTCCTGCTCTTTGGTTCTGAGATAACTACGACGGAATAGACGTTCTCCATCAAAGGGGACCGTCACGATTTCTGTGTACAGAGTGTTGTCTCCAGTTTACACTAGAGTTCACTGAGAACTCCTTGCCCATCAACCACACGCTGCTACAAATGCCATTCTGATTCTCGAAGAACACCAGTGGATTAATTGATTGGTTAGTGATTACGGACGCGTCAACTGCTTAAGTCATTAGACCCGCAAGCGTAGTGCATGTTTTTATCGCGGAAGGTGCCAGTGATCTTCCCCCGCTGAATGGTGAGATCCAGCGCCAGCCTACCCGTCGTTTTGCGGCGGGTTTCCCCAACCAGGTATCTCCCAGCAGCGGGGTACCGTTCAGGCTTCAACAAGCTCCAATCTTCCGACTTGCACCACCTTTATAATTGACTGAAAGGTTTTTACAAATCGAATCATGTGTCAGACGATTGCTGGTTATTGTATATAGTATACACTCACTGCCCTTTCCATTTAAAAACAGTCAGTCGTCGATTTTTTACCATTTAAATCACTAGCTATCTCCACTTCGCCAATAATAACTCAACGATGCAAGTATACCCATGTATTGTAGTTGGTCTCGATAATGTCGTAATGAACAGATAGCGCCAGATAAGTGTCCGTTCTATTATTTTAATTTATTATTAAAAAATTGTGTTGTTACCATAAAACGGGTTAATAATAGCAACTCATAACACTTCTAGTGCCCACTAACTATCAGTTATCATCACTAAATTTGGTTGAGTAGAAGTATCAAATTTCTTCCCACATGAAAATCTTTAGTGTTTTAAATAAGATAATTGTTCTGCCCCTGGCATTTACATGCCAGGGAGAAGTGGAGAGAAAAATTCTTAAAGACCACGTTACATGTATGGAAATAAGAAGTAGAACAAAAATGAATGATGTAATACAACAAATCTTGACTCAAAAATGGAAATGGAGAGGACACGTCATAAGACAACAGATGGGCCTATGCTACAACCGAATAGGAACCTAGAATTGGATGACGTAATCGAAGAAGACAACGAAAAAGATGGAAATACAACTTTAAGAAGTCAGCTAGTAGAAATTAGATGAGACTGGCTGCATGTACAGCGTCATTGATGTTCCTTCAAACAAGCTGAATCGTGGGAATGAAGAAAACAGAAACCAGTGAAGTGTTGTGGAAACAATATCAATATTAAAAGACAGATTGTATTAACAGTCAAATCACATGACACTTGTTTAGTTATTAGTAATCAATACCAGCTTAATATGTGTGAAATTTATTCATTTGCATAGTTGTACCCAAAAAATCTGCATGGGCAGGAACTCGTGCAAAACGTCCCAGGGCAACCAGGAGGCCCTAGCCCTTAAGGCATTGCAACGGACTCGTAATAATAATAATAATAATAATAAAAATAATAATAATAATAATATTGACGATGATCGCTGTGTCACAGCTGTCGGCGGGTTCCGGCGGCGGCGGAGCCAACCAGCTGCCGGTGATCACGCTGAGCGACTACCTCAAGATGAGCGGCGGCAGCGGCGCGCTGGGCCCGCACACCTTCGCAGGCCCCCCCGCGCAGGACTTCTCGCAGGAGGCGCTGCGCCAGCTGCTGCGCCAGCAGGGGGCGACGCTGTCCGCCGCCTCCATGCCGGTAAGGTGGACATTGGACGATAGGTTGCTTCTCTGGATGTCGCTCATTGTGTACGTTCATATTCGCTGGGTGATCGAATGTGTTCGTTTATGTTCGTGTGAGTTCGTCTATGTTCGTGTGTGTTCGTCTATGTTCGTGTGTGTTCGTCTATGTTCGTGTGTGTTCGCCTATGTTTGTATGTGTTTGTCAATGTTCGTGTGTGTTCTGAGTAGAGTAGGCGGTTTAACTCGCGGACGCCGCCACTCCGGTTAGTAAAACATTGAATAAGTGAAGTTTCTTCTTGGATATAAAAATATGTTACTCATGTGTACGTCAGTATTCGCTGGGAATATGTTCATGTTTTTTCGTGGGTGTTTGTTTATGTTCGTGTGTGTTTTGAGTACAGCAGGGGTCTAACTCGTGGCCGCCACCACTCCGGTTCGTGAAACATTGGATGAGTGAAGTTTCTTCTTGGATATAAAAAAATGTTACTCAATGTGTATATCCGTTTTGTGTGGATTATCGGGTGTTTGTTCGTGTATCAGGTGATTGTTAGTGAGTGTTCGTCTATGTTCGAATGTGTTCTGAGTAGAGTAGGTGGTTTAACTCGCGGCCGCCACCACTCCGGTTAGTAAAACATTGAATAAGTGAAGTTTCTTCTTGGATATAAAAATATGTTACTCATGTGTACGTCAGTATTCGCTGGGTATATGTTCATGTTTTTTCGTGGGTGTTTGTTTATGTTCGTGTGTGTTTTGAGTACAGCAGGGGTCTAACTCGTGGCCGCCACCACTCCGGTTCGTGAAACATTGGATGAGTGAAGTTTCTTCTTGGATATAAAAAGATGTTACTCAATGTGTATATCCGTTTTTGCTGGATTATCGGGTGTTTGTTCGTGTATCAGGTGATTGTTAGTGAGTGTTCGTCTACGTTCGAATGTGTTCTGAGTAGAGCAGGTGGTCTAACTCGCATCCGCCGCCACTCCGGTTAGTCAAATATTGGAGAAGTGAAGTTTCTTATTGGATGTAAAAGGATGTCACTCAATGTTTACGTCAGTGTCTTCTACGTGATCGCATACGTTCATGTTTGTTCGTGAGTGTCCGTCTATGTTCGTGTGTATTCTGGAGCGGGGGGTCTAACTCGCGACCACCTCTATACCTAAACATCGAAGGCAGATTTATATTCGGAGGGATGTCACTCAATGTGTGTTCAGTATTCCCTGGGTAATCGGTTATATTCGTGTTTTTCGTGAGTTTTCATGTATGATGCCTCTATGTGAGTTTAAAAGAGGGTCTAACTTACTTATGAGGGTCTACTACCTACGGCCACCACCATGTCGGTGAGTCAAACATGGATGTCAAAAATGGATGTCAAAAATTTCACGCAATGTGCAAGCCAGTATTCGTTGGGTGATCAATATATTCGAATTTGTTCATGAATTTTCGTCTGTATTCGTAGGCGTTCATGTTTTGTGTCTCAATTTAAGACATAAGGGGTCTAACTAGCGACCGCCTTCGTGCCGGTGAGTTAAACATTAGAGGTCAAATTTTTACTTGGATGTAGAAATTGGAGGACACAAAGTTTCAACGTGGATGCATAAAGATATAACACAATATGAAAGCAATGCGTATTTTGGGTATCATGTCGAATTTGGGTACGTTCGTGTGAGTAGGTGGACGTTCCTCTTTGTTACCGTATGTTCGTAGTGTCGCATGTTGTGTGGTAAATGCACACTAGAGCCCTCGAACGGATAAGAATGTGTGTGCATATGTGTATACAGCAGGCTGTCACTGACACTCCACATTCTCTGAGAAAGAATTGCAAATTGCAATCATCACACTAGAATCTCCTTCAGATCTACGCGTTTGGGTGTGTTGCAATATCAGCAACGTCTGAAAACATCGCATGCTACGACTGGCCCTTTAAGGGACCCTCACACTACAACTTCTTCGATGCTTGAAGCGCGCTCGTGATTTGATGTTAAAAAATATTTGCCGTTCAGGAAAGTTCGGAAAACATCCCAGCAAGGTTGCACCTAGCAGAGTTCCGATCGCCCCACTGCAACCTTTCAGGGATAAATTCACACGTGTGTATATGAATATGTGTGAATGCAAGTGTGCCCCAGGCTGTTCCTATAACTCCACACGTTGACCAAAACAAAATTTCCAATTTCGCTCTTCAGCCCACTGTGGCCTTCTTCAGGACTAAACGTGTGCGCGCGCGCGCGCGTGTTCATGCGCAGGCGCAGGGCAGCGTGCTGTCGGGCGGCGGGGCGCTGCGCGGCGGCACGGTGATGAACCACGCCGACGTGCAGCGGGCGCTGGCCAACTACAACAGCATGCTGTCCATGGCGCTCTTCAGCACCCCGCGCCCGCCTCACCATCACCAGCAGCAGCAGCAGCAGCACCAACAACAACTGCATCACCACCAGCAGCAGCAGCAGGGCGCCGCGTCGGGCTTCGTGGTAGATCTGAAGCCCCCGCCGCCCCGCGGGCAGCATTGACTTCGGCCTCGCTCGCCTCGTGCACGCTCAAGGAAGCGGAATCGCCAATGAGAACGTAAAAGAATGTAAACGTGACATAACTACGGTATAAACGTAACGTAAACGTAACGTAAACGTAACGTAAACGTAACGTAAACGTAACGTAAACGTAACGTAAACGTAACGTAAACGTAACGTAAACGTAACGTAAACGTAACGTAAACGTAACGTAAACGTAACGTAAACGTAACGTAAACGTAACGTAAACGTAACGTAAACGTAACGTAAACGTAACGTAAACGTAACGTAAACGTAACGTAAACGTAACGTAAACGTAACGTAAACGTAACGTAAACGTAACGTAAACGTAACGTAAACGTAACGTAAACGTAACGTAAACGTAACGTAAACGTAACGTAAACGTAACGTAAACGTAACGTAAACGTAACGTAAACGTAACGTAAACGTAACGTAAACGTAACGTAAACGTAACGTAAACGTAACGTAAACGTAACGTAAACGTAACGTAAACGTAACGTAAACGTAACGTAAACGTAACGTAAACGTAACGTAAACGTAACGTAAACGTAACGTAAACGTAACGTAAACGTAACGTAAACGTAACGTAAACGTAACGTAAACGTAACGTAAACGTAACGTAAACGTAACGTAAACGTAACGTAAACGTAACGTAAACGTAACGTAAACGTAACGTAAACGTAACGTAAACGTAACGTAAACGTAACGTAAACGTAACGTAAACGTAACGTAAACGTAACGTAAACGTAACGTAAACGTAACGTAAACGTAACGTAAACGTAACGTAAACGTAACGTAAACGTAACGTAAACGTAACGTAAACGTAACGTAAACGTAACGTAAACGTAACGTAAACGTAACGTAAACGTAACGTAAACGAAACGTAAACGTAACGTAAACGAAACGTAAACGTAACGTAAACGTAACGTAAACGTAACGTAAACGTAACGTAAACGTAACGTAAACGTAACGTAAACGTAACGTAAACGTAACGTAAACGTAACGTAAACGTAACGTAAATGTGACGTAAACGTAATGTAAACGTGACGTAATCGTACCGTAAGGTAAACGTAACGCGAACGTAACGTCAACGTAACGCGAACGTAACGTCAACGTAACGTAACTTTCGTCATCATAACGAACAATATTGGTAAGGCTTTATTCACAATGTGAACTTAAACGTGAACGTAAAGTAGCCGCAAAATCTAGAAATAAGTTATTAAGCGAGACCATTCACAACGACTTGAAGTAACCTTAGAAGTAAATCCGTAAACTTAAGAGTTCACGAGCACCAAGTTTATGTCCAAATTCTACCAAAGACCAATCAGAGAGCAGCAAGAAAGAAACAAACGCACAATAAAATCCGCTAGAAGCAAAGGAAAGGACGATTTCAGATTGTGTTAAGATACTTTGTGGCTATATCATTTCATTATGGTAATGTTGAGAACTTGTTTGCAAACGGTTTTGATGCGTGTAGTCAAGTCAGAGAATTCACTACACGCTGAGAATTGGGCCATTTTTCCTGAGACTTTAACTTGACGTGGCAAATAAAGTAATTGTGTTCGGCGAATTACCCGTGAATATTGGTGCAAGAGAATCTTTGTTTATAAAATAAAGAAAATGCGAGCAATAGAGCGCTAATCGCATCAACATCAATCAGGTCATCAATAGGAAAGTCGAAAAAAACTAGAAAGCATGGTGGAAAGATCTTTCCTCCATTTTAGAAACGAATCGATAATGCTTCAATACATTAAATTCTGAGTGGTTTCGGCGAATCAAGGGTCAGCTTACGTTCGTTATTGTGAAAACTTGTTTTAGGAGCAAATTTCTAAGTTACAGTTATGTTATGTTTAAATTTGCATTGTGAATGAGGCTTGAACGTGTCGTTATGTCAGTGTTAAGTAAATCATAACGTGCGCGAAGTGTAAGCATATCGCAAAAGTACCGTCAGAGTAACGAAAGTGAATTCTACATTACTTTTGACATTAAAATGAATGTAATTATTTTCAACATGTAGAATTATGAAACGATTTTTAAATTTAAATAATCACCTTTGCTGATCAATGTATCAATGATTCGAGACGACAATGCTTAGTTTTTACGTTAACGTATGTTTACAATCTATACGTTCTCATTGTGACAAAAGATGTAAGAAATATCCATAAAATCTTTATATCCAGAAAGGAAATACATGGGCCCTCTACTCGTACATACAAGGGTCGAAACCCCGAGCAAGTGGGGTTTAAAGACGGTTCTGGTCAATTCACGACACCTCACGACATATCACGATACGATACGACACGACATGCGCCTCGAAGGAGATGTTAGGAACTTTCACGCCAGGGGTGTCAGCATTATAAGCCCTAGACGAAGAAATGCAATGTGGCCCTGATTAATCTAAAACAGCAAGTAAAGTCATTATGCGTTTAAAGAATAGCTAGTGGGCAGTTCCTGTACACTGTAACCGTGGCCTATTCCTGTACACTGTAAACCTGTACACTTTAACCGTGGCCTATTTTTTCTCGCAATACCATCTTAATAGAAAAAATAAAAATGACAACTTTGCTCTGAATTGAAGTACTGGTTCGCCATGGCTACAAATCGTTCATTTCATTCGATTCCTGATGCAAGTAAAATCGTAGATTACATTATTCTACACGTTGAGAGCCATGTAGCCACCGCATACTGATACAATCCTTAACGGACGGAGGCCGTTTAGAACTACTTTTCAAATCAGTTCGATTGCACTATGTCGTTAGAGTATTTTGAAAAAAATGTTTATTATTTTAAACTTGCATATTTATTTATTTATTTTCAAAGTCTATTTTTTAACAGCATGAACATCTAAAAATGAAAAAATAGTGTAAGAAAAAAAAGATACTCAAATCTTTTTGAAGAAGAATAAACATGTTTGAAATAACTTGTTACTACTGAATGGTCGTTTATGTAATCTCTGCGCAGGGTATATCAATAATTTCACCAAATGAAAAATTCTTTGTAATATTAGTTTCTATAAACAACTTAAAAGTTTGTCCAAACGTTGCTGTCCCGCTCCATTATGTATATTTTTTAAAAGTCTGAACTTTTGTTTTGTGAATAATTAGAGATCAATAGAATACAGGGACTCCTAGCCATTTCTCACTGAGTTCGGGTTTTAAGACAGTTCACAGGAACATTGCGTAAGGGAAACTTTTAAATTATATCGAAAGCGCAGGCAGGGTCAAGAGACTTTGAATTATTGTGCATTGTGGTGTAGGATAAAGAAGCTATAGCAAAAATACAAAATTGCAGTTAATGGGTAAAACCATCCCCCTTCAAGTCGCGTAATTCATCCTAGTGTGTTGTGGAAATACATTCGAGAGAAAATTAATTTAAAACTACATTTCGATAACAAGGAAATTATAGAACACATAAATATATAAAAATTATATTTTCTGTAATAATTTGATTTCAGAATGAAAGTTGTCCTGAATAATTTTGCGTCATAGCAGTCATATCATATCAACATACGGGATCGATTTTACTTAATCAATGAATTGTATATTATTTACAGACTCGAAAAGATAAATAAATTTAGTAATTAACAACTGAACACCAACAAAATTACAAGAAATTCCTAATAAACAATTGAAATAGAATACACTATTTGCTTTTAATTGAAAAGAAAGTAATTATAGAAAACAATAACTTTAAATTACGTATCAGATGAAACTTACACGATACACTATTTATTACTTGCGTACATCGGTTCTTGATATTCACTAATTGCCCTCCACCTTCCTACAGACAGAGAACATCACCGAATATCATTTTAGCATACCTCAAACCATCGTAGTAACCAGAGAGAACGAAATCGCCCACTTTCGGTGCTTTGGCCATCTCACTGCGATTTTTGTTATACTTGCATCGTTTATACGAGTACAAATATACCTCGCATAATGTAACCCTAATATAATGATCACCAGTTCACTTTCCAAACACAAAAGACGATGTTCATTCACATTCATGACAAGTAGACGATAAGATTTGGAAGCAAAAGAGTCTAGAAGTTATCGAATACTTAAATGAAAATGGCAGAGAGAGGCGAATATTTCAAGGAGGTTCTGTCAATGATTAGAGGTGAAAAAGTAAAATTGTAAAACATGGTAGCGAAGATAATCAATTCCCTTTAAAAGAGATAAAGTAATATCTCTGAATTTGATCTTGAGAGTTCCAATTAGAGTAGAACCTAAAGCTCTCTTTTGTCACATTTAAAAGTCCTGATATAGGGTCCACACGTTATATATCAACTCTTCTAGTGCTTCTTGAATGCATAGTTGGATGATGCTCAATGAAATATCTTATTGTCCAGACATCATTCACAGCAAGTCGCGTCCTTACATTGTTCCACATCTCCTTCGAAGTATGGACTTTATTTTGTATTGTTAAGTTTTGTATACTTGTAAATATGCTCACCTACACACTTTTGTTAATAAAAGCAATAGTTGCAAAAGATGTTTTTTGTGTCCCTTAATTTTCCCTATTAATTTCCAATTGCCAGTTTTCAAGACATTCAAAGTATTTCTTACAGAAAAATAGTACCAGTTTAGACACAAAATATAATTGATAGATTTATTAAAGTTCGCTTTTAGCTAATGCTCGGTAGCGAATATGATAACAATTAGAATTAGAATTACAAAACATTTTCAACATTTACAATAAGGTTTACTATTAGAATTAGGGGTCGATATCATAGTTCCAATTTATTTCTAGCTAACTCTAAATTCACTTCTAGTTTACATAACTCTTCACTACACTACACTTCACTTCGCTGAATAAGGAACATGACGAGAATAATTATAACAATAACAATATAAGAAATAATAATAACTTAAAAATCTCCCCAAAGTATGATAGTCAATATAATATTTGCTGTCCACTTCATCACTGAAGTATTTGTAATCTACGTGTCTTTCAGTATCACTTGAGACTTGTTACTTCCTCTATTCTCAAGAAAACGTCTGGGCTAAACATCACTAGTTTTTCAATAGTCTACAGTGCGTCTGACCGGGTAAACATTGATTACATTGACTCCATTGAAACATTGACTCCGGGTGCGTTAGGTAATTATTCCTTACGAGGATTGGAGCACAAATCATGGCGACTATTTTCTTTTTTCTAAAAGGAATGCAATCGGATCAATCTCTTTTCTAGTGTGAAATAAATGATGCAGTAGGATGTGTTCACATCAACAGATTGATCTGTTAATGTCGATACTAGCACAGACAGCAACGTGGTATCAGTTATTCGACTACCGCCGTGCGAGATAAGCGTAACATGTTTGGAGCAGCACTAACACCCCCACAGCCATTCACATTAGGAGACATGCCCGAGAGTGTCATAGGAATTGGTGGAAGCTCCTGGGAAGAATGGCCTTCCATACCGGACAGTCGCGAGATACGTAGAAAGCAATGATAGGCAACACTCATGACAACCTGTGACTGTGCGGACCGATCTGGCCCGTGGAGTCATCGAGCATTCACCTAATCAGGCCTAAAGAACGAGTATATAATGCTTTCGAAGGGTTGTGAAGTAGTACATATGCTAAAATGCTTTGTAACATGAAACCAGGACTGTCAATTCGGATACCTTAATAACTATGAGCAACATAAGTTTGGCGTGTCCTTAAATGTCCATGGATTTACGTAGTTTATAACTTCTCCTTTCATATTTTTCTATTTTTCCACCCGTCCTCGCATTCTTACAAAAAAATAGTTGCCATGTACCGTGCCCAAACTTTTGTATATACTGGCAGGTGGCTGTGTTCCTTTCCCTGGTACGAGAAATCCGGTGTTGATGTACATATGAACCTACCTCTGCCCTCCTGGTAGCGCCTCCCAGTCGTGCCAAGCTCTAAGTGCTTGACTGGTCTCCCGGTATGTGTGGTACTATAGTGCATAAGTGTAAGAAATGGGTAAGATAGGACAAGAAAGAGGAAGGAAAGATCGCGTGTGGTATGTGACCTGTTTGTTAGGGTATTACTTCGGCATTCGCCTTGTATTGATCGGAGAATCCAGGGACAACTACCGATCAGAGCAGCCAGTCGCTAGAGTTATCCTCCACGCAGAGGCGGAATCCAACCACCTAATGTCGAAAATCCTGCCACCGCCGGGACTCGAACCTGGGACCTCCCGGTTGGGGGCACTGCAGGGGAAACTATGACCCAGAGCAAACCCAGCCGGGCGGTGTACAAGGCGTTGGCCAGTTTCCTTCCCATCTAATACACCAGAGGACAAAGCAAACATTGAGCCAAGCCTACACGATATGGTCACGCCCTAAAATCTAGAAATAGAGGGCAAAATAAATTAATACACTGCAAGATTAATAAATTACTTCATTTATAATTAATTAAATTACTTAATGTAATAATAAATTACTTCATTTAACTCGCTGTCTAATCATAATCCTTGTTCTGATATCGAAAAATCGATTGACGGCAAAACATATGTCCGTCCGTTAGTTCCTGGTCAACAGTAGTACCTAAACCGTTCAGACGATTTTCACAAAAACTGACAATCCCTGAGCGCCTTAAAGTAACTCAAGGCCTGCGAATTTGAAAAGAATATTTTGATTTTGTGAGGGTACTTTGCATGACGCCTCAAAAACGTTTTCAAAGTTTTCTCAAAAATTGCTTCAACGTTTTTAATCAGTCTTTCTCCTCGGATAGAAAAAATGACCGTTAATGTAGTGGCACTGGTTTCGTTTCTAATTCACAAAAATTGTAAAATATCCATTTTTTTTGGCGTCCACCTACGACTACGTATTGAAGATAGAGATTTTTCACTAATAAAATGTATTCTTTTTGAAAAGCAGATCTTGAAATAAGACAACCAATTTTTTTCGAAAGTATGAGTGGTTTTCTCGTAAAATGTAAACATTTTTAAATAACGCCTTTCTAAAAACAAGTCTTCAAATTTTTGCCTCAAATTTTCTCCTCGTACGTATCAAAAAACGGTGAAACAATTGTGCTAGACTCATTTCCGGCAAACTCTTTATATCTTCTAAAATTGCAATATGTTAACATTATAGAAGTACAATATTGATGACAGATTTTCTCTTAAATTTGTTCTAACACTACAGGTGATATAACGGAACATACTTTCTCGCGTTATTTGTAACGACTCCATAGTATTATACTTACTGCATTACATCCAAAAGGGATGCGCACGCATACAGCTGTCGATCCTGGTGGAGACAAAGTAAAACTATGGAAACCTGCTACTGAAGAATACGGATTTGTTTGTGAAATTGCATTTATTAAGAGCTGGTAAAAACGTAAAACAATTCGTGTTGTTTGTTAACTTCGTGCTTTTATATTCCTAGAATTTCAAGAGCAAGTCATTAAATAACATGTAAAATTACAAAGAACCAACGCTCTTACACTTGAATTATCTTGTGTAATATTGCACTGACTGAATTGTTATATTTTCTTATTTAATACGTTAATAACAATGTGTGTGTTAAAAGGGGCACTGTTTTGCAATTCAAAGCAGCAATAATAAAGGAATGAATCTTGAGATTTAGAAAGGATCTAGAAAGGAAAGAAATAATATTGTTCAAAAGCACAATATAAATGTTAGTACCTCCTAGATACATTTAGATTACTTACATTTCTAAATATTTTTTTTAAAAAGGATATAAATACTTGTTCCTAATGATTCCTCTATTCAATGACAATAGAGAACATATTTAAATTATTTCTTTCCATAAAAATAGTTTCAAAATATTCCTTCACCTGTTGTATACTTAGTTGTATTGGAAAAGCAAATAAAATACATAAACATTTCGTTTTCCACCATATTTAACAGAGGGAGGCTGTATTACGAATGTAGTATAGAATGTAATTAGCATAGTGTTCCTTTGTCGCCGCATGGAACGCTAGAACCGCAGACCAACACGTCGTCATATACGAGGCAGTTAACACACTGCTGCACTACTACATGGTGGAAAGATATGAGTGAGTTACTCCGGCGCAAGGATTTTTGCTCATCCTGCGCAGCACGTGACTGCGAACCACGTGACCACGACACGGGCACTTCGTTTCGATAGCCAGACCAGACGCTGGCCGCCATATTGCATGGAGGGCGCCAAGTGTCGAGAAACATTTTGAAAGTGGCATAAAGTGACAATTTTCAACCGTGACCAAACAATAATAACTCATGAAAGTGTAATTGAAATAAAATACGCAATATTAAAAAAATAGTGCTTCTTATATCTGCTTCAATGTCTTGTAACGATGTGATAATTTTGGTATCTGGCTGCATTTAAAATTCCCGCTAATATTATGACGCAAACTAGTGCCTGAAGCTCATTGGCGGAACTCAGATACGATGCCCCCCTCCTGTGCTATTGTATGATAGATAATATCCGCGCACGTTTTCTTGAGCTCTCGCTTCACTAGATGCGAGAGGAGCGGGGAGTTTAGTTATTTTGACAAAAGGAATTTTACGTCAAATTTGTAGTTCATTTTTCCATTGAAAATAGTTTTTAATACACGGGAGCGAACATTTCTCGTTACCAGATTTTGTCTACAACGCTCGTTACTATCATTTATTCTTAATTCAACTAATGTTGGGAAAGGAGTGGGGGTAGATATTCCGGGGCTCAGGAAAACGTGCGGATATAATACACGGTAGCCACACTAAGCATCTCTAACTCGTCGGCCACGCCCCTGGGCGAAGCGCTCCGCCAGGAAGGCGGTGCCCGCCAGCGTCACTCCGCCGCACAGCGCCACTAGCGCTTCCAACATGGCGGACAACCCCAGCGCCTGCGGGGCGTCGGAGGGCACCACTTCTTTCACCAAACTCTTCGCATGTTCTTCTGCGAGCATCCTGGGGCAGAGATAATAATAATAATAATAAGCAACTATTTTATTATTATAGGTGAAGGGACCAATAATAATAAACAACTATTCTATTATTATTATCATTATTATTATTATTATTACTATTATTATTATTATTGGCGTATAGGCCATTGCTGACCACGCTACACGATTAACGTGTGTAATTCTTCCAGGATCAGCTTTTCAGCTGTATCCTTGGATTACCACAAGGTTGTTACGCCTTGTAGTGTGACTTATGAGATGATAGGATGATGATAGGTGAAGGGACAATCACAAATACGACCATATCTACGCAGGACTCGAACCTGCAGCCTCCTCGGCACAGACGACTGCTACCGCAACCGTCTGCGCCACGGGGCCGACATTATTATTATTATTATTATTATTATTATTATTATTATTATTATTATTATTACTATTATTACTACTACTACTACTACTATTATTATTACTATTATAATAATTACTATTATTAATTATCGTAATTAGTATTATCACCGTCATCCTCTCTCTACCGGGTGACTCAGAATAAATGTACCAAACATGGGGGACATACAGGGTTTCGTTTGCCCCTTATTGGAAGCCGACTCATCGAGCTTGAGTATTGGGGTAGATACATGCTTTCACTCATTGAAGAAGATATCGTTTACCTGCCTATAACCAGTACAAGATGAGATACCAATGGGGGTAAAATGCTACATGTACCACTTTGTTGTATGGCATTTCCCACCATATGTTCATTGGCAAACAGTTACCATCTTCGAACTCCCTATGTGCTCTGGGAGTTTGTCACATTATACTGAGGCACTTTCATTATAAAGTTATATAATTTACATAATATAATCTTAAAATTACTAACGTAAAAGAGGGCGATATTAAGTAGTTTGCAATTATAATGATGTGTGTAAAATAAATATTACTGAAAGTAATAACCAGATGAAAGTGTCTTTGAGAAAGTGCCTGTGTGTGTGCGTGTGTGTACATACCCCTCGTAATGCCGGAAGAGGCCCGCCTGCACGGCCAACTGCATCAAGGCGTCGAGTCTCTGTCTGTGCGGCCATTTCACCCGCACCGGGCACGCCACGTAGATGGGCGACAAGACGGGCTGCGGCACCATGTGCAGCCTGTCGCGCCCGGACGCCCGGTCCACGAACTCGGGAAGGCGTTTGTCTCTGCGGAACACCGACTCCGACATCACGAAGCCCACGCGCGGAGTGCCGGGCTTCACGTACTGCCCCTCGTCCATCGCCTGCTGGGGGAAGCCCCTCTTCATTTTGGCCGCGAGCTCTCCCAGGGCGCCTACAAATGCAATAGTTATTCATGCCCCAAGGGCGTCATAATAATGGAGTAGCGACGGAAAGCTCTAGGGCCTTGGGCCACAAGTACGAATGAAAGATAGAAAGAGGGAAGAAAAAAGGAGAAAAGCAAAGAACATAGAAGCCCAGTGGCCCAGTGGCCAAGCGGCCACAAGAAGCAAAAACAAAGAAAGAAAGAAAGAAAGAAAGAAAGAAAGAAAGAAAAAAGGAAAGAGAGAAGGAAAGAGAGAAGGAAAGATAGAAGGAAAGAGAGAAAGAAAGAGATAAGGAAAGAGAGAAGGAAAGATAGAAGGAAAGAGAGAAAGAAAGAGATAAGGAAAGAGAGAAGGAAAGAAAGAAGGAAAGAAAAAAGGAAAGTAAGAAGGAAGGAAAGAGGGAAGGAAAGAGGGAAGGGAAGATGGAAGGAAAGATGGAAGGAAAGAAGGAAGGAAAGAAGGAAGGAAAGAAGGAAGTAAAGAAGGAAGTAAAGAAGGAAGGAAAGAAGGAAGGAAAGAAGGAAGGAAAGAAGGAAGGAAAGACGAAGGAAAGAAGGGAGGAAAGAAGGAAGCAAAGAAGGAAGGAAAGAAGGAAGGAAAGAAGGAAGGAAAGAAGGAAAGAAAGAAGGAAAGAAGGAAAGAAAGAAGGAAAGAAGGAAGGAAAGGAGGAAGGAAAGAAGGAAAGAAAGAAGCAAAGAAAGAAAGAAGATAAGCACCCTCGTCTGCTTCGTAAGCGGCCCGCGTGGTGCGAAACAGCACCGTGCGGTCGTACACCGTGGTGAGCCGCGCGAGCGCCTCCGCCAGCGTCTGCGGCTGGGGCGCCACCGACGTCACCGCCAGGAAGCTCGTGAGCTGGGCGCGGAGCGTCACGGCCAGCAGCAGCGCGCACCAACTCAGCACCAGAGCGAAGCCGCTGCTGCCCGGGCGCCGCCGCACCGCCTGGCGGACAAAGCAGCAGTTGAAGCCACCAAGCGCACCAACTGAGTCTTTTAGATACTACTATGGAAGGGCCGGAATTTAATGAAATGTCTTTTTTTTTTTTTTTTCACTTCAGAACAATGTTTATTCGTAGTATAGACATTCATTTTATGTTATGTCGAAACGAAATAAGCCATTCTTATATTAATTCTTTTGCATTTTTCGTCTACATCAACTAAGAAGTCATGTTTTATCTTTTTACGTTACTTTAATGCATTTTTTGCTGATTTAACGGATTTTAGTATAATTTCAATAGTATTTGCTTCAATATTTACGTCGTGCAACCATAGAATTCCCGAGTAGCTTATTCTATTTTTTCCCTCGTATATTGTAATGTCAACCGTTGTCAGTCCTGTGTAATCTAAGGTTTCTGTGACGTTTATTTATTTATTTGTTTATTTATTTGTGTATTTATTTATTTATTTACGTCAAAAACAGTTAAAAACTGTGAGTGACGTGCTATGGAGAGAAGTTATTTGAAGTTACAGTTTCGTGCAGATTCTCATACCGTTTCTGTACAGAAACTTTAAGATACCAAACTAGAAGTATTAAAAACCAAACGTCGCGTATACATGGTCTGTTCATGGTCTGTATGAATCGCTATAAGACACCGCAATGGGGTCTACCGGAACACAACTTAATTTCGCCGTCTGAGTACTTTGAGTGGCGGTATTTCTATGCGTGCTTTTTTCTGTGATATTTATTAAGTACAAATATTAATTAACCATGAGTATCATAGACAATAACAATAGAAAGGCAGGAAGAGGGAAAGAAGTAGTTTATCACAATATCACTTCACACAATTTCACCTTGACACACCTAACCACAAAACACAAATAGCCGATTGCGGTCGCGTCGGATAAACAAATCCGTTAGTAAACGTTCTCAAACTGTCAAACTGTCAGCTTTCTCCATGAAAAATTACGAACAAGCTCAAAAGGTTTATTCATAAATCGTGGAGTCTGGACCGCACGTTTTCTGTACGTCCAATGAGCACGAAAACTGTACCATGTCAAAGTGATCCCTTGATAGAGCAAATCCTCTATATCTATCCTCTAAATCTTAGTACGATTACCTCTGTACCGACTTTAAACCGGATTGATTGATTTATTATAGTGTATTTCCCAGTGCCTCAACTACTAAGGTCAATAGTCCCATATGTGTGGTCCGTGTTTTTTCGGACATACGCTGGATACGGGGTTTTCCCCAACCAGGTATCTCCCAACAGCAAGGCACCGCACCAACAGGGACGAGCTCTAAACTCCCGACCGATCTCCCGACATGTGTGATGGTGTAGTGCATGTGTGAGTGTGAGTAAGTAAGGGGTAGGATAGGACAAGGAAGAGGCGGAAAAGATTGCATTCGGTCAGTCGCCCGTTAGGGTACGGCTTCGGCATTCGCCTGGTGTTGATCGGAGAAACCATGGAGAGCTACTGATGAGAGCAGCCGGCCGCTAAATTTCTCCTCCAGACAGCGGCTGAAGACCGTCTAACTATGTAGCTAGAGTCGAAAATCCTGCCACCGTCGAGAATCGAACCCTAGGTCCTGATAAATAAACGGGAAAATAACCATCACTATATAGAGCCTACTCAACCCAACGAAACATTTAATAGAACAGTGACCAAAGATTGATTACTACTCAACAGTAAACTGCTCTGTGATTATTCAAATACCTGTACAATATTAAAATTGTACCGTAACGACTAGAGTCCGGATTTGTATGCAAATGAATTTAAAAAAAAATTTTTTGCTAATTGTTACTTGGAAAATGAACACATATCTTTACCATATTAGTACATAAAAAATACAGTGCAGAAGCCTTTTCGTATAAACTTCCGCAGGCGTGTACCTGGCCGGACGCTCCGGTGAGTAAGGCTGCCACTGGGCTCTGGTGGACACCCGTCGCCCCGGCAGCCAGGCGAGCCATCACCCACACGACCGCAAGGCCTGCGACCAGCGCCCACGACACAGGTCGCAAGCAGTGGGCGATGGTGAGCCTTCTCGGCGGCACGCGCTCCACCACCATCACCAGGTTGTCTCGCGCCACAGGGTACAGGCCGTCGTTGCAGTCGACCAGGCAGTACGCCTCCACGGCCAACACGTCGTAGTACGGGTTCCAGTTGTTGTCGCGGTTGGGCTTGAACGACACGCACTGTACCTGGGACGGACAACGACTGTGAGGATTATTACTTCTAGGCTGTCCGGGTGACGCCGCGTCGTTGGCAGATAGGCTTATCTCCCACCCGGACAGTCTACCGGACAGTCACCCGGACAGTCTAGAAGTAATGAACTCGAGCCGCGGAAGCCTACGTGTACAACGAAAGCGACATATTCTTGGCTGTCCGGGTGACGCCGCGTCAGGGTAGTCCTCACTACCCTGAAGAAGCCTGCGATGTGACATGCGAAACATCAGCTCTCAGCCAACGACACGGCGTCACCCGGACAGCCTAGAAGTAATGAACTCGAGCCGCGGAAGCCTACGTGTACAAATGACTGTGAGGATGTCATCATACTGAAGAGGAGACATCAAGTCGTTGATTATATCCATAATTAGAGAGGAATTGAACAATAGAATTGTTGGAGATTTGCAAGGTGAGATCAGGAATAATGGATAACGTGATTAATGTTTTTATATGCATCAACAGTCACTTTCTGGTAATTGCTGCTGTTGTTGAGGTGGGGTGATGGTTTTGATGTTGGGAAATGATAAATATATTTAAACTAAATGTCGTCACTTGCGATTCTGATTTTTTTGTAATAATAAATGTAAAAGGAAAGGAAACAAAAAAAATCACAAATGTCTTTGAAAATTGGCAAGAGACAACATAATTTCTCATAGAATTATCAGACAACTATAAAATATTTTTTTTAGAAAATAAGATAAATGTATTTCGTACTGTGAATGTACGTGTTGCTGTTTTGTGAAGGTACAAGACCTAGTATATCTACGTAAATTATGACAATTGCATATAATGTGTTGACCAAGTTTTCTAGTCAACATTTAACTTCACTTTTGTGAGGCAACTGATATAGTTTACTTACAGAAAATCATTTAATCCTGTCACAGTACCAACTTCAGGTATTTTAAAAGTAAAGTGTATATTGACTTAGCCAGCAAAACAGAATTCGTATATTGTTGTAAGCAAATGATCTATCCATATTCTTGATTGGAAGTGGAATAAAATGACAATTTACAACAAAAAATAACAAGAATAAGTTGTAATTGAAATCAAAGTTGCTATATTTTGAAAAAAAGCTTCATATATCTTTTTGAATGACTTGCAGCAAGGCAATAATTTTTGTACCGGGTTGCAATTACAATTCCCGCTAATATTGTTACGCGAACTGATGTCTGAAGCTCATTGGCTGAAGTCGGATACGATGCACAATAGTTCGTCCATCTCTTTCCATCATTCTCCTCGGGAGGGGGGGGGCTCTTGCGCAGCCAATGAGTTTCAGACACCAGTCGCCTAACAATATTAGCGGGAATTTTAAATGCAGCCAGATACCAAAACTATCACTTCGTTAAAAGACATTGAATCAGACTTGTGAAGCATTTCATTTAAATATTGCATCATGTACACCTTCATCGTGTTAGGTTTGGTTGGTTACCGTTAAAAACTGCCAATTTGTAGTGCAATGAGTCGCAATGACCCATCAAACAGCGCGACCCTTGTGTCACGCCCTTTTAAAATAACTCCAAGCGAAGGGCGCTTTTGGCACAATTATCTTGCGCCGCCACCCAACTATTCCCCGGCGTGTGCCCGTCTCCGAAAAACATCCTCTACGATCTTTTGTGTGGCAATAAGAGATTGACTCCCGGAACAGTCGTATAAACAGACGTGGGGCAGCTCGCTAGCTAATCCTTAAGGAGCAATAAACCATGAAACTTCGTAGAAGGATTGCAGACGTGTGTCGAGTCACGTAGGCACTAGATGGAGAACAATAAACAACCAATTACATGTTAGGAAGTGAAGGTTGCAAAGATGTGCGGTCAACTGAGCCCAATCACGGAGCTCTGGTGATAGGATGTTCTGGAAACTTTTGAACAAGCCAATGAAAAGCTTCGCGCTACGCACGTGACAGAGATCTCGCATCTTGCGAAAGGGGGGGGGGATCGGGTGAGCTGAGGGCTCTAAAACGACCACATGATTTTTGGAGATCACATTATTGTCGGTACCACTTGTTCAGGCGGCGAAATAGTCGAAGAAAAGTTGGGAGAGCATTTTAATAGAAACTGCAACGGAACATCACCTTTTCTCATCATTCAACATCAGTAGTTTTTGTCAGACAAGAGTGTTCTGGAAAAGAGACGACACACAATTGACAAAGATTGTTACTTGGAGAAAGAATTAACGAGTATTGAAGTTCTCACAGTTACCTCTGTCCAAACGAAATTAAACCTTTTCTTACGAATTCCGTGGTTTTTGCTTCGTGTTTCTACTACATCCAGTGCCTGGCACACTCTGGATCGAACCTTGAAGACGTTCAAAACGCTTTTACTCAGCTTTCCGCATTAGCTTGTGGTGACAATGCGAGCAGGCGTCTTATCTAGAAAATCGGTGATTCCAAGTATAGCGACAAAGCCGATTTTACGCGGGCTGCCCAGGCGCTGGTGGCATCTTTCGGTGACGCTCCGAACTAATAGAAAGCAGTTGACAATCGACTTCAAGGAACTTTGTACGGAGAAATGAATGTTTGATCAACAGAGAATAAATTCGCGCGGCTTTTTGGGTGAAAATTAAGACTATCTTGGAGGCGCCCAGTTTGAAATGTATAATCTTTTCCTCTGAAACGCCTTCAAAGAATATCAAACGCTCTGTTAAAAAACAAGGCGCCAAATTTGAAGTAATTTGGGCGGCAATGTGTCAACAACACTTTCAATATGTTTCTAAACACTCCTCGCTCTCCATGCAACATGGCGGCCATCATCTTGTCTGGCTTTCCAAAACAAGTGCCCGTGCTGCGGTCATGTGGTTCGTGACGCAAACTGGTGCTGCGCAGAACGATCAAAAATCGGTGCGCCGGAGGAACTCACCCATGTATTTCCACCATGATCGTCCCTAGTATAGATTCCTTTCCCTTTCGATTCGATTCATCGAATCGATTTATTAATATTCGATTTATTTTTAATATCAATTTATTAATATATTCGATTTATTTTTAATATAAATTTATTAATATATTCGATTTATTTAAATATTTTATATTTTATACGATTAATATTCGATAATACTTATTAATATTTGATAATACTTATTAATATTCGATTCATCGCATCGATTTATTTTAAGAATCGCATGTCGTTTGAAACATCACATACCGGGCCCAGGCGCAGCGCCACCTGCAGCAGCAGGTAAGTGGTGGGGTTGTCGAGGAAGCGCGCGCGGCAAGGCCCGCCCATCAGGGTTGCCAACCGCACGACGACGCGTCGAGGGCGGCGCCGGGGGCGGTCGGTGGGGGCGGCCGACGGAGGAGCCGCCGCTCCCGCCCTCCTCCTGCGAGGCAGCAGACACGCGCGGCCGGAGCAGCGCGCGGCTGGCGTCACTTCCGCCACAGCTGCACACATCAAAGCGCCACTGATGCAACGGCAGGACCTCGGACGGCGATTTCACAGGGTTGGAAACCCGGCGGCGGCAGAAATTTCCTGACTATATAAATAGTTCGGTCAAAATTCAGCCGCAATCTGGAGGAGAATTCTAGCTCTAATCGATAGTGTTCGGTGATTTCTGCGATCACCACCAGGCGAACGTCGGGTTAATATCGTAACAAACGAGCCACAGAGCGCGTGCGATCTTTTCTTCGTCTTCTTTACCCTATCATCACCCCTTACACACACACACACACACACACACACACACACATGCTCCACACAATTCTGGAGACCGATAGAAAACTTACAGCTTAACCTGGTTTGGACTGGGCCCGACTGGTGGGAGATACGTAGTTGGGGAAACCTCGATAGTCGACGGGAACATCGGCGACGGATCTCACTCTCCAGTGGGGGAAGACCACAGCCACCTCACGAACAACATGCACTACTCTTACGGTACGATTGACTTTAGCAGTTGGCGCGCCTGGAATCACTAATCAATCAATCAGCAGGCATCTGAACGAAGAGAGTTGAGTGGAGGTGCGGACCTAAAAAACGAGAACAAATTGTGAAGGTGCAAAAGAATATAATTGATTGATTCAATCATTAATTGATATATCCAGGCTAAGGCCATTAGTCCCGTTATCATAGTGAATCCCGTATCATAGTAGTCCCGGAAGATGGCGGTGTTCCTCCTCAGTGGCTGGTTAGACCCGGCGCCAACCTACACGTCAGCGTGCGAGCAATTTCCCCTTCAGGTACCTCCCCAGCGGGGCACCGCCCCACCCACAAGCCCAAAGCCTCCGTCTGGCGTTTTGACATGTGTTAGTGTACCGCATATAAAGTAAACGGTAAGGAAAGGGCAATGAAGAAGGAAAATCGCGAACGCTATCTGACCCTTTTGTAAGTGTACTGCTCCGGCATTCGCATGGTGTTGATCGAAGAAACCACTGAAAACTACCGATCAGAGCAACCAGCCGCTAGAACTTTCCCCTAGGCAGAGACTGAATTCGACCTTGCTATAATTATAGTGAATGTCGAAAACCAGCCATCTTCAGGACGCCTAGACCCTCCCGTTAGTCACTGCACAGTCAGTGGCAATGCTCTGAGCTAATCACAGCCTATGGAAGACGAGAAGAGGAGGATAGTAATTAAAGAGGAGAGTAAACAATGAAGAGGAGTTTGAAAAAGCAATAAGTTAAGGTACGGGTGAAGGATGACTGCAGATAAAAGAGAAAGAAGAGAATAAACATAACAAAGAGGTGGGGTAGAGGCAAAAGAAAGAAAATAATAAGAAGCAAATAGAAAAGGGGGAGAACAAGTAAAGGAGGAGGAAGACATAAAGAACAAGGTTATATGAACATATAAAAAACAGAAGGAGAGTTAGATAAAAACAGAGAACAAGGAGGGCAGCTGAAATAATTAAAGATGATAATGACATGAAGTAAAAGAGCATAAAGAAAGTATAGAATAAAAAGAAGTAAAAAGAGTAAGAGAAGAAGAAACAGATAGATGACATGAAGAACCGATAAAGGAGAATAGGTGAAGCCAATCTTGAATTTTGAATCTCAAATCTACCAATATTTGTGTCTAAATGCAGTGTTATTTTGTCGAACTGGTTTTGTACAAGAAGAGACTATGTTGAATATAAAAACTGAAAAGAATACTAATTCCATTGTGACATTCATACAAATCTATTGTTTTCCTAGTACACACATTTCATTTAAATTAAAACTGCTATTTTATAGTATTTTTCTAAAAGACTACATACGTAAAACTACTCCATATTTAGTTCTCCTTTTCGATCAGAATCGTAGACACTTTTCTCTTGATTCACTGTGCGGTTGCTAGAAGGTTCCTTGTTTTGTTTCTAGAGAACCAATATAATACTCAATTTTCCTCCTTGAACAAATCAACTTCCCTGTGATCCCTCTGGCAACCATTTTACACCCCACCCTCCTCACCAGTTGACTCCCTCGCCTCCTGAGGTACTTCCAAGAAAATAGTTCAGACCTCCATCAATCCTTCACCCACATGCACAGAAACATATTTACATCCCATCATATCAGAAAGCGTGCAGGTATACACAATGCGTAAAGGACAGATCAAGGCTGTAGAGATGGAATTCGCATTGCGAGACAAGTAGCGAGTATCGTGTGGGAAGTAACACGTTTGTAGGTTAGAAGTAACCTCCCTCTCCACACTATATCCTGACCTTCCCGCACCTTTTTCAAGAAAAGCAGCTCAACATATTAGGTTTTACTTTCTAAAATTTAATTTAATATTGTTTAAAAAATGTACTCACTTTAGTGCTCCTCCTACTCTCGAGCCTCAAACGGCACCAAAAAAGTTTGTTATGGGTTTTTGTGTGAACAAAGCAATACATAACAAAACGATGCGCTTACCCGTCGATGATGTTAAGGCCGTTGATCCTGTGGTTAACAAAACTGCTATGTCCGCCATTACAAGAAATCCAAAAAGTACTGCCCCTGAGAGTGACATTTTGTTCATTCTTAGCTATATAGATCAGTTGTCGCTTCGAGTCGAGCAGTGATGTCGTTGCTGCGCTAAAAGAAATACAAAATAATTAGTTATAAAAACAAGAAAATATTTCACATTCGACAAATCTCACCAAACGAAATTATCTTATTTTTCAGGACTAATGTAAGTATTAGATTTCCATGAATGAAGTAAAATGTTCGTTTCTCATATTTGTATTATCAAATTTTTGTGTTTAAAATATTGTTTGTACGGTTTTTAACCTGAAATACTACTATTTTAGTACGAGTGCGCTCATTTCTAATATCACTAAATATTAAACCATAAAACTAAACCAAGATGTAGGTAAATAACTTAACAGATTGATACATGAAGATTACATAATTTTTATCGTTACATCCCCACAGTGTGAAGTTGGTGAGATAATATTATTGTGGTCGAGTTGTTAAATTTTACAACAAACATCGTGAAAACTTCTCAATAACTCAAGAACTTGTCGAACACGAAACACAGTTATGTTCTAAACTACATAATCCAATTTCACACGTCTCAAGAATTAGTCGGGCCACAGCTGCAGGTCCTAGACGGGTTTACCAAGTCTCAAGAAATAGCTTTCAAAGAAGTCTCCTCAAAATATAGAAACCTTCCTCAGCAACATTTCAAAGCGTTTTCAGACTGCTAACATGGATTTAGAAAATCAAAATCCACTGAAACAAACAAATTTTCATTTCTTGAAGATGTCGTTCTATTCATGGATAATTCTCACAACCCCCGCGTATATATATTTCTCCGGTAGCTAGCTTTCCCCTCTCCGGTTTTTTCGAGTCACGTAGTGGCACTCTCTACCAATAGGGTGGTAGCCAGCCTGTCGTAAAAAGGTAATCTTTATGCAAAAGGTGTGAATGTAAACATACCACAAGTGCGACTGATAAATAAAAGGGAAAATAATCATCACAATATAGGGCCTACACAGTCCAACGAAACATTTAATAGAACAACGACCAGTGATTGATTAGTGTTCAACAGGAAACTGCTCTGTGATGTTTCAAATACCTGTACAATATTGAAGTTGTATCGTAATGACTAGATCCGGATTTGTATGCAATTGATTTTTTTTTATTTTTTTGCTAATTGTTTCTTGGAAAATGAACACATATCTTTACAAATCTGCCCATTTAGATCATTCCTGATGAATTTTAATTTGCATATTTTGCAATATTTTACTGTTATTCAGCGAAATTTTTGGAGAAGTAAAGCAAAAATGATAATTATTTATTAAAATCAAACTTCTTGAAATTGGCGAATTATGATTTATAGTTATCGCGGTGCATGGAACAGCTTATCTCAAAACTGTTGCCTACGGAAGTAGATCTAAAGTATTTCGCTTGTATCACGTGCGCGACCAAAGGTAAGATTGAATTTCGGGCGAGGGTGCACAGGTCGTCGCTCGCAGTGTCTCGGACTCGAATGGAATATAAACCCGCGGTAGACCGTGGCGTCGTTATCTGTCAGAAATCGTCTTCCAGTAAGCGAGAGCTTACGCGCGGGCATAATCGCACAATGTGCACGCTAGACGTCAGTAGGGCCTTTCAAAAACTATTTTCATTATGTGTTTTCCTACCGATGATCCTTTCGTTCATGTTTCAAAAAGACAATATCGTTGTAACACAATTCAAGATTTATAAAAGTATTTTGAATTGCATTTTAGTTATAAACATTTATTTTCATGTGAATTTTATACTGCACATTTATTGCATATTTTAAAGATTTATGAAAATACGGGCTCTACTAATGACAATCAGCTGCAGTCATCTAATGAGAGAATTATAAAATAAGAGTAGAAAAATACTTAACGAAACTCGATGTAATGGGTATTAATACTCTCGTTTAAAGTTTGCGACACTAGCTTGTTCCTTGCTTGCCGCAATTTACTTCACAATCATGTTTTAATACCTATGAATTCATAATCAAATCATTATTTACTAATATTCTCGTATATACCAAACATACTACACTATCTGGTTCCACACATTTTCGCAAAACGTCCTATTGTATCGAATGACTGCTTCGAATCCAAAACTTGGACAGAGACGTCGGCTAGCAGAGGAAGAGGTGGGTGGACGAACCGCTATGGTCTACTTGCGCGAAGCAACACCGGAAGTGGACAGCCGTTTCTTAATCTAATGCTATTGAATCGTTTATTTCAGAAACCGGTCAAACGCCAAATTCCTCATTTCGAGAACACTGAGAATAAATCTCCCAAATTTTCAGATTTCAATTTTTTTTCTTAAAGGAGTTGATAAATTAATATTATTCACATAAATAAGCACTAAACGATGTGCAATGTTCCTCTTGGAACAATAATCCGCTGCTAATGCGTGTTTTAGATTGTAACGTTTGACGGTTTCTAATATAAACGCTCCAATTAACTAATACTAGAAAGTGCAATGTCCCACGAATTTGATAAGTGGCAATATGGAAAATCGTAATTGTAAAAGTGAAAAAATGTAAGAGAGTTCACTTTAAAAAAGCGATAATTAGTTGACCTGAAATAATAATTAATAATAATAATATAATTAATATTATTGTTATTATTATTATTTATTGAACAAAACATCTTTTCTTTTTCTTTGTTCTAGCGATCTAAGGCTGGGGTATTCAATACCTGGCTTGACTAAACGCGTCACAACTGATTAGGGGAGAAGCGGAGTGTTAATAGAGATTAGTGTTCCTTAAAGGTGCTAGGCCTTCTCTCACGACTATAATCGTCTCGAAACATTGGAATCGTAAAGTGTCAACACAATATTCTATGAGAAAGAATTCCAATAAAAGTAACGTGTTAAAATAAACAACAGAAAAAGTATTAAATCTACCTACAAGCTGCAGTTACTGAAGACGCCTACTATGCGGACAACGCGGAGTCCCCTGGGAATCAGTTTATTCTTCGGTGTAATAAGATGTCCTTGAGGCAATGTTTGTTAGACGTAGTCATGGAGCGGCAATACTCTTATGTGTGAACTGCACAGCGTGTTCTGACACACGGCAGAACTATTAGGTGACAGGACGAGAGATGTTGGGCAAGAGTATGATGTAAGAATATATACGCGATATGTTACGCGTGACACATAATTGAAGAGAAATAATGAACCAACGACCAGATTAAATAACGTATGTATGCTTGTATAGTCTTACTACTCATAAAATGTCCATGAAATTGACAGAAACTCAACTATTGAGTTGCAATGCAGAGGACATCAGTTATCCAAATGGAAGTTTCAATTTTTGATGATGCCACAGAAGAGTTGACAAAGATCATTGGAAAACACGGACTCGTTAAACACGAAAATGAAACACGTCCATCAGAGTGCCAATAATTCAAAAAATATGATTAATTTTAGAACTATTTAAAAATAATGAACCCTCTAACCATTATTGAAATTACCTTCAGTACTTCAGATAAGTGATAATTTCAACTGTACAAAGTACCAATTTATTCCCATTGTTAAAAAAAATAAAACAGTAAAATTCAAAACTTTTTACTTTCGCGTATACGTCGAATAGAGAAAATTATGCAGTGCTGCAAAAACAATGTTAGAATTGTGGCGGAAACACGTTTCTGGAGTGGCAGATACTGAAAAAGTCTTGTTTTTCTTCAAAACGTCTGTCAATTTGACTAAAGAAAATTGGTCCATTTTTTATTTTATATGCTAGTAAAATTGTACAGGTCCAATTTTTATTATAAACTAAATGTTCGAAAATAGCAAAATTTTAAATTGTTTGGATTCCTCCTGCAAACACAGTACTGAAGATAAATATTTTTTCTACTGTAATTTATTCCTCAGTATAAGATTTTAAAATTATTTAATGTAAACGTTTGTAAAATAAAACTTTTAGCGTAACTTTCAGTTATATGGTCACAAAAATTATTTGTTTGACCTACTCTACACTCCTAATATTTAAGTTGGAGATTTTCTGCTAAAAGCACTCGGCTTTCGAATATTACATCTTTAAATAATTTTATGTTAACATTTTTCAATGTTAGTTGTTTTAGCCACATTTCGAATTACCGTTTGTATTTTTTCGAGTAATAAAGTGTTAGTAGGATAGAACGTGTAATATCGTTCCAAAAATACAAGAAAGGATGTGCTATTGTAGCACCATCAGTAACATTCTCGCAGTGTACTACGTGATATAGAGAAAGTTATGAAATGCTACAGTGAAAAATAGAGATGTTCCTACAGAAAAGCTCGTTTTGTTAATTCCTAATACTTACAAATTCAAAAATATTTGCTCTTATATCGTATATGTAGGAAATTACTTCATTTAATATGTTGTTAAGTCAGAATCGAAATTTTGTGGGTTTTTGATACTGAGATAATGCATATCTCATGTTTTTTAAGGAGCCAGTATTTTATAAATATTAATGGTCGAGTAACGAACCCCGCCGGGTTATAAAATTGACATTCTGGTAGAATTTAAAATTCCACTTATTAGACAGGGATAATATTTATTCAACAAATAAAATAGATGCAATAACGAAAACAATACATTTAACTAAATGAACTAATGACTAGCCAATAGGAACTTAGCTTCGAAGGCTTTTAGGAAAAATAAAGAAATGAATGTACACGTAAGTTTAGAGAAGAAACACTATTAAATTCGTCTCGCTTACATTTGAAGAAAGTTTTCCGATGTTGAACAGCCACTGAGAACCATGAAACTATCAAAAAGCGTGCAGATATAAACAATGCGTGAAGAACAGATCTCGACTGCAGTGATGGAATTCGCTTTGCAAGACGAGTAGCGAGTATCGTGTGGGAAGTATGCAGGGTAGAAGTAGTTTGGGGGAAATCTTTCGAATCATTTCCAAGCGAACTCTGAAGTTTTGTTCTTCAAAACGATCTACAAACCGCTCGCGATACTTCCTTCTCCATTCCGTTCTAAGCACCGAATGATGGGGATATCCCCCATCCCCAACAACTAGAGGCCAGAATGTACATTTGGGATCAAACGTACCTGATGCAATTCGTTTAGCAACAGGCCATAGTACTTGAGAACAATCTTTTTGTTGTGTATTTGAAAATGAGAACAAAGTCGGTACGTGGTTACACATCAATTAAACACAACATGAAACAAACATGGGCCTGCGTGAGGCGGAGCCACGCGAGAAAAAACATACAAAAGAGGTCTTCTTTGGTCGGAAGTCGAAATCTCGAAGGGCGAGGCTGTCTGCACCGGTCCAATTTCTAGGGGCCTATACTGTGATTTTTCTAACTCTGGCCCTCAAGGTCTTAATTCTCGGTGGCACTATTTACGGTATTTCCCGACTTTCTCGATCGTGTCGCTAGATGTCGATGATCGCGACCTTATCCAACACTGCTGTACGGTCGCGATCATGCGACATCTAGCGGCACAACCGAAAAAGACGCGAAAAATAGTGACGTAATGCCCCAGTGGGAAGTCTCCTTAAGGGGCAGAGTTAGTAAAATCGCACAATAGTGGTTAGCACAGCGTAGATTCCCGGCGATGGCCTTGCCTCGACCTTGACTAGCACGGTCACTGGAGGCTTGTGACGTGCTATGACTACACGCGGAGACTGCTTCTGCCCGAGCAGTACCTTTTGTGCAGTTTTGTGAACGCACGGAAAGTGCAATGTACGTTCACGCCACCGCGGTGGGACCATTCCTACCCTTACGGGCATCTATGGTCAATCCTGCAACATGAAGAAAAACAGAAGGTCAAAAAATGACTTAAGCCTACCGGCGCGCGCATTGCGTGTTTTGAAATACTACTTTTATGTTTCAGACTCATTTCTCTGTTTCAGATTTCTCTTACTCCAGGAAGTGCTTCGGTCGCCTATACTTTGCCCTTTGATCCGGTTGGTATGAGGCGATCTCGGAAATGAGAGGGTTTTCCAAGTCAGCTGTATTAAAAAAAATATATTTTTTTAAAATTAACTATATTTTTGATATGATTTATCAGCAGTGGCATTGATAATTCGCGATGTAGAGTTTCTTTACGAGTGTTTCTAGGGGCGCAGAGGGCAGCCCTGAAGTACTCGTTTTGAACTACTGACTTCTTCTGCTTGGCGTAGTCGCCGCATTTATAAGCGCCGCCAGCTAATGGAGATGCTGGGCGGCGACGTGGTTTGTTGGGAAGCTGACCGCTACCCACTGACCCTACTGACCGCTACCCGCTGACCCTACTGACCGCTACCCGCTGACCCTACTGACCGCTACCCGCTGACCCTACTGACCGCTACCCACTGACCCTACTGACCGCTACCCACTGACCTCTACCCGCTGACCCTACAGACCGCTACCCGAATTGCTGTCGCGCGTATTTTGAAAGTCCGGCGCATACTCTAAGGAAAAACTAAAATACCACTTTTTCCCCCATGCTGACCTCTCACTCTATGTTATGATCGAGTTAATCTCTCCTTCCCTAACTCCATTCCCCTAGCCCCAAGACCCTCTCGTAATAATATTTAAAGCTTTAACGCGACATTGAAAAGTGAAAATCCACCTTCAATTCAGTTATTTGTTTATCAGGTTTTCATCACAAGTTATTTACCGTGGAGTAATTCTCCTTGAAGTACTCATTTATTTGCAATGTCATTGGCTTTTATCTCTGTCGGCCAGGGGCTCAGCGCCGTCAGTATTCGTGATTCCCAGACGGTCACCTACTTCATCCATCCAAAAACTACCATCCAAAAATCCGCAGTGTCTCGAGCTGCTTAACCTCCGTGACTTCACGGAGCATGATTAAGCATGATTAGGCTGCCGACCAACTTTTAAATATGGCTGAGAACAGGTCGTTTATAGTCTATGTGTATGACAATAGCTCTGAGATTGGTATATCTCAGTACAACATTATGCACTTTAGTAGGTTTATGGTAGTATATTATTTATAGTAGTATGAAAGTGATGTAATTAGATTCTTAATTGGAAGAATCTACGTTATTTACACATTCCCAAGAATATTCCATGAAGATAGGAGTTCAGAAAACAAAATTTATGTCAATACAAAGGAAAGAACAAAGGAAAGCCAAAATAGTAATAAATAGAAAATTAGTGGATGAAGTAAAAAAATTTCATACCTTGGAAATAAGTGTCTTCAACCAAACTCAGCGAGACATAAAAAAAAACAACTTAATAACTATAATAGAATATATGGAACAATCAAGAGACACGTTGCCAGAGACATGAACCAAGAAATAAAACTGAAACTCCAGAATATAGTTGCTAAACCTAGAATCATGTATGGCTCTGAAACATGGGTAATGAAAGAAGACAAACAAAAACTACAGGCGGCACACATGAGATATTTAAGACATCTCATGGAAATCACAAGTAGAGCCAGACTAAGAAATAAAGACATTGGAAATAAATTGAAAACCAAATGTTTAGTAGAAGAGATAGAACTGTCTCAAAGGATATGGAAAGATTATTATTGAGAATGAACAACAGATTTTTAAAATTAATCTGAAAGGACAAACCAACAGGGATCAGAGATAGAGGGAAACCACTAAAGAGGTGGCAACAACAGAAACACTTGGAAGACTAAGAATCTACCAAGAATACTGTAATAAACCAATAAGAACAGGCTGTAGAACCTAATTTTTGGTCAGTTCATGATGATGATGACCATTAATGAAAAGCAAGTGCCAGATACATTTTCCAGATTGCTCATACCTATAATACATTTTATATTAATTACAATAGTTGATTATTACATGGCACTTGAAAGATTTTCAATGACTGTATTTTTTTGACAGGCTCAAAGAAGCCTCTTGTCATAAATTTGGTAGTATGTGAAGAAAGGTGAAACTTTCTTTTTCAAATGTATACCATCACAAGTGAAGTAATAAAATAATAACGGAATTTGGCTTCACATGAACAGTGAAGTTGTAATATGGACCTATGTGAGTCTTACTGGTGGTGTAGGAAAAAGACTAAATAAATGCAGTGTTTATTTATAATAAAGAGATAAGAAAGTAAACATATTGTATGAGTAAAGAAAAGTGTTGTTGAGATTGAAAAAGGTACTATTGTGCTTGAAAATATACAGTGTTTTTTTTTTTTTTTTTGCAAACAAAAATAATATACTGAAACTGGTAAAGAAATTTCAAAACTGGAATGAGAGCAATGCTAAATAAATGGTAAAGTGAAAATGATAAAGAAGCTGGGATATTTACATGTTCAGAAAGAAATTTGAAGTGATGTTATGACTCTTGATTCTGTTAAAAGTTTGCTGTCAGATTATGTGAATGATTTTTTAGTAAATAATGCAATAATAACTACAATTCTGGACTACTGTTGAGAATAGTGTGAATAAAGTTGTAATGTTGTAATTGTTTAAATGTTAGCTGCAGGCTAATTAAAATTAAAATGTAAATATGTTTTAACTATTGTAATATTTTATACTTGTGTAGAAGTTTCATCTTTAGATAAGATAAAGTAGTATTTTCTCAGTTAAATATGTTTCTATTAGTCTGTCATAAGCCCCTGTATTCTGTTACTGATATGACTGGTGTTAATTAAGCTGAATGCAAAATTGTTAGATGAGTATTCATGATATATCATCAAATGCAAAACCATAACCAAATGATTGTTTTTGCTCAATTTTTTGTCAAAGTGAAACCAAACATTTTAAATTTAAAAGTGCTTGTGTGTATTGCTACATAATTCTTACACCATTGTATTCGCAGTTAAAAATTTTAATATTAAAATACACATCACTGTTTATAGGTATGTGTGCAACGTATTAGTTGAATTTAATTGCATTAATTATTTTACAACTTAAAATATCTTTATTTACAAATGTTTACTTGTCACAAAGTTAGTTTGGCCTTTATCTCATTTTTATAGTGATCGTCATGTTTTGTCATTTCAACATTTTTCTTTAATCATAAATTTTATTACAGAATGTAATGGTTGAACTGCAAAGGTAAATAATGATATTACTTAGAAAAGAGACTATAATTTAAATATATTTCAGAACAATTAATTTTAGTCCAATGATTCCCAAATTGTTCTGTGAGGTAGATACAGGGAATCAAAATATTTGCAAGTAAAATGTAAGATGGTGTGACAGTGAATTTCATAAATTTGAATTGATCAAAAAGAAAGAATTGCATAGAATTATCTATGGATTAGCAACGAAAAAAGGAACAGATGAGGGTATTACGACAAAAGTGCTAAAAGAAAATTATGTAATATTAGAAGAAGTATTATTGAAAACAATAAGTAATTCCCTAGAAAAATAGATTTTTCCACAGTAATACCTATTCCAAAAGTGACAAATATGAAGAGAGCAGCTGAATTTTGGCCAATAAATAAGCTACCCATATACGGAAAAAAAAAAAAAAAAAAAAAAAAAAAAAAAAAAAAAAAAAAAAAAAGAAGAAGAAGAAGAAATAGTAATGAAACAGTTAAGCGAGTATGTGGAAATAAAAGAAAATTATAGGTAATGAACAATCAGGCTTCAGAGAAAAACAATCATGTGAAATTGTGATACGAGCAGTTTTAGATGAATGAAAGATTAATATTGATGCAGAAAAGAAAGGAGAGTAGTACAAATACTGAATCAAAGGTGGTTTATTTCATATCTTAACAATATAAATCATAAAGTAAAATATAATAATATTATCATAGATGAAATTAGCATAGATTTAGGTGTTCCACAAGGGTCAGTTTTGGGTCCACTATTGTTTATAATTTATGTTAATGATTGTAAAATTCAATTATTGCTGATGACACCTTATTGTATATAATTGGAGAAACAGAAGCGAAAATTGAATTTAAACTGAAGAGTATATTTATTGCAATACAAAAATGGTTCAGGATAATTAAAGTAATAATGAATGTTGGAAAGACGAAATTTATGATTTTACATAGTGGAAGAAACATAAAAGTAAAAGAAACTAAATGATTCACATCTGACTTAAAGGAAATACAAGGGCATACAAAATATTTGGGAGTAATTATCAATAGTAATTATAAATGGATATACAAGATGTTAATATATAAATTCATAATTGCACCACATTTTAATTACTGTGCAGCAATACCAGTTGTACTCCAAAACTCTGAAATTAAAAAACTTCAGATACAACAAAATAGAGTCATGTCAAATTCGATTTAAAAGATGCACTCCAGAACTAGATATGCTAGACACACTGAAATTTTATGTTAATAGAAGAGAGAATTCAATACAAGATGCTAATTTTTATTTTTAAATTAATTAAATATAATATAACAGGATAATTAGAAAACAAAGTCCAAAGAGTGAAAGATAAAACAAGCACAACATTTAGTAATTAATTTCAGTAAAACGTATAGGCAAAAAATATACTATTGATGAAGAATTTGAATTATATAATCAATTTCCATTAGAAGTAAAAAAATTGTGAACAAATTAAAGGATTCAAAATAAATAAATTATAAAATACCTAGAAGTAGAAAATAATTTTTAAAATAATTAATAGAGTATACAAAATGAAATATTTTCTATAGATGTAAACAATGTATGTAAATTTGTTTCAAATAGCCGGGGTGACTAAAATAAACCAATCCATCTATTTACTATTAAAAGAACTGGTATGTTTGTGTTCCTGTAATGATGAACGTTCATATTATATTAATTGTGGTGAGGTAGACTTTAGATGCTGCTTTTCTAGTTACTTTTATAGGAAGAAGTTTGTAAGATACTTTTAATTTAGTATTATTTTTCTGAATATATAAATCAAGAATATTCAATTTTTCTGCACTGAAATATTTAAATGTGTTTACTAGTACACTGATACCTTTGCTTTCCCCTGTTTCTTCAGATGAAAGGAGAGTTAACATAGATACTACTATTTAATCTCTGTGGCAATAAGGTATGTCAGTGTTAAAATTCAACAATTTGTGCTGGGTTTATTATCTGAAACAACTGCAACCAAAACCAAACAATAAGGTTCTCAAATAATATTGAACACAAGAAATAAAAATGAATTTAGAACGAAGTAATTAAAAGGTTTAACAGAAAATTGGAGAAGAAAACTAGTACCCACAAACACAGCTCTTTTGATAAATGTTCAGCCAGCCATGAATGACTTCACTAGACATGGAATGTGTGTGAACAACCAGCGTAAGACTAAATGGAGTGAAAGTATATCAGAACAAATAAAACCATTTTTCAAATCAACAAAAAAGGGGAAAGGAAACTCATCTGCAATGGCAGAACAACCCCTGAATGAGAACCAACAAGTAGTAGTTGCTCTTCTAGCTGAATGAGGAAGCAGCCTCATGATTGGTAGATTTTTCAGGGATGAACATGGCACACGTAATTTTGTAGGTGAATCATTTGACTCAGATGTTATTTGTATGACAAAGCATTGACTTAAAGAAAAAAAATTCAAGTTCTGGTACTTAAAAAACTATTCCCTTAAAGCATAATTTTATTTTAAAAACAAACATAATATTTTTAAAACAATCATATGTAAATTCAAGAAACAAATCAAGGCATATGCTTTATTTAAAGTATGTAATATCAGAAAACATTTTGAAGCCAGTAGGGTAGAATTAATCAACTATAACATAATTTCTATTTGCATTTATAGAACTCCAAATAGACATATATGTTTAGAGAATTTAGAAACTGTATTTTATATATTATGTCAATGGAGGAAAAACCTTATTATTTTGGGTGTTTTAAATATTGATTTCTTAAATAAAAGTAAGTGTTAAAAGTTGAAAACTATATTAAACAGAAATGATTACAAGGAGTAATCAAAGTTCCAACTAGAAGAAAGGGTATTAAGCCATTGACCTTTGATCAAATCATACTTGACAAAAAATGACTAAAACATTTATACAACGTTACTATGGATTTATCTAAAACTGTGCCCAAATACCACAAGTACACTCAGAACAAATATGTGAAAAGTAAAAAAGGATCAAACAACAATTTAAGGTAATAAGGGTATACAATGAACAGAACATAAACTAGTTTAATTATCCATTAAGTAAAGAATTGTGGGAATCAGTTTACAAGTCTTTCATCAGTTAATGAATTATACAGTGAGTTTATTAGCATTTTCCACCATTACTACAAAAAATGCCTCAAAAATGAGTAAAAATGAACAGACAGGAAAAGTAATAAGTGAGAGAGAATCTAGTAAGCAATTAAAAGTTATCAGTAAAATTATGAAAGAAGGAAATGTTACTGAAGCATTTAAAACTTACTGTAATTGTTAAAAAAAGCTAGCGAATAGTGATAGGGAAGCTAAAAAGTTACCTAATGAAAAACGCATATTGACCTCAAATAATAAATCAAACATTATGTGGAATATTATAAATGAATAGGGAAGGATAGGGTAGAAATAAGAATTATAAATATAAACATTAAGCGGGTTGACAAAATGAATCCTACAAAAGTAGCAGATTCTTTTAATAAGTACTCTTCTAATATTGCTTCAAATATTTTCAGCCCAAACACATTAGGGAACACCAGCACTAATGCGAAGCTCAAAAATGCAGAAACTTGTAATTTCAGTTCAATGATGATAATTCGAAGTAATGAATCGGAAGTGACACCAATTATAAAAGGATTAAGTAACAAGAATTCTACAGGTGTAGATAAGATCTCAAACTACTTGGTAAAAAGAAGTCACAAAAATGAATCTATTAACACACATTATTAACTTGTCATTTCAAATTGGAAACAACTGACCATTTGAAAATGGCCAAAGTAAAACCGCTATATAAGAAGGGGCTAGAAACAGGAATGGGGAATTATAGACCAGTTTCTCTTTTATCAGATTTTTTTCAAAAAGTATAGAATATATAATGTATAATACACTTACTTCATTTTTAAGAACGCGAACTAATAACCAACAATCAACATAGTTTCTGGAAAATAAATTTTACAAACACAGCTCTAATAGATTTCATTGAAAATGTGTTTCAGTCAGTCAATAGAAAACATATCTGTTATTCTTAGATTTTTCTAAGGCAGTGTATCTAGTTGATCATGGTATTTTACTAAATAAAATGGAGGTAATTTGAATACAAGGGGTTGACCATGATTGGTTTCAATCACATTTTACTAACTATAAACAAATGACAAAAACTGTGCCCACTTGTGAAGAGTCCATAACAAATTCTAAACATATATCCTGAGTAAACCAGATATTTATGGTGTTTCACAGGCATCTGTTCATGGGCCAGAATTATTTCTTATATTTATCAAAGACATGGGTTTTTATATTAATAAAAGCAACATTTTTTGCTGATGACACAAGTATATTCTTATGAGGTTCAAAGGCAAATGAGGTTCAAATTAAAATTAATGACATTATGAACAAATTAGAGAAATGGTTTTACAGGAATAGTCTAATAATAAACAAAGATAAAACAACTGCAATTGTAAAGATTCAAAACAAAGACATACATACCGTGGACCAAAGAAAGTTTTTGCGAATTTGGCTGGATAACACATTGGCATGGAAACCACATATTCAAGAACTAGCAAAAAGGTTGAATAACTATGTTTTCTTTACTACACATCAGGAAAATCATTGCAGGTTGAATTAGCTCCTATAATTTTTTTTTATATTTTACTGTATTTTACTAATTTCCACTCTACTTTATTATATGAAATAATGTTCTGACATGAGTCATCTTATGCCTTATCAATTTTTAAACTTCAAACAAGAGCAATTAGAATAAGGATGCATGTTAGTATAAATGCAAGCTGAAGAGTCTTTTACTACAATATACTTACTACCATTGTGTAGTATATGTACATTTATGAAACCTAAATGTTTGTAAATTTGTGTACAAAGAAAACTCTTGTTCATTGTTTAATGCAAAGAATAAAGATCTGTTCGTAACACCTGTTAACACTTTTTTATGTAAAAATAACTTCTTTCCCAATGGACTTCTCAATCACAGGTATTTTTAAACCTAATGCCACAATGGCTCATGTAATTGAGAACTTAAACACTCAGACTAGATCTTTTACACAACAGGACACAGTAATAATTATAGGTGGGCAGAATGACATTAATTCTGGCAGTCACTTTCACACAATGGAACATTTAACAAAAATACAAGAGACTGCCAAACACACAAATGTAATCATGACCACTCTGCCCCCCTGGCACTTACAACATTCCTATAAACAATGAAATTAAGATTGCAAACCATCATATAAGACAGCACTTGAGAGGGACACCTATCACACTTGTTGATCTTGACAACCTCTCAAGAAAACATTTTACTCGGCATGGTCTCCACATGAACCAGGTAGGAAAACAAAAACTAGGAGCCATGCTCATCTCGCACCTACTGGTAACCCCTGCCCCTGCTACCTCACATCCATCTCCCACCCATTCTTCTGCCTCTCCATCCACAACCCTCTTACACACTCCGCATCTTTCACCACCATCCAGTCCTCTCTTACCCCCACCAGTTCCTTCTCCTACTCCCACACCTCTCCTGCCCACTCCACATCCCTCACCTGCCCCCAGTCCTCTTTTACCTATGCCAGTTCCTACTCCTACACCGCTCCTGCCCACTCCACTTTTTCCAACTACCTCCTCACCTTTCTTCTCTTCAGCCCCTTCACCTACTTCCACACTTCTTACTCCCCGTCCCATCCATACATATAACTTCCGCTGCAACCAAAAACCCACTCCTGTGTATAACCTGTAGCATCAAACATCGGCAGGAAAGCAAACAATACACAAAAATAAAAACTATTTGCACATTGTTCACCAAAATGTACAGTCTCTGAAAAATAAACTCACTGATATAGAAATATTACTTGAGGAGAAACTCAACCACATTTCAGTAATGTGCTTCACAGAACACTGGCTAACTAAAGAACGATTAGATAACACATATATACCAGGTTTCTCTCTAGCCAGTAGCTCATGTTGAAATATTAACAATGCACATCATGCATATGGTGGGACATGCATTTTTATTAAAAATACAATTAGTTTTGTACCCTACACAAATCACACTCATCTTGTAAAAGAGAAAGAATTTGAAATATCCATCACTGACTTAACAACAATAAAAACATGGGTATTATGCACATATCGCAGCCCTGCTGGAAATTTGAAAACCCTTTTAAAAAATCTGGAAGTTATTCTAACAAAACTTCAAAAACGCAGACAGTATAAAACTATTCTTTGTGGTGACTTCAATATAAATTGCCTCACATAATCCAGTAATGAAAATCTATTTAAAGACCAACTAAAATCATACAATTTACAAACAACCATGAATACACCAACACGAATATCCAAAAATAGTAGCACTGCTATAGATCAAATAATAATAGATGCAAATAACCATTGTTTTTCTGTTGCTACATTTAATACAGGTTTCAGTGACCACATTGCCCAGATCCTAACACTTCCAACAGAAACAAAAACCACGGAACAGACAACTTACAAAGAAATCCATAACTATTCCCAAGGAAACATAATAAAATTTCAAAACTTGCTCAGATTTGAAAACTGGAATGAAGTATATAAGGCAACCGATACAAATGATAAGTTTAACTCATTCGTAAATATATACTTAAGACATTTCAATGCCATTTTCCCTCAAAAACTGAAAAAGATCCAAAATAAGAAAACTAAATCATGGATTACCACAGGCATCAAAGTGTCATGTGAAAGAAAATGCAACATGTATAAAATACTAACAAATAACAAATGTAACTCAAACTTCATTTCATATTACAAAACATATAATTTGATCCTAAAAAAAGTAATCAAACAAGCAAAAATTATAACAAATGATAAGTACATTGCAATTGCACGTAATAAAACAAAAGCCATGTGGGGCATTATTAAAAAGACTACAGCACCAACTAATAATAACAAAAAAAAAACATAAGAGCTCCACTACAAAAACGAAACTGTAAAAGACCCACAAGAAATAGCTGATATATTCAATGAACACTTTTCACAAATTAGTAATAAGTTAATCTCTCAACACTCTCTAAACAATGAAACACACCAAACAAACACTAATATTACACAAATTGTAAATTCCATATTTTTATATGAAGCAACCCCCTCTGAAATTTTTAAAATCATTGGGCAAATGGAGAATAAATTCTCAGCAGGCATGGACAACATTCCAGATTTTCTTATTAAACACAGTGCTCCATGTATAGTGCAACCATTCTCTCACATCTGCAATTACTCTCTAAAATCAGGCATATTTCCAGATATATTCAAAACAGCAAAAATTAAACCATTGTTTAAAAAGGGCAATAGTTATGACCCAATGAACTACAGGCCTATTTCCCTGTTATCAGGATTTTCAAAAATTCTGGAAAGACTTTTCAATGATAGACTCAAACCGTTTCTCAATGCAAATAATGTCCTTACAAATGCACAACATGGCTTCAGGAGTAATAGATCCACAGACACAGCCATCTTTTCCTTTTTAAATGACATACTTGTTGCACTAAATCAGAAGGAAATTCCCATTGGCCTTTTCTTAGATTTGTCAAAAGCCTTTGACATCATTGACCATCATATACTTTTAAGAAAACTAGAAATGCTAGGGATTCGAGGCATTGCAGGCCAATGGATCAAATCATATTTATCAAACCGTAGACAAATAGTTGCCCTCCAACACACTAAAGAAAACAAAATCTCCTCATACTACTCCTGTCCTCAAATAATAAATTGTGGAGTCCCGCAAGGATCCATCCTTGGGCCAATACTATTCCTTATATACATAAATGACATGCCTTTGGCTTTAAGGAACAACAAAATAATTTTGTTTGCAGATGACACAAACATCATCATCAAAGCAAAAACACAACAATCATTAGAAAAAGAAACTCACAAAACTTTGCAAGCACTAGTAAAATGGTTTCAAGACAACAAACTCATCATAAACACCAGCAAGACAGTCTCTCTAAATTTCATGAATCCTCGATCTAAAGAAAAACTCTCACAGCATTTGCTCATAAACAATAACCCTGTAACAATATCTCATGAAACTACCTTCCTCGGTCTAACAATTCAAGAAAACCTAAAATGGAACACTCACATCTCAAATCTTAACAAGAAGCTCAGCAAATCTTGCTATGCCCTATACACCCTCAGGTCAAGCTCCAACATTGAGACACTTTGAACAATGTATTTTGCAAATGTGCACTCACACCTAAAATATGGAATAATATTCTGGGGAAATGCCCCTGAAAGCACTCGCACATTTATTATCCAAAAAAGAATACTGCGAACAATGACCAACACTCATAAGCTGGAGTCTTGCAAACCCTTGTTTAATAAACTAAGGATTCTTCCTCTACCATGCATGTACATATTTGAAATAGTGGTCTTCACAAAGAAAATTCTCATGGAAAACAAAGACACTTTTACTTTAAATTCTGATGTACATAACTACAACACCCGTCAAAACGATAACCTACACGTTCCCCACTCTGAAACTACACTTTATCAAAAAAGTATCCTAATAGAGGGCATTACACTTTACAACAGACTAGGCAATGATATCAAACACATAAACACAATTCATACATTTAAAAGTAAATTGAAAGCTTTCCTGCTTAACAACATGTTCTACAGTGTAAAGGAATTTTCAAATTACAACATTTCCCTTAAAAAATATAAATAAATAAGAATTTCTTATTCCATTAGACTTTCTGGTGCATGTGAACTGTTTCAAGCTGAAGCAAAGAAAAAACAACTGCATATCACATCCTGTGAAATAGAAGGAGAATAGAAGAAGAAAAAAACTGGTCAAAACTTGCCTCCTCACCATTTCAAGTTATAAATATAGAATGTACTACTATTGTTAAATTTGATGTAGTTGCAAACATAATTGATATGTATTATTAATGTAATTATTATTATTAATGTAATTATTATTAATGTAATTATTATTATTAATGTTAATTATTAGCAGATAATTTATCTACTGTATAATACCTTAATCTAACTGTAACAAGTATTGTATTTCTAGGCCAATGATCCCATCTCGATCCGGTTTTGTTCAGTTTCCCTGGTCCTTTGAGCAAATGCTGAGATGGCCCCTTGTTTGCTCCTGAACAGTAATATAACTTCGCTCTCTCCATCCAAGGCATCATATTGACTCGTCATACACGATTGTAATTGTATATGTGACGCAATAAATTATTTATTATTATTATTATTATTATTATTATTATTATTATTATTATTATTATTATTATTATTATTATTACTTAATTTGTATAATCTGCGTAAATACCTCCACGATTTGTCTGAGCCAGGTACATTTAGAAGAAGTCTGCATTCCTTCTTATCTAGTGATGGGATTGTACATTTTTGATGAATTTATAAGAGAGGCTAGTTATTATAAATTGTTTTATAGAATAAGGTAGTATGTATGCATCTTGTTTACGTGTGCAAATATTGTATAGGCCTCATATAAGCACTTTTGAAAGTGTAATTTATTATAGTAGGTTACTTGTAATTTATTATATAGGGTTACTTGTAATATGAATGTTTGTATGGCTATAGGCCCTACTGTTAAATATTATTGATCTTTATTATATTATGCTGTATAAAAATGAGTTGTTCCATGTCATATGTTATGACCTGTTGGATGAAATAATCTAATCTATAGTAGGCCTACTGTAGGGCTTCATCACATTATGACTTCAAAGTGAAAGGAGTTGACAGGTTGAGCAGAAAAACAATGAGTCAATTTGACTTAAAACTCAGAAAACTGATTTTAAGATTCATTATTTGTTCTCCTGAAAGTAGTTCAGTAAATTTATTAACTCATTCAGCCATGCTGTCCAATATGTCTGTATAGGACATGCGTTCAACATATTAATAAATTATTTTCTGCAAGATTTTTTATTATTTTACATTCATTACTTGCTTATTATGTATATAACTTGATAGGGGTTGTTATCTAATGCAACAATATTTTTCACAGACCATCAGAAGTCACATTGATGAAATGAAGCAAAGTGATAATTTGATTCATTCATTTGGACCTGTATGATGTCAGATTATTTATGTTGGTACACAATATTTTTTTTTATCATTGTCAAAACTAAATGTTTTCATACTATATTCAAGTGTAACATTTTTAAAGCTCAGATGTTGATTTAGATGGCTTCATCAATCATGCTTCATACTGTGACTAACAATATCAACTGGTTACAAAAAAGTGAGTATTAAGTAAATATTCTAATATTAACCCATTAGAACCCATTGTTACAAAACTGGTGCTGTCAATTTCAATAAATTATGTGGCGCATAAATGGGTTAAGTAAAATTTATTGGCATTCATTGTCAAATAGTCATGGTTGAATATACTTGATTGATGCATAAGTATCAGAATAAGTAAATCTTCCAAAATCATAGTCCAATTTATTGATGGTCATGCTAGTAGGATGGATACACTAGTAGTTAACCATAATCACATTTGTTAATGTAGAGAGTCATTTGTATGTGTTTATGCATTATGAATTCTTTATATAAGTAAAGACCATTTGTGTGATTCCTTTCTTTCTATGTGATGCCTCTCTTCATTTAATTTGGAATCTTTCCATTGCTTTGCCTGTTAATTTGTGAATCTGTAGTTTTGGTCAAAACTAATTTATTTAATGGTAACAACACCGAAGATATAAATACAATGCACATCATAGGAATTATGTTCATCTGGTGATCATTAATAGGTAACTACAAGAAATCCACATAAAACATGTAGTTTACAACACATTCCCAGATATCATTAAACAATTAAAATTGATACATAAGTTTCGGTGACAAGTAAAATGTTTTCTGCTGCATAGATTTTTTTGTACAATTAGAGGCTTACTGACCTCAAAAAGAAAAATAATGTTTATTTTGTTAGAAAAATAATGTTTACAATGACAGATAATGGACATTGGTAATTGGTAAACATTGGTACTGAATAATTTTAAAAAGACTAATAATACCTTTAGCAAGTAAAATACTTTAGCTTCTAAGTGAACGACCCTATCTTCATCTTTTTGTTCATTTTCCCTGTCCAATTGCAAATGCTGTGATGGCCTCTTGCATTGTTTCTGGATATAAATGCAGTTTCACTATGAGCACATTTTATTATGCTCTCCTTTTGATAGTTGTCTCATTGTCTCATTGTCTTCTCATTGTCTTCTCCCACCCTAGTGGGAGTTGCTAATTTGTTAGCAATACTAAAAATTTTACTCTATAGTTTGCAGATGCAATTAAGTTTTCTATAACTCAGGAGTGAAAATGTCTAGTTTACAAATGCGGCTCACCTCTCTGTGTTGGTACTGACATTCATCATTAAACAATTGTATAGTAAAAGGGTGGGGAAGAGATTCTGGAGCTCAAGTAAATGTGTCTTGTATACTTCTCTCCTATACTCTCTTAAAATTTAATAATATATTTATTAAATTATTATATTTAATAATAATATTGCAGATACAATTTTATTAATACATAGTTCATTCTTTCTCCAGAAAAGTCAGTTAATTAGTTGTTTTTGAGACAGGTGTGAAACAATGCTCATTGGGAAATCGGAAATAACCCTTTTGGGTAAGACAAGTCCTTACCAAGGATCCACTATGAAACATTTTTGGCAGTTTAGTACTTCCAGAACCCAACTATATCGCAAAGGTTCAAAAATGTGCAGAATTGTGAAATAAATGTAAAATGAAATTGAAAATGAATATTTCATAATCTGAGCAATTTAATTTTCTTGGGTGTAAATCTTCTTGTTTGTTAATAAATGCTTAGAACAGAACAGTAACAGATATATTTATGACCTAATGCACATTTCAGAGCTTGTCCTATTTCAGTATTAAGTTATTTTCACTTTTCAAATTATGGTTTACAACAAGCAGCATATCCACAAAGGTCCAACTACGTTCTATTTAATTCAACAAAATCGGCCCTCATTCATGTAGTTATTGTTTATGGAAATAATTTATTTTAATTCTTCCACACAATTATTTTACCCCCAACACTCCACAATTTTATAACAAGCTTATCTTTTTCATTTTCATTATCTGTAAAGAATGTCAAACACAGTTATTTTCTAACCTTGCATCATTTTTAAAGAAATATATAATTTTACTAAGTTGGGTACCAGAGTAAATAGGCTTTCATGAATTTGAAAACAATATTATTAATTCAATGGTACTATTTTGATGAGAAGATACAAAATAATATTAATTTGTTTTAAAACATAAATAAACTTAAGTTATTAGTTGTAAATTGTTACAATAAAGGGAAATATTTTTTCTACACTGTTTTTCAATCAGTAAGATTATGAAGAAAATATTCAAAACTGATGTGAAGTATATTCTAAAATCCATTTTAATTGAGGCCATAGACTCTTGCTCTTGCATAATGTATGACGGCCTGTGCGTAGCTTGTGATCAACCATTTCTCGCCCAAGCATTCTTACTTCACTCATAACTTGCCCCAATCTTATTGTTACGTGCAGCCAGAATCGCCAACTAATTTCTACGTTAATTATCATTAATTATTTTAATATACAACACAAGTAATATAAATACAACTGTTTTTACTGTGTTAATTTATTTTCACTTCTTGTATTTACAAGGGGGGAGGTTGTTGCAAGCATTTTGTAATTATTTAGCATAATTATTCAAGCACGCTTTACAAATGTATTACACAGGGGTGAGGGGGTATTGAAAATACTCCAAATGTTAATTAACATAGGAAAGTGATTTTTACTTAAAACCAACAGCAATCTGAAATTGTTTCAGCTTCCAATTAAGTAAATCCACAACAAAGTCAGATTTTTTATCATCTAATTTTGCCAATATTTTTAAATATTTGATAATGAATTATACTTGATAATGTAATGAAATAATACTTGATTAGCAATTTAGATTCACAGAAGGCAAAAGAACAACTGTTGATGCTACCATATTGCTATAATTTTAATCATCTTTATAATGAGGTATAAAGATGTACAAAAAGACATACTCACACATAGGTAGTCTGACATTTTGCAGTCATCCAATTTTTCTGTACCAAAGACCCACAAAGCTTTAATTCTTATTACACTATGTGTTAGAGAAAGAAATTTACTCTAAATAGGAACATGATTTATCCACTTTTTGGTATTAGGATATTCACAATACAATCTTTTCTGTTGAAAAATCTTCTTTTTCTCCTGCAGCAATACAATACTTTTTCTATACTATACAAGTTGTATGTCAGAAACAAAAAAATTAATGCTAATATATGCTATTCATAAGCAATTTTGTCTACTTTAATTTTATGAATCACAATCATTTACATAAACTGCATAGTTTTCAATTTTAAGGAAAAACAGAAAAAAGGTTTTTTGCAACTTTGTCTTAAAGCCGACATTTTTGGAGAAGACAATCCTGAAATCTGAACTCAGCAGTCTCAAAAACATAGAACCACTGAGAAAAAAGATTTTTTTTTCTACACAGGATATTATTTGACTGGACCTATTGATAGTGCAGTGGAAATGAGTTTTTGGTGTCAGAGGTGAAGGAAATTAAATTAATAAAGTTTTTTGTAAATCTATTTTTCGAAAACAATTTTTTCAATCAGCTTAAAATTACAATAAAAAATGTGTCTATTAATTATTAAAGGTGACATTTCATCCAGTTTTTCTTGAGGTTTATCTAATGTATATAACATTTTGAATGCAAAAATAATGAAATAAAATGTTAAATAATAATTCTAGAAGTTATTAGGGACCAAATACTTCTTATTAGAAACCCTGTGCTTTTAGTTTCACATCACAAAAATGATCGCTTCGGCATCCCCTTTCTGCTACATTTGAATGGCTTACTGGGGAAACAGCTGTACTCACTTCTCAACAAGGAGCCAAACTCTAACTGATGGGAGAGGGGCAGGATTGTTATACTACGTAAATTTAGTAAAGTTGTTTCGTTTAATTTATTTGAACTTAATATCTCTAGTTTCCTGAAGACTAAGACTCTCAGAGAGTTGGCACCAATAATGAGGTTGAATCTCTTTTGTTAAATCAGACTTAAATTGCAATGTTGTAGGGGAGAGAGGGCCTAGAGTAGACATTTTCCTTTCAGAATGCTACAACTGTAAGTCTTTCTTTTATTTAAAGTACATTCTATACCTGCTGTATACCTTAGTATTTTATATTTACTTTTCTACATAAGCAATTTTAATATTTTTCTCCTAAATACATTTTAAATAATCTTTTTTAAAACATATACATTTGTACTCTAGCCCCCCTCGGGGGCTAATGTGAACACACACCAATCAGTTATTTTTTGTGTCATATGTATTTTCAATACAGTATAACACTGTGTTATTTTATAAGAAAACGTTCTGAAGGCTTATCTATGCAATGTAAACCATTCTTCCTCTTTTCCTCCCTATCCTCTTTGGGTTTTCCTAACATACATTCTGAGCCACCAAAATGAGAAAGAAAAAAGATTGTAACTAATTAAGAAAGATAGCAATATCATCCAAAGTTATTTAGCAATTATTGTCTACAAAAGGTACTGATTATATTATTATTATTCATTCAATAATTTTCAGAGCAGTTATAATAATGTCCAGAGATGCCCTGAATTTAAAAATATAATATTATGTCAATAACTTGAACGAGTCTTATATCAAGTTCTTCTAAACTGTGTAGAGTTTGTCTTTTAGTGAAAAGTATTTGCATTTATATGATTATATTTAGACACTGAAGAAAACCTGTAAAAGTTTGCCATTCAGCATTGTGGGGTTAGTGTAGACAGCCCCAAAGTCAATACAATTCCCCCCCCCCTCCATTTTGAATATTTTATCGCAGTACCTATCACTGTATACGAAAATGAAAAACATTTTTACTGTGAACAGAAGGTAAGTAAAACATCAAGTTCAGAATCAATATCTTAAAGTCAACACTTTGTATTTACTTTTCCTTAAATCACTTTTTTTTGTCAGATTCAACCAAAAAAACACCATTACATAATGTCAGCTTAAGATCAACTGGTGTGGCCAACATCTAGGAAATACCTTTCAGAAATTATCTGTGTTCCTTATCGAATAAATTCATTTATCCACAGTAGCCCCAGTCCACACTACCCTCCCTCTCCCTTAAAACTTTTATTTTTATTTTTTTATTATTATTATTATTATTATTATTATTATTATTATTATTATTATTATTATTATTATTATTATTATTATTATTCTGGTGAGCACGAGCGCACACGCTCGCTTACCCTTTTGCGCAACAGCTTAAGCGAAAGCATTTTGATCCTATAGTCTCAGGAGAGTGATTTTTTTCATAGAAGACCTTATGCTATCTTGCGATGACACGTTTTAGTATGAAAATAATTGGTAGTGTTTCTACTTATCCGCGAATTATCAGTCTTCTTGTTAACAACAATGCTTAATAAGCTCTATAAAATACAGATTTAATTACCATAGATTATTTTGCTTATTTGTCGATGAGGCTTGGGGATCAAATACGGTGTTCGATATAAACATAATCACCTAATAAATTTACATGTATTTGCAGCCTTTTTGCATGTTATAATTAAACATACCGATATAATAAGTTAACTAGACCTTATAGTTGTAGATTTATAAAAAAGTTACTTAATTTTTCTTAGGATCGCTTTTAATTTGTAGAGTTGGAGTATACATTTGTAGCCTATGTAGCCTGCCTGGACAGCCGAGATCGCTAGGCTGAAGGGCTGTGGCTGCCTGGACTCGAAGAGATACGGGTTCGACCCCTCCCATGTGTTTGTGTGCTTTTATGTTGTTGGTACGTGTTCATTCCCTTATCGTTGTCCTGAAATTTGTGAATCATTGTAAAATTACAGTGGTTGCTAATGACCAGAGCAATTACAAAGCGACCTTAAATAAATAAATTTGAAAAATATAATATGCAGTATTAAAGTGACTTATTTTACCATTTGAAAGATTTATTTTTAACAGTTCTGAACAAAAGAAAAAATCCCAGACAAGCATTTTACCCCAATAACCCAGGATATTTTTTACAATTTTGTCTTAATTGTAGTGAAATATCGTTTTAGATATAAAATGTTCACGAGCAAAATTAACGAACATTTGCATTTCTGCATTCATGAATCTACATAATATAACTATACACGGATACGGACCTACTACTATGCTATAACTACGTACTATAACCATACTATTCTATTACTGTACTATAACTACATTCTTATATGGACATATTACTATATTATTTTCAGAGTAACTTCTGGAATATACGTAATATTAATTAACACTACTTGTAATTAATAATGTTACTTACAATTTTAATAATTAATAATATTTCAATTGAAGTATCGTACCTTTAGTCCTCTTGATCACTGAACTCAGAAGAATTTTGAATTCAAATAATGAAGTACCTAAAATTAATAATTTTGATTAAATTCATGTTATGTGTTGTATCTAAAATGGAAAAGCTACATGTAAGTACTCAGAATTTGTCTGACATTCACATGTAATCAGGCGGGTAAACATTTCATCATAAAATGATTCGTATGATACCGCTGTTTCAGGTTTTATCAATTACAACTTGTTATAAGTAAATTGTATATCATTTACTATATAGCCAATTTTCCTAGATGCTAGAAGAGTAGTTTAAAAACATTTGTTAAAAACAAATTTCGCATCCGGAATTGGTAGAGAAGCAACAAATTATATTATTTTACAACCATTGAGCAACAAAAAAGTGACAATTTTCTTTGCCATTATTTATTATTTGTCTCTGTAATATCTTTTTTTTAAATTGTGGGCTATCTTAGCATCAAAGTAGCGGGCGTTGCATTTCCAGTAGTTGAAGAGCAGCAAAAATTATTTTTTGAGAACTATTGACTAGCAAAAAGCGACAATTTCCTACGCAATTATATTTAATTTATCTCTGTAATAACTTGCTTTTCTTGTAATTTGTTTGGGTCCTGCTCCAGCATTCGCCAGGTCATCAGATAATCCACACAAAACTACCGATCAGAGCAGCCGCCCACTACAAGTCTTCTCCAGCAATCGGCTGAATTCGAACTAGTTATGTAGCTAGTGTCGAAAATCCTGCCACCGCTGGGTCTCGAACCCTCGGACCTCCTGATTAGAGAGACTGCAGGGACACCAGTAGACTGGCTGAAAACCAGAACGGTGTAAGTGGCATTTTATAAATTCTGAGAAAACGGGTTTATTTTAGCCTATATTTTATTGGCAATGTACTTTCGTGGTTTTATTTAACAATTGAAATGCCGTGGTTTTATTGATGAAATAAAGATCTACCCATTCAATTGATACTTTGAGTCACGTAAACCAGTGAAAAGCTGAAGTGAATCTATTTCAGGGCACTGACAATTTTCGCTTACAGTTGGCGCTGAAAAGCACTACGCAATATTTCTAAATGGGCCATAATTCTCTATCACGACTTTGAGTATCATTAGTCAAACAACAGAAATGAAATTAATTTCATGATACTAGTAATTAGATAGCATGTAAATGAGTTAAATCTTTTAATTTTTCATTTGCGATTGTTAACTATTATAATCAGTATTCTAGAACTCTATGGCCTATGGCAAACACATGATTACAGCATTCATGGGTTAAAAAAGTCAAATATCAAATTCGCCAGTTTTCGTAAAAAAGTCTAGTATTTTAGTCGCCGAATGTTTATTCACAGAATTCTGTTAACTGTTATCAACATTTGAGTCTGACATATTTTGCAGGATGAGTAGTAGTTTCTCAACCCCATCGTCACATACAGTTTTGATAGTTCTTTGACAATATAAATCAAATCAAATAAACATGCATAATAAGAACATATAGTACAATAAAATAGATATTGTACGTTTTACGTTTCCAAACACATGATTACAGCATTCATGGGTTAAAAAAGTCAAATATCAAATTCGCCAGTTTTCGTAAAAAAGTCTAGTATTTTAGTCGCCGAATGTTTATTCACAGAATCCATTGTGCTTGTTTGAAGGCGCCATTTTAGTTTCAAGACAAAAGACGTCTCAGGCTTTGCGTGGATCAGACGAACGTTTTGTGAACCACATTATTTGCATACGTTTCATCTCCAGATTTCTTTCTATCATCATCGGATCATTAATACAATTACATACATCGTACACATACATCGTAGGATCATTAATACAATTCAGCAACGAATGAAATTTTATATTAACAAACTTTCGCTCCCGTGTAAGAGGCGTTGTATGGAAAAAAGAATTTTCATTTGTCTATGGAGTACTCGGACAAAAAGTATCCCATTAACTAAGAAAATTAAGCTGCCAAACTAGTTTTTTTATTGGGGATTGAGCCGAAAATTCCAGGCGTAAAACTGCCATTTACAACACTATTACAATTAAAATAAATTCATCTCAACATTACATCACTTATGTTTCTTAAAATATTTCCGATTTTTTATTAACATTAATGAAATAAAAGAGTCAAGTTTATTTACGTCGTAACCAAACTTTAAATGCACTAGATGTGCCCAAGAAGTATGCAAGTTTTCTATACTTAAAATTTAGTGATTCAAGGCAAAATGCTGCTTATTGTGTCAGACAAATTAATATTCCCAACAGCGTAACCTACACAGGATTCTTATGGGAATATCTATTTTGTTCTTTCTGTACGTCACTTCAAAATAATCCATGCGATTTTTCTTCCTAAAATGTTCGTATCTCTTTTACATGGAGTGACTATTCTCCCTCTGATGCACGCAACAAACGGAATAATTTCAATTAACTTTCAATACGTAGAAAGAAAAAATTAAGATCTCTATAATCAAATATATACTATAATGCAACTAAAATCACAATAACTGAAAATGTAAAGCATTTCAAAACCTACCTTTTCATTATCTAAGAATCGACTGGAGTTTCATTGTGACATTGACATAGAAATACCAGGTAACAAACGGTATAAAATAAACAACACTTAGCAACCATCTAGTATACGTATATCGATATATTGTTATAATTAAAAATCACTTATAGCAATGATGCGTAAGTTTTGAACAAGACAAAGTTTTGACGTGTATATAAATAAAAGTGAAAAATTAGTATGTATCACGAGACAGAAAGTACATATTTTTCGCGGGAGTTATTTTTACCATACAAACACGACACTACGGAAACCGAGGATATTAACCATTGTCGATCCGAGTAACACATTTTAGTAGTGAAATTATTGTAGTTGATTTCAAAGTTATTAATTGTTAAGAAAAATGAACTGGCATTGTAACGGATGGAAACTACTATTTCATTTGATACAAATTTCATATCATCAATGCTTAAAAGCGTAACATGGAAGGGCAAACATATCAAAGAAACAAACGTAAAATATTTTCATGAAATGCAGCGATGTAATAAATATATATTTCATTGTTCTTGGCAATATTAAAAACTGAATTGACAACAGTAAAAATTAAACAAAATTTGGGCTCCTAGTCTTCTGCACGTTCTGAAGAACGGTTTTAAAAGTGAAAGTATTTTCTGAGTAAACGCGACTTTGAACGATTCCAAACACACACGCAGCGGAATGGGGGTAATTGTATTTGCATTTAGACATTAAATGTCCCGTAAAGGACAACAGGCCTCGGGGATGTTATATCCCGGATTTCCCAGTCGGTCACCCAACCAGGACCTCGTGATGTCTCGAATTCGCTTAACGTTCGTGACTTCACGTAGTTAACCAATTCGGCTAGCGGCGCCGGTTTCGCGGTCGTGGCCTTTCGTTAGAACCATCCCAGCATTCGCCTGGAGGACCCAGGGAAACCACAAAATCCCCGACCTGGATGGTTGGCTCGCGGATTGAACCCGGACCTCCCGAATGCGAAGTCACCGCGCTACTCCCTAAGGCACTTCACTCTGAGGTACCTTTCAACGATGTAATAGGTAATGGGAAAGGACATATCCCGATAGCATTCCATGGTAAACTCTTCTTTACCCATTTACCTATCTCTCCTGAAAAGCATTGCTCGATTGCATCCAGTTCAGTTTTTTCGTCAGCACAACGAAGGTTGATTGGTTGATTAGTGATTCCCGGCGCGTCAACTGTCCGGCAAGTGTAGTGCATCGTGGAAAGTGGTGGTGATCTTTTTCCGCTGGATAGCGAGCTACGGCACCGATGTACCGTCCGCTTACTGGGTTCTTCCCTAACCAGGTATCTACCACCAGCAGGGCACCGCCACAGTCGGTACGAGCTCTAAGCTCCCGATCTGTGTCTTGACATGAGTGATAGTGTAGTGCATGTACATATGTGTAAGTAAGGAGAATAGGACAAGGAAGAGGAAGAAAAGATCGCATGCGGTCAGTAGCCCGTTTGTTAGGGAACTGCTCCAACATTCTCCTGGCATTCATCGGAGAAATCACGGAAAACTACATATGAGAGGCACCTACCGCTATAATTCTCCTCCAGTCAGCGGCTGGATTAGATCTAGCTATCTAGCTAGTGCCTAGACCTTCAACTCGGAGACTACCCGATCAGAGGTACTGCACTGGCATCAGCTGATGCCCTGAACCACCTAAGCTGGTGGACAAGGAAGATCTCTCCCAGGTATCGGCGCACGTTTTCCTGAGAGAAAAGAGGAGACTTGTCATTTTGACGAGAGGTATAATACAGGGTCCCCAGAGAGGAAACAACGATAACTTCGAAAACAAGCTTTTAAACGTATTTTGTCTGATAACCCCTTCGATATTTCGAATGGCTGAACCATATTGCGCTCAAAAGTTGGTTTGAAAAATATTTTCTATGTAAAAATTTGCATTTCAGAAACTGAAACATTCCAGACACATGTAAATTGATTATTATTTTAAAAAAAATAAATGAATATATTTGTTCACAGAGAAAAAATAAATATAAATAAAAATGCACCCAATTTACTCAATTTAATTGCTTTTTTATTGCATTGTTAATACAGGATTTCTTAAGAGATACTCATTCTCATGGTTAAACCAATCCACTTTCATTCGATCCAGGACATGCCAAAATGAAAACTTTATTGAAGGTGTTGTAAGGTTGTAATAGTTTATAGGATTTGAGTAGTAGGATTTTAGGGTGTTTGAAAATATATTTCTGGTATCATGCAATTATCCCGCAGGGAAGTTTGTATTGTTGGCCTTGTTGATATGATTTGGTGACAGGTGAGTCAGATAGTTTCGTAAAAGTTTTTTTTTAGTTTTTTAGCCTTGGAGGAGATCGATTTTTAACTCTGTGTAATTCTTAGTTACTAATGAACAATGGGGCTTTGATATTTTTTTCTTAGACATTTTGTATTATTTATAATTTGTTACTGTGGCAGTGTGCTGCTTTTGCCCAAGCGGGGCAAAAAAAATCGTTGTCATTCAAGGGAATGGACATTCGTGGTTGTCATACTTTGTCAACAACGTTCGGTTTAATAATTTATTCTTAATTCAACCAATGTTAGTAAAGTAGTGAGAGTTGATACTTCGGAATCAAGAAAACTGCGCGTATATTTACAAGCGTTTCGAAGATCGCCCTCTGGGTTTTGTGTTTGAAGAAAATTAAAGAGAAAGAACAAATGCTCCTTTTAATGTTGTTAATTTTATCTTACTCTTGTGTTGTAATGGTGACACATGAAGTATTAGCTCATACACTTGGAAAGATATGTAGAAGTGACGGATGCTAATATTAAATAAACAAAATAGTAAATATTAACACGAGTACGTGATGTGTTGCAAGGATATAGTCTAAACAGAGGTGTACAAAAATATTAAATTTTATACTTTTCTGAACTGATTTATTTTTGTAAAAAACCTTAAATGTATACAGTAATTTCAATACACTGAGTTTAACGTATGTTTAATTTCACAAAAAATGTAATTATCACAACCATACATTATGTCGTATGTACTGGCAATGTTTATGTACAAACACTCATTTTGCTCAGGAAAACAATACGCCTTTGTATCTGAGTCAAATTCGATACTCTTCATTTCACAATAGGACTGTACATTTTAAATTGCTTTGCAATTAGATTACAAACAAATCAATTTTTAATTGAGGGCTTGGTGATATTCGGTTCAATCTCTAACCCAACTTCGGATAATTAAATTAATATGTGAGACATCCAACGATGAACTTTATGGATTTCTTCATATAATATATGATATTATCTGATGAATGTATATTAATAAAAACTTTATCAAAGATGTTATTTACTCAAAGATTTCATTATTTTTTGAGACAGAGTTATTCATTGATTTTAGCTTACCACGGAAATTAATTATTATTTAAATGAATGAAGATTTTACATTATAAGAATTTCTGAATAAACTTCTAAAGTTCATTCGAGCATGACTATTAATATAATTATGTACAATACATTTCCAATTTGAAAATCAATTGACTGTCTTTTGTAGCAATCATCAATGTAGCTTCATTCAGCAATATTGATTTATTTTAAAACCTGTTAAATAATATGAGAAAATTAAAGATAAAATTCTCCATTCTTGTATCATTCATATATATAAATGATGACGTACACATCAAAGGAAGATGATATCCGATCCTTTCTGTTTATCAGATCATTCGCTTTTGCGTTAGTGTTCGAAAGATATCATTTTCACAATCAACGTTAAATATAACAAGAGTACATTCGTATTTACTTTTTGTAAAGAAATCAATAACACATTGTGCTGTGGATGTACTTTATTAATGGAAGAAAACCGAGTTTTCTCGTAAATTTTGTTATTAAAAATATATCAATTCTGAAGTTATTTTTTAAAGCAAATTCTGGTCAACGTGCATATAACAAGCCCTACCTCACTACCAAATGACAATAATATATGGCATTCGATTTATTTCAACCCATGTAACACTCATTCTAAGACAAATGGTGGCTCATGAACTCTGTATTCAAGGTGAGTACCATTATACTTCGTTTCCCGGTGCATTCATTGATTAGTGTTTCCTGGTGAGTCAATGGCTACTGTCATTTGTCCCGTCAGTGAAGAGACTGTTATACCTCGGGATTTGGCGATTTTCATCCTTGCTTACTTGGAATCGTGAGGCACGTGGAGATATTTCCCCGTCTAGATATCACCTCCAGCGAGGCACCGCCCCAGCCAGGAAAAAACTGTAAGCTCTCTACATGTGTGGCAGAGTAGGACTTGTAAGTGTAAATTTGTGTTTTATTATCGTTTTTGCGTGATGGGGTGAAATAAAAGAGCCTTCCATGTCATTTGGCGATGAAGTAGTATTTACGCAGAGTTACCAAATTTCTTACATGAACTGCAACTTTTAAGAATGAAACGTAAAATTATATAGCTTTTGTAGTAAGTAACGTAATTGCCATTAACATAATTAAGACAAATTAACATAATTAGGGCAAATAATAGACGTGGTTGCAGTTTGTAAATCGAGGTTTATATTTTTAACCAACCACGCCCCATTATTTGTGATTTCGGTCATGTAGTATTCAATACATTCAGTAACATCCCAATCTTGTAACAAAAAACTAAAAATTACATTAAAAAACTTGAATTACACCTACGCCATTCTTAGCTACAACTCATTTTGTTTCCATTGTTATTATCGAAGGGCGAGCTATTAAACTTAACGGGCGCCGGTCGTTATAGAGTTTTTCTTTCTTTCTTTGGTTCCAGTAAGTCGATGTAGCATAACAATATTACAAAAAATATATTACCATCACTATGTATTACATTTCTACTAATTAACTAAATAATTTATAACATCTTTGATCTGCCTTTCAGTACATGAGAGTAAATATTTCTCACACATCTTCCAACATCACCATGCAATTGAACTGCATCCATCATAATCGTTTGCAGTTTCAATCCTTACGGGTTCAGAGGTAGAAATTGGGTTACATATGAAAGAATAAAAATATAACGATTATTTGGAAAAAATCTCTTTTTTCTATTTTAGGAGACTTTTTAACAAACACATTTTTACAGCTGATTGAAGGAGTCTTAAAAATGTGTAAGCTTATGCTATGATGAATAATAGACAATTATACCATGTGTTCTTTATGGAATAGATGGCACAACGGAGCAAAGTAGTCAATCTCAGTTATTTCTTAACTTCTTCGGGGCAAAAGTTTAACATTGATGGTGAGAATGGGTGTTAAACCACTCCAATGTCACTGAGATTTGATTCATTTATGTCAACCCCTGTATTTTTATGACGTAATATGAAAAATGTGCACAATAAAAAATGCTCCTCATCCAAAAAATGTAATGTTCTCAAGTGTTTGTTGAATTAAAAAAAACGTAAAATAAACGTTTGATAGGCTAATAACAAGACTGTGACAATGTGGATTAGTCTGGTCAAAAAAAAAAAAAAAAACTACGAATGGAATATATATACACACACACACATATATATATATATATATATATATATATATATATATATATATATATATGAAATTTTGTTTTAACACGCCATCTATACAACATGCTTTATTCCAAATACGAGGTACGTATTATGTTCTACGTTCAAACAATATTATCAAATCGAATATGAAAAGTTAATACAAACGTAACTTTTATGAAATGGATGAAAACATCGTTTCCAAGGCGAGTGTGAATGAGTAAAACTAATTATGAGTGCATGGTTCAGAAAAAATAGAAGGCGAAGAAAATTAAATGAGGTTGTCCGAGATAGATACTTCTTACGCATGAAATATTTTTGTGAACTGCAAAGATGAACGAACGAATTTGTGACTGAAAATAAGGAATTGGGGAAAACAAAAGCCAATTGCAAAAATATGCATTACAAAATTACAAGGAGAAACAAGAAGTGAGGCAAAATGATAAAGTTGAAATTAACAAAATATGATTTGTAGACCCACATATTTTGCACAAAATTATACTTTATACTTATTGCTATCAATCAAAACTACTCTTTTTTCCTATTTATTCAAATTAATTAATTAGGTTAAATCACAATTCTGACATTTATAAAATGACGACTTACATTGAAAATTTTTACTAATCAAATTTTGTACTCCTCATTTTTTCTTTTAATTGCGAGTATATGCGATCATGAACAAAATGAATCCAAATTTAATGGTAAAATTGTATGTAACATTTTTGAAAAAAATAATTTTTGGGGGTAAAATCGTGATTGGAAAGTGTGATGGTTTAACACCCAGACTGCTCCATATGGCGAGTAGAATTTTCACAATGGTAGATGTTCAAATAACCAAGGAATGATCACCTGTACATCAATTTTACCACCATAGCATTTTTAAGATTTGTTTTATGAGCATTCGGCGTATAGTTAAGAGAATGCGTTGTTTAGCAAGTGATTTCCATAATAGATAGAATACAATTACATCGTACTAACAATAAATATTCATTTTACCATGTTTCACAGAATCGAATTTTATTCAGTTGCACAAGAACAAATGCTATTTACATTACTCTTCATTAAAAAATTGTTCAGATCTTGACAATTAATTGCTATGTTCCCTCTCCTTGAGCTGTCTAGGCCATTTTCTTGAATACAAAACCTATTCTTCGAAATTTGCACAAGAAATTAAAATATTCCAGTATATTCTATAAATCACTAATGGATATCATATTGACATATCAAATACAGATTATTTGCACAGATGTTGATTTAACTTCATAAAACAACCTGAGAATGAGCTAACAGAATGTTGACAATTTTGGAGTAATCTGGTACCTTACGTCGATGTCACGTCATAAAAAAAATATCAAAGAAATAAATCTCACGATGCTCCTGATGAGCTTTACAACGAACTGACAAGCGACTATTATACCTTAAAATACACGTACTATTCTATTCTTGTGAATGGAAGATGTCTTGCCGAAAGTAGAGTTCATTAATCGTATTTCCGTACTTAAAATTATAACATTTATAAACTATTAAATAATAGAATTTACATTAAATTTAATATTTGTAATAATTTCATTTATAGTAACATTTCTTGATATTTCTTGCTATCAAATTTTATCAAAAACGCTGGCTGCTTTTATTCAGAATTCAACGTGGTTTAGTAAAACAGTGGGATAGGGATTACGGACTCAATAAAACTCAAACTAAAAGTGTACGTGCTTATCTCTCATACGTCTGATGTTTCTACTATTTTTGACGTGAAATAAACGATTAAATAAGTGAAGTGAGAAAGGAAATAATTGTCCACAACAATCAAAGTTATAATATTTATTAAGTATAATATTTCCAAAGTCAACTTTCGGGAAAACACTTTCCCCTTCTTCAATGGGTCTCAGGCAAGGAGAAGGAAAATTGAGAAATTGATGTGAAGGGAACAAAAAGAAAAACAGTAAAATTGTGATAAAATGAACAAATGAAATGAAATAAATGAAAATAAAAATTAAAAATAATTAACTATATATCAGAAAACCGTGCTGGGGCGACTAGGTGGCAGCCATCTTGTGAAATGGAGAGACGAGAAAGTCTACCAAGACGTGAGAGGGGAGCGGGAACTGGAGGAGTAGAAGGGGTTGCCATAAACATATTTAAAATTGGCTGCTTTTCATCCAGGAATGTTAACGCAGGACAGAAGAAAGTAATTTTTAATTTTACTTATTCCCACTGAAGATGGGGAAAGTGTTTTCCCAAAAGTTGACTTTGGGAAAGTTATAATTAATAAATAGTATAACTTTGATTGTTGTAAATGATTATTTCCTTTCTCTCATTATGGATTACCCACAATGTATCTGCTACGACTACGGAATGTAAATAAATGAACAAATTCTGATACGTTGTTCCCGGTGACATTCAATAGCCTAAAGTTGGCGTGGTCAGTTCCGGCTGAGACTGGGGAAATTTCAAAAGATGGAAAACACCTAGAGTGTCCTGTGGCACGTGTGCCACGTAAAAAAGAAAAAAAAGCCTGAGAGGTGTCTTGCATGAAATCTCATCGTTACTACCTCATCCGAACAAATTCTCGCATTTTACTGGCGAAGGAGTCCGGAGGTTATTTATTAACCACGTGTGATGTGTCGGAGAAAGTGAGCCACAACCAGGGGCAACAAGGCGCGCCTGCTTCATTGATTGATTCGTTGAGTGTTTACGCGCCTGTCAACTGCTAAGGTCATTAGTCCCGAAAGTGTTGTACGTGCTTTTATCAAGGAGGGCGGCAGTGTTCCTCACCCATTGGAGTTTCTACACGCCTAGTGAGATTTTCCTGCTAGGTATCTCTCACCAGCGGGTCACCGCCCCAACCGGGACAAGTTCTAGATGGATTCTTCCCGGCTGGTCTCTCGACATTTTCTTCGGAAAGAAAGATAAGATGCAAGTTCAATTTTGCACATTTTCCCCGATGAAAGATCTACACTCTGTCAGGTTCAGTTCAGATCAAAATATGTAATTTTTTAAAATCAATAACCTCTATGCTTTTCTTCGGAAGGGTAGATGACATGCAAGTTCAATTTTGCACATTTATGTTAACTACACGTAGAAGATTTACACAACAACACCGTGGAAAGTTTTTTTTTCTTCCAAGTGGTTGGGATACTCATCTTGGTTTGCTGCTAGAAGGCTCTGTGTGGAATCTGGCTGTCACATTTAATCCCCAAATACCTTTGGCGGTAATTCCCAACGCAGTTTTCTTACAGAAGTTATATCCTGGGCGATAAAGTTACCATGGACTACTTAACAATATGAGATGTATTTAAAATTAAAAATTCTATTTAACGTGATAATGTTACTAAATTATTACGGTTCATTACTATCACTGGTTTTTGAAAGTGAAAATGCAAATGAAACGACCCTCGTTTGGTAATATTGTGCGTTGCAAAATGTGAAAATAAAGATTAACAACTCAACATTATACTCTCGAATATGGTTATTCGAGCAAGATTTTCTTGTCGAAATTTAATTTGCAAACTAGGGCAAATCCGTGTATCGAAACACTTGCAAATATTATTGGGTTTAAATTACATTCCAGTTTTGGCCTTCCAATATATCGCAATTTTGATAAATCGGTATTTCAAAAAATTGGCATCTCTAACGCTATACATCATAAAATATACAATATCGTACAAAGTTGGCAGTGACTGATATGAAAAAGAACGTTGGTAATGCGAAAAGGAGTCAATGACATACTGCGTAACTTCCTACACAAAGAGGGAACATAGCTTGTACACTGTTAGAAAAAAAGAATACTTTCTTTAAAGTTTTAGTAGTTGGTAATATAAGTACACTTGTTGAATACATAAAGAGGAGGAGAAAAGTGGCAGGAATATACAGAGTGTTAAAATAAGGACAAGAAACTTCGAGGGCTGTAAGTTTTGTTTTTTTGATAAAATAACTTATCTCGGATTAATACGACGCTGGTTACCAAAGTAACATGTGTCCTTTGTAATAAATATGGAATTAACTACATTATGATTAATTTTATTAATTAATTAAATAATTTGTCCACTAAACGATGCCCATGAAGTAACTCCTTTCTTCTAACAACCTGTAATGACAGCATACCAGTATTTAATTTGAATGCTAGGTATTAATGGACACATACTGCATGTATAATGTTTTCATTACAAGCAAACTGTGATTGCGTAGCACTTTTTATCAGATACTGCAACGGTAAAGAAGTAGAAATATTAAATGTGAATCTCAAAAATTGTCAATACTTTATAGTAATAATTTACAATAATTGAAGTAGGAATGTTCATAATATTTGATTTGTCTCACTTTACAATATTAAATGACGCCTCTTCAAGGAATAATGTACAGCTGAGTTGAGTACACAGTTCTTGCAGATGTGAATAAGTTACTGAAAAATACGTCTCCGAAATCTACACTCAAATGTAGTTATTGTCGGATTAAAATAAGAAGAAAATTGACGAATTTCCTATTACGTTACCAGACGGTGAGAACGTTGCAATACATTTGATAACTTGCAGTATCGATTACATTGTTTATTTAGAGTATCGGTATTAAATCGATTTCTGTCCTTTGACTATTAAAATAAAATGTTGATTAGGTATATGATGGTTTGGATGGTAAAATTATAATTAATTACAATTATAATTATTCATAAGGAAACTACGTTATTGGTTATGTACATAAACTGAGTTTTAGAATCGATTATTCTAATCACGCTTTCTTTTTTTATTTTGACAATTCATATTGCAACTCAGTAGTATTGTCATGTAGAAAATGTGCACTGCCCTCAACATATTTAAATGAATAAAATATAAAGAAAATATATGCGAGTTATTACAAAAATCATTTGTGATCTGTATAAAATTTATTGGCAAACATTTGTAAAAGTAAAATGCATTTATAATTTAACCAGAAATTAGCTATCGGTTTCAATCGCTGTTGAAAGTATTAATATCGCAAGTTCGAAAATATCGCCGTATTGCTATTTTCTGGTATTGAGTGGAAATCGCAAATCCTAATCGCAACATGCCTACCAGCAGATAAATCAGTTTTGGCGTTCTGTATTACGACTGAATTATTTCCTTCGGCATCGTCAATATCTTCTTGTTTAAACCGGACAATAACCATCACAGCCGGCCTCCTTATACACAATAGAGTTCGTGGCATTTTGCTGACTTTACACTGTCAGATTGCGATTGTAAATGCCCTCGCTAGTTTCTTTACTCCACCGCAGCAAGGTGCTGTCAACTTTGTTAGTTCTGCCCACAGTTTTTATCCGTTTTTGCCGTGAAATAAATAAAAAATTAAATAAATAAAATAATTAAACAAATAAAATAATAAAATAAATAAAATAATTAAATTGTAATAAAATAAATAAAATAATTAAGTTAATAAAATAAATAAAATAATTAAGATAATAAAATAAATAACACCTTTAGTATGAACGACTCTTTCGTGCAGCGTGAATGTCTCTTGAACCGAGAACGACTATTTTGGAAAGTTGCCCTAGCGCTTTCTCGAATCAGAATTACATTTTATTTCTATTTAGTGGCAAGTGCTAACAAGTTTGTTCAAGATTGTGCAGTGCGGCTTTGCAAAAATCATTCGACACGATCGTGACAAACGGTTCCATGACTAAGGAAAATCATAAATAAAATCTGTTGTGTATTTTGTAGTATGTAATTTATGTATTTAAATAGTTTATTTCATACATGTATTTTTTAAATTTGCGTTGTAATGTGTAGTAAGTATTTTATAAGTTGAAACAAACACAAGTTCTGAAACATGTTTACGTGCAGTCTACAGTATTTTGTTTCGTGGTTAAAAAAAACAACTATTATTTAGAGAAAGTGTAATTTATCGAGATCGCGCTGAAATTAATCGAAATTATATCAAATAGGCGTCCTGGAGGTAACTTGAAACGATAATAAAAATTGCTCACTATTGTGTTACATGACACTTTTTTCAACTTTTGAGTTAGATGTGGTAAGAAAATGATATAATTTAAAAGCTTCACTCTCTGAGCAGTGTCAGAAAATATTATTATAACTAACAATAACAATAAGAACATAGATTAATAAGATAGAATTTCGAGAAAGCTTTACTAGAGGACTTTACTGCAACGAACTTCGTAATTATTCGTGAAGTTATTCACAATATTTCGATGTGGCGGCTACACTCATGGATAAAAGTAACCTAATTACACAAATAAAATTGCTATACATCAATTTTTTTAAGTTACGACAGGCGAATCACCACTGTGTTTCGGCACCAATTCACAGAATAACATTGCTGCGACTGGCAAAATGGACTAGAGCAAATTCTTGCTTCAACTTGACGATGTAAAAAGCTCCGCAAATAGTTTCTGCAACTAATTGCAGCAATCAGTTACCAGTGTAAAGCCAGTATTATTTTCTCTGAAATCCAGAGCATTTCCAAACCCTATCAACGATATCAACGATAAACCTTATAAAACACCATCGAAGACCTCGATAAGGTCACGTTACCTCCACATGAATTCCATTAAGAATAAAGGGGTTTCTTTTCGTTGATGTCACCGCTTCATGATCACCATTACTTCAATTGATTGCCATGTTGAAGATTCGCATCCCAAAATCTGAAATAGATTTTTTTATGAAGAGATATAGTGTTACGTTTGAATAAGGACATCTATAAGTACTCCTCTATTTAATCAAAATAATTACCAGTCTTGTAGATTCTAATAAATAGTTTTGACATGTAATACATGTAAAACCAGAAGAGTCCACTGGTCTCCTCAACCTGTTTTTTCAGTGTGTTTTTTCCTACGCATAAATTTAGCAGATCATAGCAGTCGAGTACCTATGTTCTTAATAAAAACGGGGAACACTATGAGCCCTAATAGTTTTTGCTCTTAACCCTTATGCCGTTTTGTATCCGAAACCCAGGTTAATTTCATTATACAGAAACGTACACCTACATTTGACTCGTTAACAATAGAACGTACAATGATGTCTATCGGCACTGGCTTTTTAATAGTTCTTCTTCAAAATAGTGGGTTGGTGGGGAGGTGGGCTGCAAACGAGTTTATAAATAACTAATGGACCCGACAATGCTTCGCTATTGTAATGTATTACACTCCACATGCAACTGGTCTCGTGATTGTTAACCACATTTTATGCTACACTCTTCAAAAAATTCAATAGACGAAAGACTTTCTCGCGAGTGTGATTCCATCCGTCTATCCGCGTCTTTTCGTCTCTCTCTGTCTTACTCGGACACACTGTTTGTTTCTCTTTCTGCGTCTCTGTCTCTCAGGGCAGAATACTTAATGAGGGCGTCTTAAAAATCGTACTACAGTGTGCAACGGGTTGCGTCAAGTGCCGTTTCGTTTATCGTCCTGTTCAAGGTGCTTGAGTCCAAAATATCATCAAAAAATCAATAAAATATCAATAAAATATCAATAAAATATCAATAAAATCATCAATCATATCAATAAAATCATCATCAACTCGCGTCTACGTGCACAGATATGCTCATTCCCATCGAACAATGCCTATATTTTTTCCGGAATGCAATCAATAAGTTTACAAAGTTTTATCGCAATCGGATGACGGTTCGGCAGCGCATTAAGTACGATCCAAAAACAAACGAAGATTGTCTTTTATGTATTAGGTGAGGTTCCCCTTCACCCAGTAGCCGGTTGCTCGGGCGATCAGCCAATGGGGAGAGAGCATCGGACAATCAGACAACAGTACCACATTATTTATAATTTTCCTTCCACTGCTGATTCCATTTCTTTCAATTTTAATAAATAATCCCTTAATTAAACCGACAAAATATCACGTAAATTTTACCCCTAATCTTATTTGATGAAATTTTGTGTAATTCGTTTCCAGTCTTCAATTTTCGATTTTGAAAAAACTGGTCTTCTTTACCTCTGCTGGCACCCAATACAAATATGCTGTGCTGCATTATAAATAGAAGCTTTGGGTGGAAGTCAGTAGTGAGTTTGGAAGTGACGTGTCTTGGATTGATTCATTGGTTGATTAATTTTTCCGAGGACACCAACTTCTATTGTCATTAGTTAAGTTGTGGAATGCCCTTTGCGTATTTTATTAGCGAATGTTTTATCCAGGAAAGGGGCGGAGATTTCTCGGAGGATGGTGAGATCGGCATTGGCCCACACGTGGACTAGCAGGATTTTCTCAAACCAGGTATATCCCACCAGCGGAGCACCGCTGCAGACGGGACAAAGGCTATGCTCCCAATAGGTCTCCCGACATGTGTGGTAGTGTAGTGCATGCGAGTCTAACTGTGTGTAGGTAAGGTGTAAGTATAGAACAAGGAAGAGAAAGGTAAGATGGCGCGCGATCCTTGTTCCGCTTGTTCGGGTACTGTTACGGCATTCGCCTGGTATTGATCGGAGAAAACTACCGATCAGAGCATCCGGCCGTTAGAATACACCTCCAGTTAGGGACTAAATGCTATCTATCTAGCTAGAGTAAAAAGTTCTGGCACGGGTGAGACCTTATAACCTCCCAGTCAGAGACACTGTAGGCAAAGTCGATACCCTGAGCCACTGCCGGACAGAGGACATTGCCTAGACATTGTACTTTTAGAAGATTACGCTAACTTCGGTACTACATGGTTCATCTTTCAAACATCGGTACGACCAAGGAGATCCACAGTACACCACTCTCGTAGGAGCGGGGGTCCATCTTGGGTGACTCTAAGGGACCGTCCATAAATTACGTGAGGCGATTTCGGCCATTTTTCGAATCCCCCTAACCCCTTGGTGAGATGTCGAGAGATTTGCCTGGTCCCCCTCCCCCTTCTAATCTCACGTGAGAGTTTTCAAAATGCCTATTTGTAATGTAAATATGTTAATTTGTGATTGATTGAATATGTTGATTTGCCTGGTCCCCCTCCCCCTTCTAATCTCACGTGAGAATTTTCAAAATGCCTATTTGTAATGTAAATATGTTAATTTGTGATTGATTGCATAGGGATTTATTTAAAAAAAACATAATTTGCATAATTATATTTATTTAAAAGTAGATTTGAGTAGTATTTAGAAACTAGGGAGACTGAATTACAATTAATATTATTGCAGTTCTAAAAACATTGCAACAATTCATTCTCGGTAATTTTTCTTTCGAATTTCTGTAAATAGGCAGATAAGATTTACCGCAATAATCATAAAAAGTTTGGTAGTTTTTGATAAATTCATTTTCTCAGTTTACTATGCTACTTATTGTAGCATGTACATAACCGCGCTAAAACGTATTGTGCAAGATTTAGACATATTTTAGTATAGAAACGTATTTTTCTGAACTTGTATCAGTTTTCTCGCAATTAAGCATTAATTTTAACGAAAAAAATACGTGATACTTGCCGAGACCCCCCTCTCCCCAACCCATACTACGTAAGATTCGCCACGACTTCCTCCCTTCCTAAAAGCCTTTCCTAATTAATGGAAGGGTAGTAAGAAGTAAAATTTGACGTTCTTACTTCCCTCATTTAACGCAGGGCAACACGTATCTTGCTGCAACGCTAGGTATTTGGTTTTGAATTGCGCGTTCGGACACAGTAATCAAGTTGACGTTTGTGTAAAACCAAAACTTACGGCAAAAAATTAATTCCCCCAAACTTTTTAAAAAATGACAAGTATACATGATTTTTGACGGTAAAATTAAGGGACACTCTATATACCTCGTTTCAGAGTAAAACCTCATGAAACATATAGTTTCATCGGTAAAAAAGATGCGGAGTGCATCGGATGTGCATTGAGACTAGCGGACAGCAAAATCTCAAACCCACCTTAAACATACATTCGTTTCCTCATAGTTTTGTTGGTCCCACGGTTTCGGAGACGTGCAGGGGAGTGGTGGTAGCGAAGGCGGCGGCGGCGGCGACGACAGCACCGAGTTCAGTCGACCAAAAATCGCCGAATGCAGCCCACGCCCTTGCAAACCACACAAGCAGATGAGCGAGGCGCCGACTAGCCCCGAAGCTTTCCGAATCCCGCCGAGGGAAGCCGATGTCCGCCGATGCGGAGGACGGGCCGTCGACAGGTAGCGAAACGTGCCGAACGAATCCGAAACCAGCCGAAAGTAGCCGAAGTCCGCCGAGGCCCCTCTATGCCTGCACCAAGCGAACGAAGCAGCTGTCGGCAGGAGCCCCAAAGGTGGCCAAATTCTGTCAACACCCACTCTAGCCGCCCCAAGCGGACGAGGGAATAGACAGGAGTACGAACCTTCACGATTACGACCGAATCCTGCTGACACCCTCTCAACCTGCTGAAGCGGTCGAGAGAGTCGTCACCAGGGCCTCGAACCATCTCGAAGATTACCGAATCCTGTAGATACTCCCTGAACTCGCTCACGCGGATTCAAGAGTCATTGACAGAGCACCGAATCACCCGAAGATGACCGAATCCTGCCGACATACCTTCAACTCGCTCAAGCCGACAAGAGAGTCGCCAACAGGAGCTCCACGCGGGCTAGAGACGAGTCGTCGACTGGGCACCCCGAACTTTCCCGAAGATGGCCGAATGTTGCCGACTCCCCTCAAGCGGATTAGAAGAGTTGTCGACTGGGCTCCAAACCTTCCCGAAGACGGCCGAAACCTGCCGACGCCCGTCCGAGACCGCACCGGGTGGACTTTACGTGGGCGAGTCGGGCGGCGGGAAGGGTGGTAGCGGCGGCGGCGGAGGGGGAGGGGGCGGCGGCGCTGGCGGCCCGTGCGGAAAAAGTGCGGCGTACGACGGTGGACTTTCTGCGGCGGCGGCGGCGGCTGCTGCTGAGGCGGCCATGCCGCCGGCGGTGAATGGGACGGGCTCGGACGTCGGCAGCGGCGGAGGAGCCGGAGGCGCCAGCTGCCACAAACAACAACACAATTATTTAAAGTCACAAAAAGTACAACACTCGTAAGCCAAAAGTACGGCTTTACATTAAGGGGTATATACCCCATATACTCGATCTTTCAATAGATTGCCAAATCTTTCTCACTCAATCTTTAAAAGTAAGGCCATACGTTTAGCTTACGCTTTTTGCTTATTGGCGGTGCAGGTAATATAGGCGCCAACTGCCACAACACACTTATCAAAAGCTACAGAAAGTACACAAATCATAAGCCAAAAGTACGGCCTTACATTGTGGAGTATGTACTAAATCTTTCAATAGTTTGCCAAAACTTCCACAGTCAGTCTTAGGAAGTCAGGACGTACGTTTGGCTTACGCTTTTTGCTCATTGGCAGTGGAGATACCATACGCGCCTGCTGCAACTAACAACAACACAATAAATGAAATCCACTAAAGGTAGCAAAATCGTAAGCCAAACGTACGGCTTTACATTATGGGTTATATACTAGATGTTTTGATAGTTTGCCAATTCCTCCACACTCATTCTTTGGAAGTAACGCCGTACATTTGACTTATATCTTTTCTACTATGGCAGCAAAGGAGCTGCAGGCGTCAGCTATGGCAAACAACAACAACAAAATTATCAAACAGTAAAGTACAAAAGCACCGCTCGATTTCATGGTGTACTAGATGTTTAAATAGTAATCTAAAACACCCACATGTTGGAAGTCAAGCCGTAATTTTGGCTTACTCCTTTTGTTCTTTGGAGACGGATGAGGAGCTGAAGATGCGAGCTGCCACAAACAACAAAATATACAAAAGCCAACGTACGAAAGGCGCAGACAAAAAGTACGGCCAGACTTCGTAAGATGTTTAAATCATTTTCCAAAATACCCACACTCTGTCCTTTGTAGTTAAGACGTATTTTTGGCTTACGCCACTCATTGTTTGGTATCAGAAAAGCTGGAGGCGCCAGCTGCCACAAACAACAACAAAGTTATCAAAATCCAAAGTACAAAAGAGTGTGCCAATAGTATTGCTTGACAACGAGGGGTACTACATGGTTCAACAGTATTCCGAAAGCCCCACACTGTCTTTAGAAGTCAGACCGTACATTTGGCATTTGTTCTTTGGCGATGGAGTGGTTGGAAGCGCCAGATCATAAAACAAACCACAAAATTCATCTACAGTACCGAATACCCGTTCGATTAAATCACACAGACAGTTTAAAGCTGAAACGTTTTAATTGCCTGGATATTTATTTACCTTATCTCCAGAGAGGATAAGGAACGCACTCTGTCTACAGTGTATCGTCTCCCTAGTCTGCCCTGGTATATCCAGGTGTGGTCTCCTCTACCCTGCTCTGCCCTAGCCTGCCCTGACCTACTCGAACCCACCCTCCTCCTTGTTCTCCGTCTGTGCTGCCGTGGCTGAACCTGACACTGCCCGCTTTCCTCTTAGGTTGTGCGTGATGTCGACATGACAGAGTATGTTCCCAGCCGAGTTGATGCCCTCTCTGCCCATCCCCTTCTGCCCGCCCACTCTGCGCGCACTATTTTCCCGTCCTCCCCGCCCGTCCTCCCCGCCCGTCCTCCCCGCCCGTCCTCCCCGCCCGTCCTCCCCACCCGTCCTACCAGCCCGTCCTCCCCACCCGTCCTCCCCACCCGTCCTCCCCACCCGTCCTTACAGGACATTGCCTTTGCCCGCACTGCGCAACATTCGAAAACTCGCTCCTAACATCGCTCGTTATCGAAACATGCGCACTCATAACTAGTCGCTTATTATATCCGTTGGCCTACCTGCGTGGCGGGGCTGACGGGCCTGGCGGCGGAGGCGGGCGTGAGGGAGTCGGCGGAGGCGGCGGCGTGGGCGGCGTGGTGGTGGCGCGGGGCGGCGCGCGTGGGCGAGTAGTGGGCGCGGTAGAGCGCCCGGCTGGCCGCGCGCCCGGCGTGCAGCGGGCGCAGGCGCACGGTGAGCGACGCGCCGGCGCACAGCGACCGGCAGAAGCGCGTCACGAAGCAGCGCGACAGCTGCGCGCGCCCTGCCGCACCACACACACACGCGGGCGAGGTGCTGGCTGGCAAGACGGCGGAAGGGACGAGGCGAGGAGGATTCTAGCAAGCCGATGGGACAGACGAGGCAAGTAGGGTGCTGGCAAGCCAACGGGACAGACGAGGCAAGTAGGGTGCTGGCAAGCCAACGGGACAGACGAGGCAAGGAGGGTGCTGGCAAGCCAACGGGACAGACGAGGCAAGTAGGGTGCTGGCAAGCCAACGGGACAGACGAGGCAAGTAGGGTGCTGGCAAGCCAACGGGACAGACGAGGCAAGTAGGGTGCTGGCAAGCCAACGGGACAGACGAGGCAAGTAGGGTGCTGGCAAGCCAACGGGACAGACGAGGCAAGTAGGGTGCTGGCAAGCCAACGGGACAGACGAGGCAAGTAGGGTGCTGGCAAGCCAACGGGACAGACGAGGCAAGTAGGGTGCTGGCAAGCCAACGGGACAGACGAGGCAAGGAGGGTGCTGGCAAGCCAACGGGACAGACGAGGCAAGTAGGGTGCTGGCAAGCCAACGGGACAGACGAGGCAAGGAGGGTGCTGGCAAGCCAACGGGACAGACGAGGCAAGTAGGGTGCTGGCAAGCCAACGGGACAGACGAGGCAAGTAGGGTGCTGGCAAGCCAACGGGACAGACGAGGCAAGTAGGGTGCTGGCAAGCCAACGGGACAGACGAGGCAAGTAGGGTGCTGGCAAGCCAACGGGACAGACGAGGCAAGTAGGGTGCTGGCAAGCCAACGGGACAGACGAGGCAAGTAGGGTGCTGGCAAGCCAACGGGACTGACGAGGCAAGTAGGGTGCTGGCGAGGCCAGTAAGGTGCTGGCAAGCCAACGGGACTGACGAGGCAAGTAGGGTGCTGTCAAGGCAAATTAAGTGAAGTGCTGTCAGGTCAAGTAAGGAGTAGTGGTATTAAGGCACGTGAAGTGAAGTGCTGTCAGGTCAAGTAAGGATTATTTCTATAAATGCACGTGATGTGAAGTGCTGTTCAAGTAAGAAATATTGCTATAAATACACGTGAAGTGAGGTCAAGTAAGGAATTCTGTTGTCAAGGCACATGAAGTGAAGTGCTGCCAGGCCAAGTAAAGTATAGTGTCGTCACATGAAATGCTGTTATGTCAAGTGGAGTATAGTGCTGGTAAGACAAGTGAAGTGCTGTCAAGTGAATTGTTGGCAAGCCAAATATAGTGCTTTCAAAACAAGTAAAGTGTTGGCAAGCCAAGTGAAGTATAGTGCTGTCAAAACAAGTGTGACCAAGTCAAGTGAAATATAATGCTGTCAAGCCAAGTGAAATGTTTCCAAGCCAAGTGATGTACAGTGCTGTCAAGACAAGTGAAGTGTTGCTAAATCATTTGGAGTATAGTGCTGTAAATATAAGTGATGCCAAGCCAATTGATGAATAGTGTTGTCAAGCAAAGTGAAGTATAATGCTGCCACGTCAAGTAATAAGCTCCTAAGCTATTTTAAATTATCTGTCAAACCAACTAATACAGAATGCTGACAAGCCAAGGGAAATAAAGTACTGTCAAGCCAAATAAGTGAAGTGCTGATACGTAAAGAACTGTTAAGCCAAGAACATTAAAGTACAGCGAAGCCAACTGAAATGAAGTACTTTCATGCCGTGTGATGTGAAGTGGTAGAGATTACAAGTTAAGTGTTCAGAAGACAAATCAAGTGTAGGAACGTTACACTTTATCGGTTTATCGGAAACGAGATGGCAAGTCGAGTCAAGAGGCGGTATGTGAAGTCATGTGAAGGGTGGAAATTTGAGTAAAGATTTAGAAAATCGAGTAAAGATATGCCTTCAAATGAAGGTGTGGCTAGTCAAGTGAAGAGGTGACAAGTCAAGTGAAGAGGTGACAAGTCGAGTGAAGAGGTGACAAGTCAAGTGAAGAGGTGACAAGTCGAGTGCAGAGGTGACAAGTCGAGTGCAGAGGTGACAAGTCAAGTGAAGAGGTGACAAGTCAAGTGAAGAGGTGACAAGTCAAGTGAAGAGGTGACAAGTCAAGTGAAGAGGTGACAAGTCAAGTGAAGGGGTGGCAAAATAAGGCGGAAACCAAACGAAGAGGCGCGAAGTGAAGTGAAGACGTAGCAAGTTATATGATGAGGCAGCAAATCACGTGAAGAGGTGGCACTTCTAACGACGAAATAATGTTGTAAGCCTCCTGTTCGAGTGTCCTGTGATCTGAAGTGATGCGAATGATAACAGAGTAGCCTCGCAACGCCTCTTGCAAAGCACGGGCCACGGAACCTCTTCACTCACCCAGGTTGGCTCCGAGCAGCAGGACAAACACGCTCTCGGCAGGGCTGAACTTGTGGTCGGCCACGCAGCCGCTCACCGTCACTATCAGGTCGGCCATCAGCAGCAACGGCAACATCACGGACAACTTCAGCCACAGCTCGGCCGAACGTAAACGTTCCTGCAACAGACAGACTTTGAAGGAGCACAAACACAACGAACTCCATAATCACAATGACATACAGTCTTGATATCGAAATAAATCGTACACCCTTAACGGGACTGATAGACAACATATTGTTAGTAGGCAGTGAGGTTATTTGTATTTATTGTCTTACATGTATAAAAATATCACACGTTTCAGGTACAGGTTGCGAACTTGTTTTCAAGTGAATTTTCATATAATACAAGTGAATTGAAAGGGTGTATTGGTTTTAACATGTCTATTAACTCAAGAACTTAGAATTTTAGAAGTATTTCTGGGACCATTTGGATGTGTGACAGGAGTGGAGTAATGGTTCACTTTGGTGAATCTAAAATTGTAACAGTTGCTAACCACAATGCTAAGCAAACGTTTGCAAGTAAATTGAGTTACTATTTCATTTAGAATACCCCCCTCTCTCTATCTACCTTCATTATAAATATAATCGCTTATTCTTGGCACACGTAATTGTGATTTACCCTACAAGTGGTTACAAGAGATCATTACGAGCAAGTTAGTTAATGTTTACAATTATTTCATGAAAAATGCCAACGATAACGCACCACAACACCTAAATGTTTAACCTGCTAGGTGGCGCAAGTATAACTGATAAAGTTCAGATTCACGTTTCATGTAAGCTTATAAGATTAACGATATTTATTAATATTTTTGTGTTGATAGTTTTGTATTTACATATTTACGCATTTATGAATTTGTACATTTTTACCTAGATATCTGCACGATGGTAAATTTTGACATGTGTACATTTGTACGTGTGCTCATTTGTGCACGTGCACATTTGTACGTATACAAATTCTTACATGTATGTGTGCACATTTCTACGTATGTACATTTGTACACGTGCACAAGCGCACACGTGCACAAGCGCACACGTGCACAAGCGCACAAGCGCACACGTGCACAAGCGCACACGTGTACGCGTGCTCATTTGTACACGTCCACATTTGTGCACATGCACAATTGTACGTGAACACATCTGTACGTGTACACATCTGTACGTGTACATCTGTACATTTGTACGCTTTCGCATTTGTCCATTGCCGCGTGAGCGACCTTGTGCGCGGCGCAGAGCAGCAGCGCGGGCACGGGCGTCTGCAGCAGGAAGAGCCACGCCATGAACGCCTGCACCTGCCAGCGCGGGGGCAGATGCGCGGCTGCGAAGGGGTCGTGCGCGCCCGCCAGCTCCCCGCGCCGCCCCTCCTCCGCCGCCATCAGCAGCCGCGCCCACATCACCACCGCCGTCACCTACACACACACGAACCCCACAGTGCGAATGTGCATACTTACAAGATAGTTTTAGTTAGTCTGTTAGTAGAAAGCCCTTCCCAACTGCAAAAGCCTGCAGTTAAAAGTCGGCTGCAGTTAAAAAAATTATTGTATTCCATACACACAAACCCCAAAGTGCGAATGTATATAGTTGCAAGATAGTTTTAGTTTAGAGAGCCCTCCCTAACTGCAAAAGCCTATTCGGCTGCAGTTAAAAAATGTATTGTATTCCACACACACTCACACACACACACAAACCCCTAAGTGCGAATGTGTATAGTTGAAAGATAGTTTTAGTTTAGAAACCCTTCCTAACTGCAAAGGCCTATTCGGCTGCAGTTAAAAAATTATAGTATTCCACACACACACACACACACACATACATACATACACACACACAAACCCCAAAGTGCGAATGTATATAGTTGCAAGATAATTTTAGTTTAGAAAGCCCTACCTAACAGCAAAAGCCTATTCGGCTGCAGTTAAAAAATTATAGTATTCCACACACACACACACACACACACACACACACACACACACACACACACACACACAAACCCCAAAGTGCGAATAGTTGAAAGATAGTTTTAGTTTAGAAACCCTTCCTAACTGCAAAGGCCTATTCGGCTGCAGTTAAAAAAATATTGTATTCCACACACACACAAACCCCATAGTGTGAATGAATATAGTTACAAGACAGTTTTAGTTTAGAAAGCCCTCTCTAACTGCAAAACCCTAATCGGCTACAGGTAAACATTTTATTGTATTCCCGAAAGTCGAATAAATTTCCGCCTCTCCAGGGCAACTGGAGAGGGGAAAATCAAACCACACACACACACACACACACACACACACACACACACACACACACATGTAGTAATGGTATATTTTTCAACGAGTGCATAAAGAACGCTGTTTTTCACGGGATGATGTTTACCACACGAGCGACGTACGAAGAGTCGGAATGTACGAGTGAGTAGTAGCCACTGTGTACGAGACAATACTTTCTCTACGAGCTTGAAATGTACAGAATAGATTTTGAACAGGTTTTGTTTTAATTTTAACTCAAGTATAATAATTACCTACATGAAACAGTGTATTACGTACAATGCGTTTGTTAACTGTGAGAAAATCTTCCATAAACTAGAGAGTTTATACTGTTAAGAACGTTTTGTAAAGTAAGCCAAGAAAATGTTCTCGCTGAAAAAATTCACCTTATTACTCTTTCTCCACTCCATAAATGTTGTATTTGATTTTTAATAATACTTCCTTGTTTTTTCTGGCAATAATTGTAGAGTTGTCGAATTCACTATTTCATTGTCACTGTCGCTAACATCAAGATTCTTTGTCTGTTGAATAAACAATTAGAAATGTAACGAGAAATGCGATTACAACAATAGTGTCTAGGTAATGTACATGAAACTCCGAAATCATTCACTTGTCTACGGTGGTTTAAAAGAATTGCGAATTGCAAAGAGAATGCAATTCTGCCCGTGGATTCCGAAAATTCTGTGAAAGTTATTGATCGATAAGCAGTGAGTTCCGAACTGGAAACCACTTGGTGTGTAATCGAGGTCATTCGTCGTTTTAATATACAGCAGAAATATGTATATCATTCAATGGTCTTAGAGAAAATTGTATTAGGAACTTGTTGCCAGTTGTATTTAGCAATTGTAAACGACAATTGGTCTCGGCGCCGTTACATCCCGGGGTTCCTAGTCGGTCACCCAACCAGGAATCCGCGATGTCTCGAATTCGTGACCTCAAGTAGTTAACGAATTTGGCTAGCGGCGTCGGATTCGCGACCATGTTATTTCAGTAGAAACATCCCAGCTTTCGCGTGGTTGACCGAGGGAAACCACGAAAACCCCAGTCAGGATGGCCGGCACGAGAACCTCCCCCGGGCCACCCAAACGCAACGTCAGTGCGCTACGCCCTGAGCCACTTCCCTGGGTACTTGTCACGATATCAGTATGTACACCTTGCTACGAGTACATCAACTCGTAAGAAAGAAACAATTGAGGGAAGCCGCGTTAGTTGATTTCGACGTGAGTTTGTTTGAAAGAAACTGGCGCGAGTTCGTAAGAAATAGATGCCTAAATATAGGTCGAGATACTTTAAGTGACATTCGGATTTAAATCCCCAAATAGCAGTGTCTTCAAGTGGTTGTAAGAATGGCGAAACCTTGAGAAAGGTATTTAATAAAATTAATCGGTGGTTCTTGAATACGTAACACGATATCCGCGGAAGCGGAGCAGGTAATAGCTTACCGACTGATTTCTAGGCAAAAACTTTCAAGTAAAAGTGTAAATTTGGCAAATCCTACAAAAGTTTATAAAGCTTAGTGCTAATTCTATTGAACAAAAACAAACTAATTTTACACACATTATTAAGTTTACTATTATAATATTACATTCTTAATCATTTCTTTTGTGCTATTCGAATTCACAATTTGATAAAAAACTTTGACCCATTTTTTTGGAAATCTTGAAAATGTTCCAGGGGCTTCATGAAAATGATGAATCACTGGAGTAAAATATTGTATCTTTAGGATATGAAGTGAAGTCAAAGGGTGATAATATTTACTACGTATTTTGAATTAAATCTCCAACAATTAAAACCATTTTAAAATAGTAGCATTCTTTCATTAAAATGCAATTAGTTAAACTCCCCTTTCTTTCAAACCCTTGGTATTTCTGAGGGCAGAATGTACCTTAGTATTCCTAGAGTGAACAATAAAAAGTTCTACAAAAAATCATACAATCAAAAATAAATTTCTTTGTATAGTCCTAACACAACCAGCCATTTGACCACAGGAATTTGTACTGTATGGTTATCAAATTCACCGAAAGAAAAGTAGAAATTCTCTGCCTGGATGGAACCGATAATTAGTAAATTGAAAGTATTTTTAAAATGTATATCATGAAAATGCTCTACAATATTCCGCAAGACACAACATACGTAACAAACATACCGTTGCATATATATTTAGACTCTTTTCATCGCTAGGGAAATTGAATCGTTTATTTCAGAAACCCCTCAAACACCAAATTCTTCATTTCGAGAAAACAGAGAATAAGACTCCCAATTTTTCAGATTTCAAAATATTTCTTTATTAAAGGCGTTGATAAATGAATATTTTTCACATCACTACGACCTACACGAGCGTCTATCCTCCTGGAACAATAATCTGTCGCTGTTTTAGATTTTGGCGTTTGACGGGTTTCTGAAATAAACGATTTAATTGATTATACACACTGTCAAAAGAGCATCTGATTCAAGAGGACAAAGAATTTCCAGGGTGCATTTCTGCGTATCCTCCGGGGTGGCTTACTGCCAGCGTTCTAGCTTTCCGTGGTACGGTCCCGGATTCGATTCCCGGTCGGGACAAAAATAGAGTTGTAGCTTTCCATAACAATCGTCTCAGTGTCTATAACTGTGGGGCAAAAGAAAAAAGCGCAGTGAGGCCAAGTATGCTCGAAACGGTGTAGGGAATTCGTCATGCTTGTCATGACTCCCTTAAACCCAGGCGTGGATAGATAATAAATAAAGATAAGACCCGGGCCTGGTCCGTAACTGGCAAAAGTCGAATTAATCCGACCCTAAAATGTGAAAAACATAGGGTATACATGCATGCATACATACATATATACATACGTTTCTACATATTCATCTGTGACAAATCAGTTTCAGAAGACCAAAGTGCAAGACAAAAATGATTAGTTGCAGTTTTCAGTAGATTGGTTATTTTGTTTCCTGGCTCGCCAACCGCTTGGGTCAATAGTTCCGTAAGTGTAGTACCTATTTTATCAGCGAAAGGTGGCGGTTATCTTCACCTGCTGGATGTCTTTGGCAATCTACGTCGACTTGCAGGGAATTCCCTCAACCAACTCTCTGCTACCAGTGTGACGCCGCCCCAGCAGAGACAAGCTCGAAGCTCTTAACTGTTCTTTCTAAAAGACTGGTAGTGTAATGCGCGTGTGTGTGTAATGGGTGAGGATAGGACAAGGAACATGAAGGAAATATTATACGCGGTGGGTCCCGTTTCTTAGGGTACTGCTATTTGTGGATATTGATTAAAGAAACCACAAAAATACCGATTAGAGCAGCCGGTCACTAGAGATTTCATTCAAATTGGCTGAATTCGATCTAGTATCGAAAATTCGCTACAGTCGGAACTCGAACCCTAGATACTCCCGGTCAGAGACGAACATTTGTCGACCTGAGATTTTTATTAGAGGATACGATTTTGTATCATATATACGAGTATTTTATACTGTAACGTCGTGCCAAGGGGCCAGATGGACAACACATGTCGGAAGGCCAGCGAGGGGGCGGGGGCAGTCCTTTGGCGGCAAGCGGAAGGCCGCCAGAGGCCGGCCCCTCGGGGGCAGTCCTTTGGCGGCAAGCGGAAGGCCACCACAGGTGGGCCCCTCCTCAAGGACCCGGGTGGGCGTGTCTCGGAACGCGGGTGTCAACTGGCGCAGAGGGAATTGATGGGTGAGTCCAGCCGCGGTGCAGCTGGACTCCAAAATTGCAAACAGGCCCACGTTTCGGGATGAGAGGACGCCGCCGGCATGTGAGGTCTGTCACGTGACGACGCCACAATACGTTAATTATATACTAATACTTTATTGTTTGTTATTGTCTTCGATTCGGAGCTCAATAAACGCCGCATAAGTTGCTTGGATACAGAGAATTGAAGTTGCAAGGAAAATATAAAAACAGTTCAATGACATGTTCTCTTACGGAGAACGCTATGAGAAAAAAAAATTATGATAGGGATTTACGGGAGGGAAATATTTAAAGGATGTGAAAAACCAAAATATTACAATTCGATTCAAGTTGATCTCTAATTAATTAGTAAGTAAGTAAATCCGAATCATTAAAATCATATAACAAAATAATATATGTGTACCACGGGCGTTAACTAGCTCTTAAAATCGAGTGAAGACAAAAAGCCCGAAGGCCTTGGACCCGAACCTCAAGTGGAGATGACGTGTTTGCTCGTGAATGACGTCAAACAAACTCGTGTGACGATAGGATGACGTCAGACAATATTAAAGCAAGCTAATTGGAAACTTTGAAGGGACGTTTCCTTCTTTTATCAGTCCGTTTTTCCCAGGTCTAGTTACTAGGTGTTGAAAAGGGAGTAAAGTCGTTGCATGCAGAAATTGAAAGAAATATGTAGCCTAGACCCATCATTAGATACCCAGAAACTACGAGAAATCCAAAAACGAAACGTCAGTCTATAATTTGATTGAAAAATTGGAACCATCTGATCGTGCTATTTTGTCTATTCGCAGACTGCGCTTACCAACTAAATTTTAATCGTCAGTGCATCACTGCTTACGACGTATCTGTCCCCTTGCTACAGCAAGACTTGAAAGAAGCGGCCGCCTGTAATTTACGATTTACGAGCTGTATCATGAGGCAACATCTATGATATTCTTGATATGTAAAGAAATGTTGTCCTGTATTTATACTACACAATGCCAATGTAAAATTCTTATAGACTTTTTGTTTAAATATTTAATTTATTTTAGGGCTATACGAGAGTATTTTAATGGTTGTTCTCGATATGTCGGGGATGATGATAATCAAGATTTATCTAAGGTATTTGTCACTCGTGTCAAATTATCGTAAGGACGTGTATGCTAGGATATCATTAGAATGTGTTGACATTGCAAAAATAAACCATGTTTAAAATACAAGAAACTAGTGGTACAACACCACATACCTTCTCCCATTATTTCAAACGTTTGCAATTTTCAAACATTCAGGTAATTCAACGAAAAGGCAAGACCTACTGACGGTAAGGCAAGGGATACAAACGACAAGACAAGGCCAACTAACAGCAAGAAAAGGCCAATCGATGGCAAAGCAAGGCCAACAGACGCCAAGGCAAGGCAAAGCTAACAGACGCCAAGAAAAGCCAACAGACGTCAAAGCAAGGCCAACACACGCCATGGCGATGCCAGCAGACGGCAAGACGAACCTTATAAAGAGGAACTAATAATTTAAATAAAACTCTTTCTCTCTACCTCCCCCACTCTTTCTCTCTCTTTTCAACATTTTTAACCTCCTCACCTACTATCTCCGTCTCCCGTTCTTTCTTACACCTTTCTCTCTCTCCCACTCTCTCTCTCCCCCTACTTACTTTCTCTCTCCCCCCACTTACTTTCTCTATCTCTCCTTACTTTCTCTCTCTCTCCCACTTACTTTCTCTCTCTCTATCTCTCCCACTTACTCTCTCTCTCTCTCTCTCTCTCTCTATATATATATATATATATATATATATATATATCCCACTTACTTTCTCTCTCTATCTCTCCCACTAACTTTCTCTCTATCTCTCCCACTAACTTTCTCTCTATCTCTCCCACTAACTTTCTCTCTATCTCTCCCACTAACTTTCTCTCTACCTCTCCCACTTACTTTCTCTCTATCTCTCCCACTTACTTTCTCTCTATCTCTCCCACTTACTTTCTCTCTATCTCTCCCACTTACTTTCTCTCTATCTCTCCCACTTACTTTCTCTCTATCTCTCCCACTTACTTTCTCTCTATCTCTCCCACTTACTTTCTCTCTCTCCCACTAACTTTCTCTCTCTCCCACTAACTTTCTCTCTCTCCCACTAACTTTCACTCTCTCCCACTAATTTTCTCTCTCTCCCATTAACTTTCTCTCTCTCCCACTAACTTTCTCTCTCTGCCACTAACTTCCTCTCTCTGCCACTTACTTTCTCTCTCACACACTTACTTTCTCTCTCATCCACTTACTTTCCCCCCCCTTCGTCTCTCTGCCTCCAGAGAACGCACAGAGTTAAGTGCCAAGCCGCGCCAAGCAAAAAGAGCGCCATCCAGGCCCCGCAGCAGCCTGGGCGCCAGTCCGGAGCCTCCCCCACCCCACCCCCTCCCCACCCTCCCCTCCGCCCCGCGTGACCCGAGTGCGAGTGCGGGCGGCGCCGCGCCGCGCAGCGCCTGGTCGATGAAGGCCGCAAGGGCGAGGTCAGTTCCAAGGCCGCCCTCCCCCCTCCCCCCTACTCCTGCGTGACGCTCACGCGCCCACCCACCGCTCGCCCCACGGCGAAAATCACTACCACGTTTTCTATTTTTCGTTTTTATTTTATTACCATTCATAGTGGTAGAAGTAGCAGTGTTTCTGTTACTATTGTTATTACACGGATTCAGTGACTCGCGTGAAAAAATCCCTTCAACCCGTAAAGCAAACGATTAATTTTTTGCATTTTATTACATTTATTATTATTATTATAAATATTAGTGGTAGTAATAGTAGTAGTAGCAGCAATAGTAGTAGTAATAGTAGCAGTAGCGAAGTAGTAGCAATAAAAGTATAAATAGAATTAGAAGTAGCTGTAGTAGTAGTAGTAGCAGTAGCAGTAGTAATAGTAGTAGTAGCAGTAGCAGTAGCAGTAGCAGCAGTAGCAGTAGTAGCAGTAGTAGTAGCAGTAGTAGCAGTAGTAGTAGCAGCAGTAGTAGTAGCAGCAGCAATAGAAGTAGCAATAGTAGTAGTACTAGTAGTTCTAATAGATTCTACTACTACTGCTTCCAGTAACAACCACCACCATCACTACCACTACTATCACTTCATCTGTGCTGGGTTGCCAGGTTGGGGCCAAACTCCGCTTTTTGGACTAGAAAACGGCTCTCTCTCTCGTGGGACAAAAACTTACTTTGCTGCAACATTTTCAGTATTTTCTCATAATCTTTTCTCTTTATATTTTACTGTAATAGAGCAATGTATGTTTAAAATTTAGTTCACTTTCATCTAAATCTCTATTTTTGGAAATTCACAATGTAACTTTTGTATGCCTCCACCAACAAAATTAATGAAGGCAGAATTTCCCTTAGTAAATATTTTCTTCAAAATTTGATGCAGAAACAAATAGACAAGTACATTATTTTGAAAATGAGAGTTTTTATTTAATTTAAAAAAATTCTTGGAAGTTTTTGAGAAAGAAAAAAATATTTTCTCAAATACGGCTCCACATTTTTTTTCTTTTGTGTTGTATAAAGTGTGCATAACAACAAAGTATATATACTTTAGGGATGAGGGATCATTAATCCAGAAGCTGAAGTACAATTAATTGATTCAGGCAGGTTTGTTCTCTTAGAATTACGCGGTGAAATGTTTACAAACACATCGTATATCATTGTTGAAATAAAAGTGGATAGATTTTAATTGCTTATTGTCATCTTTTCGAGCATTTCTTTTAGAAATCTATTAGTACTGACACCTGATGCAAATGATTCGTACGTCGTGTGTTGTGATTATGAAAATGTGCATATTATGAAAAAAAGGCTCACGCCCTTAAGTAAGACAGTTTGATCAAAACTATAAATTCGTAAATAAATATGCAAGGCAATGGCAAGATTCCAAGTTCAATGAAGAGAGGCTTGCTGTAACCATGTATATGGCAATTGCTTTTTATTTGTAAACTTTTCCTCTGCAATACAAAACTTTGGGCACTATTTGATGCGTTCCCCAGACTATTATGATATATCTTAGATGTGTATTCTAAATATTACTTGATGTACTTTATTTGGTGTTAATTCATTTATTTGGACACGCCATTTGAAGTTCAGCTGAATTGAGATACTCAGAAATTTTGTTATTTTGAAATCAACCAATTGCATACATTTAATTTTTAATAGGCATGCCATTGCCTGTTTGGAATGCAAAACAGCATTGAAACTGTTTCCGTTTGTAAATTATTATTTTTTTATTACAAAATCAATTTGAACATATAAAATCGCTCTACTTATTATTTCTGTTTTGCAAAGAATATTCGTGACTTCCGCAAAGACCAGTTCTTCTGTTTAAGGATGTTAACCTTTCGTCCTTAACGTTTCGTTAACTGTCGATCATAAGTCACTCACATAATTTTAATACCTCCCGACTATTATGAAGCCGTCGGTTAATTGTGAAGTTGATGAGAGGACTTATTGGTATTGCTTAATTCAGGCGAAATTTATTTCATTATAATATAATATATTCTTGATTTCGTATCATGGTGTTACTAAGTATAGCTATGTTACAACTCCGCATAAATTGTTGTGATAGTGAGCAACTGTCTTGAGAAAATATATTTTAATTGTACAACTAGTATATAAGTAATCTTTAAAATTTTCGTAAACGATGGAAAGATTACTCTTTGCCGTGGAAGTTCTTTCTTTAAATTCCATAAAATATCATTTGTGGAAACACTTTTCGGTTCATTTGCAAACCAGTAAATATTCATATATTTAATGTATGAAAAATATTGTTTTTAAAACGTGCAGAAAAGTAACCCTTCCTGCAGTAATGCAGCATTGATTTAGGTGATGATCACATGTAAAATATTGATTACTATTTACTTAGGAATAACAAATAGACACCCGTGTATATCCACATATTAAAAAATAAACTATTGGAAGAATGTATAAAGCTGTAACATTGTATAACACAATAGAAATACATGAACCAACATCTAGAACATCTCAAATACACTTTGTTTGCTATAAAATATTTAATCATAATCAAATTATCATATTATAAAATCGACAATCATATTATAAAATGTGGATAAATAATATTTTTTTCTACTCAACATAGCTAGATAATGTTTTCAATAATTGTGGACCAAATATAAAGATTTGAACAGACACTAATTAGCAAAGAAAAAATAATATTGATGAACGCTTAAACAACAGAATAATTCTTATTTTTACATTGTAAAATAAATGTGAAAGGTCGATTTGAAATCATCAGTATTTTAGAAAATGAGATATACATTTTAAACAATCTCATACATAGGTATTAAAAATGCATAACCTACAATTATTGCCAACCTATATATCTCAAAAGCATAAAATTATATACTTTTTAAAATTGATTATTTTTAATTCCTACAAATTCCTTCCTTTCATGAAATTTATTCACATACTGTTTCCACATTACTAAACGAAGATTGGATCAACATACATCTTTGGATTTCAAATGTAGATATCAATGGTAGATGCATTATACATCACACAGTTCAAATCGGTTTGAACAGGTTAGCATGTAAGTATTTCTTCCCATTCAAAGTATTTTACTTCGTGCATTAGAATTTCAGGATGCATGTAAGCAGAGCACTTCTGATCATTTGTCTACTCACCAAGTGTTGAATGTTCTCTACTACAACTTCGTTATTTGCAATTCGATTTTCTTCCGGAGATTCAACAAAATGTATCAGAAACAAGCACTTTAACCCACGCACATGGCAAAAGCAAATTACTCAACTACAATTTACAAAGTAAATTTTTATCAATTTCCACCTCGTACAGAAACTAACCCACCGCCGCGTGTCCAGGTTAAGAATCATGGTCAAAATCTTGAACTGAATTCCGGTTCAGGAACCGAAACGTCCAATGTAAACATCGGGAATCAAATCTGGGCACGGATCCGGTCACGAATCTGGACCGGTTCAGAATTCTCCGATGACCCATGATGTATTGCATCATTCGAGAAAGGTTTAATCTACGGAGTAAGAAATCTATTCCACTGTGGTTCAATCCATCAATTAAGGAGTTGAACCAAACTCCGAATTGCTGATTTTGTTAACTTATTAATTTATTCATTCTATGATGTATATTGCATTGTGTCATATTCCTTCATATTTTGAAACACATACCAAGTATAGACACACATATCTATAGGACTGTTGTAAAGAATATTGCTGTTTATGGATCTGAGGTATCGATAGTAACAAAAAAGAGCGAAAAGAAATTGAAGGCAATGGAAATGGACTTCTGGAGCCGAAGTTGTGGACTGACTTTAATGAATTAAGTTACGAACGAAGAAATTCAATGTAAAGCAGAAGTGAGTTTTGATATAATTGACACCATAGAAGTGAAAAGACAAAAATGGTATGGGCAAATGCAAAGTATGAATGAAGAGCGTTGGCCGAAAATAATGTGGAAATGACAACCAGCTACCCATCGAAGAAGAGGAAGACCTAGACTTACATGGGGAGAGGGAGTGGATGAGGCAATGGAGAAAAGAGGCGAAGACTACACCGATAGAGAGATGTGGAGGTTGGGATGCAAGAGGCACCCTAGGGTGTAATATAACACGCTATTCTACTATTACTACTACTATATCAAGTATTCTGCCATAATTTCTTTCATTACAAAAAACCAAAAAACAACAAATTTTCTGAGGACTTCCTTTCATTGATAGATTGATTAGCGTTTCCATGTGCGTTGACTGCTAAGGTCATCATTCCCTAAATGTAGTCATGTTTTATGGAGGTTTATTGGCATGGAGGTTTATGGACATTTTTATGGAGGTGGCAGTGATCTACTGTTGGATGTTAGGATCCAGCGCATACCTGCACGTCGGTTCTTACGATTTTCCCCAGCGAGATGTCTCCCTTCAGCGGGGTCAAGCTCTAAGACCCTTACTGATCTTCCGATATGTGTGGTTGTGTAGAACATGAAAGTGTAAGTAAGGGTGAGGATAGAACAAACAAGTGTCTGTTCTTGAATCCCAGAACCTCCCAGTCAGACACAGTATAGCAACATAAGTGGAACTTTTTGAGCCAAGAGACATCCTTTCAAGTTGAAATTACTGGCTCTAAAATTTGTGGCGTGCCCTAAACTACGCTAACATAAAGTTTTTTTATTAACATTACAGAATATATACATATGGACGTTGGTATATATGAGCGCCGACACAGTGTGACCGATCTCCATGAAAGTTGGCTCATCTACGCGTTTTTTTTCACCCAGATGGTTTATGTGCTGTTAATTTTGAAGTAACTCCACTAGATGGCACTGCAGAATAAAATCGCGCTTCATTTTCATTCAATTTCCATTCAAACAGCGTCTTGCACCTGAGCCTGCACATAGCCTTCATTATTGCTGAGTGTTGCCGAGCGACAAGGAACAACGGAGAAAGAGAGGGTCTGGGACAGAGAGTCGGACATAGAGGGAGACGGTATGTGTGTGTGTGTGAGAGAGAGATAGAGAGAGAGAGAAAGAGAGATGGAAAGAGAGAGAGAGAAAGAGAAAGGTAAAGGGAGAGAGAAGAAGAAAGAGGGAAGTGAAGGGTAGACCAACTTCTGCCGGCTTCCACTAGTATCGTATACTTTTGATACTTAACAAAATTTAGTGTGAGTTATGACAAGTACATACCCAAAGTCCTGAAACATCTTCTAGCAATATATTGTAAATCTTATATCAGATAAAAAAATGTATATGAGGCATATACTGGAGTGGTTTTATGGCGAAAATATAAGTTACCAACAATGTCAATTATCCCATAGTATTCGAAGGCGATTTTTCTCGGTTTGAGGTTTGCTGAACCTCCGTATTTATTCCCTGAAACTCAAATTCATTTACATATATTTTACTATTTTTTACGTTTCTCTGTTAAGGGATGGTTAAGTGGAATTAATTAAAGAGTGTGCATGCGTAATACCCAGGAGTCACTAGTTTAGAGAGTAACTAATTCTAATAGTCTAACAATTATTTGAAATTACTTTTCAAATATACAAAAAAGATTACAAATATGTTCATCTTTGTAAATTTTTAGGGTCTGAAAACTGCAAAAAATCCGTACTCTTTGGGAAAAATACAATCTCTCTGGTGAAGATGAATAATCGGAATGTCTCGGGAACAGTACGACAATTCTCGTTAATGTGCGATATTTTAGCCGCTGTTATTAAGTACACAGACTGAAGTTAAACACAAATTCACCCAAGTCAGCGGGTATTGCTCTAGTCACGTGATTGTTGGGTTTATTTACGATGTGGAATCGTGCGATTAATCATTACGAAGTAATAATACAGAAACAAATCACGAAAAATTAAAATAACTGTTCAAGGGCCCTTCTTGGAACTACCTCTAAGATAGTTATTTATGTTTAATGTTTAATTAGGTTTATAATATACCACAGAGTTAATGTAATTTGTGTAAATTATCGTCAAATCATTAAAATATTTTTTTATGTCGCACAAGGAAAATAATTTTAAACAAAACGAAGTAATTATATAATTGGTAACCTAGGGATAATAGTTGTGTATAAGTGATAATTCTTTCGATGTGAGCTGATATACAGTATATCCTATGTATATTTAAAGGAGTGGCAATATATGCGTGTACAATAACAATTCTGGTAGCAGAGCGTGGTTGACAAGAACATACGGAAGTGAATTAAAATAATGGCTGAAGGAACGTTCGTGAAAATTAAAATGTTAACACATTTCAGTTATTGCCTCTGGGGTCTCAGAATAAGTGCAATCATTAAGCCGAAATATTTATATGAATATGTTATTATAAACGGAGAAACGAAATTAGGCGAAAAGGATGAAGTCTTTAACTCGCGACTGGTCATGTAAGGAAAGGATTAAGTATTAACGGCGCGACTGGTCATGTAAGAATAATGAAGGGGCAATGACTATGATTATTAATTAATAAATACTAAAATAATTATTTTAACATTGTCAAAAGACCAGGCTTCAGCGTGCAGAGGCATTAAAAGTGCTAAAGAACTTTGAAAGACTTAAAACAAAAGACACGAAGGAAACCCAAAGGCCAACTCACTATGTTGAAGATGAAGTTAGCAAGAATAGAGAAGACGGAAAGAGAAACTATTGGAGACTTCCTGACTAGAGCGAGTGGTTTGGCATGTGAAATTTCTGAATTTGGGTCAAGGGCGGTAGAAGAACTTATCCATTACATAATAGATGGTTTGCCAAAATGTAAGAGAGAAGTTGCAAAAGCATTGTATGCCAATTCACATATTGATTTTGAGTCTATGAGAGAGAGCTCTTTACGATATTAATAAAGGTATGAGCATTATAGTGTTAATAAAGAAGCAGCTGTTCTTAATATTAGAGATAATAAAATATTTAATTGTAACAATTCTGGTAAAATTTGTCATTTAGTGAAAAAATCCTGGTTTAGAAATAAAATTGAAAAATACAATTTTATAAATGGGAAACCTAGTCATAAACGTTATAATACTAATCACATAAATTAGAATATAAGTAAAACATTTACCGATAAAAATAAGGGGATGACAATAAATATACGTACAATAACAACACAGATCGGCAATGCTGAATCTTTATCAAGATATACGCGTATTCTCATCGGTCGTAATGACAAATTCAACTAAAATCCACTCAAACGTCATGGTCGGAAATATCCCATGACGGGCAATCAACCAGATTGGCGACGGTAGTGTCAAATGAAGATGCCACTAGCAGCAAAGAAACCAATTGATCTCAAAACCACTCAAGGAAATTGTACGACAATGCGACCACGGAGAAAGATTATCACGGTAAAATCCAATTGTCATCTACGACAAAAACGAATTCAACTAAAATACAAATAAATATCATAGTTAGGATCATTCCATTAGGGATCCTAATGTTCGCTTCTAGGCCAGGAGTTTCTGGCAGCAAAATAAACCTATTAATTTATAAATCCCCACTCGGGGGTTGAAGGCAGGACTCTCTCGTTGCGAGGACGTCAACAGGGATGATTGATAAGAGAGATTGAACATTTGTGTCATCATTTGTAATGTAAGGAATTGAATTCCTAATTACACAAGTAGCTACAGTAATATTTAAATCAAATGCTACTCAGGGGCTACTAGAGAATACAAAAGACCTGGAGCAGTAGATCAACGAAGGCTTCTTATTTCAAAAAGAAGTTCCCTCAATGCTTTTTTTAGTTAGTAATTAAAAATATGCATTAAACTAAATTGTATTTAAACTACAAATAAATATTTTTCTTCAATTTTTTAGGACATTACTTTTTATATACATTTTAGGACCACGTTTAAGTGAGGGTCTTGAGCATGTTGGCCCGAGCTGCCCCTCTACCCACTCTCTGGGCGGCCCTGCTGTTAACAACATAAGAACAAAGAAAACCACTTGAACACAAAACCACTCAGAGTGGGAAGACATTCACCAACTCGAGAACGGAGACGGATTCTTGACGTTTAAACACAGTGTCTTCGGCCGTCAATAAAAAATGTGAACTCAAATTCATTTTGTTCTTATGTTGTTAAGAGCAGGGCCGCCCAGAGAGTGAGTAGAGAGGCAGCTCGGGCCAACATGCTCAAGTCCCTCACTTAAATGTGGCCCTAAAATGTATATAAAAAGTAATGTCCTAAAAAATTAATTCATATGAAGGAAGTCCCCGTGATAGGCCTTCACGAAGTCGGCAGATAAAGATAATCGACGTTTTATTGCAATGTCATAAGCCGCAACGCAAATAATCCAGTTCAAATCCACTCCGTTAAACTCAGACACCCGACACTCACCGTATCGGTGAAATTATGTTTAAGCCAGGTGTCATCAACAGCGAAACATTCAATTTAACACAGACTCACACATAGTATTTCACAGCCACTTCAGTTCGGCAAATAGAGAAGTATTATAGAGGTTTAATCGATGTCATTATTAGAAAACGATTAAACTAAAATTTACTCAAGAGAGTTGAGCGCCACTCTTCAATTAGGTAACAGAGGATTATCAACGATAAAGCGAGGATGTGAACTCAACATCACTCAAGGAAGTGGAGCTTCGGACACTCACCAGGTCAGCAAAGTGGAAGGATTATGGAGGCTTATTCGATGCCATCGCCCTCAAAGAAAGCACTTGAACTAACGTATCGGATGTGCTTAGCTCGAGTTCAGCATTGCCGCTAGCACTCTGACACTGACCGGGAGGTCATAGGAAGGATTTTCCACTCTAGCTACGTGGCTAGATCGAGTTCAGCCACTGTCTCGAGGAAAATTCTAGCTGCCGACTTCCTCTCCCGGTAGTTTTTCGTGTTTTCTCTGAACAATTCGAGGCGAATGCTGAAGGAACACACTAACAAACGAGCCGTAGACCCCTCGCGATATTTCCTCCCTGATCCGTGTTCTACCCACTCCCCTCACACATATTACGGGAGAGGTGGCTCAGTGCATCAACTGATGTCACTGCAGTGCCTCTGCCCGGGAAATCCTCGGGTAGGGTTCCTGCAGTGGCACGATTTTCGACACTAACTACAGAGATAGGTCGAATTCGGTCGCTCGGCCGCGGAGGAGAATTCTAGCGGCCGGTTGCTCTAATCGGTAGTTTTCCGTGGTTTCTCCGTTCAACACCCGGTGAATGCGGTGACGATGGTGTTTGCGGTGACGATTGTGTGGCGGTTAGCGTACCGGTGTTATACCCACGCTCGCGGGTTCAAACCCGATCGAAGCCGTGGATTTTTAGGGCGACAAAATCCTTCGTACGCCTTTCTTCGGAGGGGAAGTAAAGCCGGCTGTACCATGTTAGTAGATTTACTTGCATGTGAAAGATCCTCAAGCCTAAATGACGCCTCTGAGCTAAATTCAAATCGCCTGTTTCTCGCCCAAGAAATACCTCCTTTCTCTGCTAGTTGATGCAAGGAGCGTAGCGAAATTTGCGTGGTTAGACGGTAGAGCGGGCCTGATGGCCCGAGTCTCGCCACGTAAAATAAGGCAAATTCAATTCAATTCAATTCAATGCTGGAGCACTACCTAACAAACGGGCCACGGACCGCGCGTTGTCGTTCATTCCTCTTCATTGACCTATCCGCACCCCTTATTCACACTTATACTAGCTCCACACCACCACACACGTCGGGAGACAGGTCGGGAACTTAGAGCTTGCCCGGCTGGGGCGGGGATACCTAATTGGGAAAACCCCGCTAGCCGACGGTAGGTTGGCGCCAGATCTCACCATCCAGTGGGGGAAGATCACCGTCACCACACGGGGAAAACATGCACTACACTTACGAGACGGATGACCACAGTCGTTGACGCGCCCAGAAGTACTACCAACCTTACACATATATGCATTGCACTACCACCAACGTCAGGAGGTTAGACCTAATCTCATATGGGGTCATAGTGATCCTCAGGGAGAGACACCTGGAGAGGGAAATCCCCCATAAGCCCACGTGGAGGTTCGAGCTGGATCTCACCATTCAGTAGGGGAAGGAACACTGCCATCGATTGGAATAAAACATTCACTACACTATCGGGACTAAAGATCGTATAAATTGTCGTGCCCCTAAACATGAATCAATCAAAAGAACTAGAGTAAACTCATGAGCTGAAACTCACCGCGTTTGACATTCATAAATTCATTCAGGGAAATTACAGAGGTTTAACCTTAGTGTCATCACATGCAAAGTTAGGAATTGGACGCCAATTCATGGGAGTAATTGATGGTCGGAAACTCTTCGCGGTTGGCACTCACTAATTCAGCAACATAGAAAGGCAATCGAGCTCCAACCTTAGTGTCATCACTCTCTAAGTAAGGAATTGAAGGAAAGAGCTCAAAAGGGAGTTGCTCATGGGACACTCTCCAGATCGACAACGAAAAAGAGTTCTAGAGATTTAATCATAGATGTCATCACCCGCAAAGCAAAGAATTGGATTCAAACTCGCTTGTTTAAACCATCGGTAGGCCCTCCCCCCACCGGGCACTCACCAGATCGGCAACGGAAAAGGATTATCGAGGTTTACACTGAAGTGTCAAGCAAATTCACTGACAAACAAATTCACTGGTGTAAAGGTGACCAAGGCACTCACCACGTCGTGAGTGGGTAAGGATTATCGAGGTTTTACCTTAAGTGTCATCACCCGCACAGCAAGGATCTGAATTCAAATTCGCTGAATTCATAGGCAAGCACTTCATGCACCATGAACTCTCCAAGTCGGCGTCAAAATGGGATAATCGACGTTTTCCCTTTAGCGTCATCATCAGCAAACCATGGATCAAAATTCAAATTCACTGCTTTGAATACTACGGGAAGGAGTTCCCGTACCAGGAACTCATCAGGCGGGAGAATAAAAAGGAATATCAAGGTTTCCCCTTAAGTGTTATCACCCGCAAAGCAAAAAACTGAATTCAAATTAACTGTTATAAATTAATCAGCAAGCACTTCCCGCACCATGCACTTACCAGATCGGCGACAAAAAGTTATCACGGAATACCCTTAAGTGTCATCACCCCCAAAGCATGTACATGAATTCAAATTCACTTAATTCATCGGCAAGCACTCCCAGCATCATCCACAAATTCGGCGTCAAAAAGGGATGATGGAGGTTCCCGTCAAATGACATCACCCGCAAAGCAAGGATAAAAAATCCAATTCACTGCTGTATTCAACGACAGGGAGTTCCCGTGCCGGGAACTCACCAGGTCGGTAACAAAAAGGGATTAGCAAGGATTGCTCTTAAGTGTCATCACCCGCAAAGCAAGAATCTGAATTCAAATTCACTTCATTCAACGGAAAGCACTCCAAGCAATATGCACTCACGAGATCGGCGTCAAAAAGGGAATATAGAGGTTTCCCCTCGAATGTCATCACCCGCAAAGCAAGGATATGCACTCGGATTCATCGCCAGGGACTCATCAGGTCGGCAACAAAAAGTGATTATCAAGATTTCCCCATAAGTGTCATCACCCGCAAAGCAAGGATCTGCCCTCGAATTTATCGCCGAGGACTCACCAGGTCGGCAACAAAAAGGGATTATCAAGGTTTCCCCATAAGTGTCATCACCCGCAAAGCAAGGATCTGCCCTGGCACTGGTCGCCGGGGACTCACCAGGTCGGCGACGGCCACCAGGGCGGCGCACGCCCGCGGGCTGAACTCGTCCTGCAGGCGCCGGCGGCGCGCGTTGGGCGCAGCCATGCCATCACTGGCGACGCTCGCAGCCACAGCCGCCGCCGCCGCCGCCCACGCCACTGCCCCGCCGCGCCGCCGCCGCCGCCGCCGCCGCCCCGGTCGATGCGCGCGCGCGGGCGCATGCGGCAGGCGCCGGCGGAGGCGGTGGGGGCGGCGGCGACAATGGTGGAGATGGAGGTCGGAGGTAGATGTAGTAACGGGGAACGATGGTGGCCCAGTTGTAGACGGTGGAAGCATCGACGGAGGCGGAGGCGATGGAGAAGACGGAGGCTCGTGGAGGTGAAGATAGTGGGTGTAGCAACGGAGGTGGCGATGGAGGTGATGGCGGGGCAGATGGTGACAGTGGAGGGGGAGGAGGCACCTGCTGAGACGGCGGGGGTGGTCGAGGCGGCGGAGGACGGGAAGGGTGGCGGGCGTCAGGAGACAAGGCGGTGGTGGTGGCGGCGGAGATGGCGACGGTAATGGCGAAGGCGGTGGAGGTGGAGGAGGCTGCCGTGAAAGAGGTGTAGAAGCTGGCGGTGGTGGTGGGTATGGAGGCAGCGATGGAGAAGGTGGCAGAGGAGGGGACGGTTGAGGAGGCGTTGGGGATGCCAGCTGCGAAAGTGGAGGCGGTGGAGGTGGCTGTGGAGACGGAGGAGATGACAGCGTAGGAGATGTCAGTGGAGACGTCAGTGGTTGAGAAGGAGAGGTGGTGGTGACGGAGGAATCTGCGGTGGGGGCGGCGGAGGAGTGGTGGTGGAGACGGTGGTGATGACGGAGACTGCAACGGTGGCGGCGGAAGAGGCGGCGGCGGAGGTGGCGCCGTGCATGGTGGCGGGGGGAGGCGGCGACGCGGCGTCTAGCAGTCCCCAACCCGGCCGCGTGCCTCCCCGCCGCCCTGCCGCAACAGACGCTAGCGTGTCCAAGTCTCGCCCCTCCCCTCTCTTCGTCATTTTCCTCTCCACTGCTGGGCCAGCCTTCTCCGCTGCCCGCAGCCAATGCTCCTGTCAACCTTGTCCCCACAGCAACCACTTCCCGTCCCCCCAAACCCCTCCGTCACTCCGTCCCCTGTCACAACGTTACCCTGTTCACACACCGTCGCTCTACACCCCCCCCCCCCGCCCGTGGCTCTCGCCAGCCTTGTTTTCGTCGCCGCTCTCTTTCTCCCAGTCCCCACCCATGTCCCCCAACACCCCGCCTCCGTCCTAAATCCAGCTCCCACCACTGTCGTTCATATCGTCACCTTCCCTCATTCCCACCGTCCCCTCGGCCCCGTGTAGTTCCATCTTCTCCCTTTCGTCCTCAGTCTTTCCCCAGTCGCTCTTGTCACCTTTGTCCTTCTCTTCGAATGTTATTGTCCCGCAGCAACACTAACTGAATCGGTGCAAACAAAAAGGTTCGATGTCACATTTTGACGGTTTGAGGTTAACGGTAGGATAGTGTATAATATAAATTCAATTTCACTCAACGTCTGTAGAGAGTTCTTCAATTATTCATGTTAAGAAAAGATAATCGATGTCCAGAACTTGGAACCTTTTTGCTTGCTCTACAACATTTGAAACTTCTGGACATCGAACGTTTTTGTTTTATTTTATTTATTTTTTGTTTTATTCGATTCAACTGATTATCACCAAGTTCACTACCAGTGAGCGGAGCTATGTTTTGAATTGAAATGAAGCCTTATTTTACGTGGCGAGACTCGGGCCACCACGCCCGCTCTTCCGTCTGACCACGCAAATTTCGCTAGGCTCCTTTCACCAACTAGCAGAGAAAGGAGGCATTTCTTGAGCGAAGGAACAGGTGATTTGAATTAGGCTCAGAGACTTCATTTACCTCGCCGCTCTCTTTCTCCCAGATCTTTTACATGCAGTAAAGCTAATAACATGGGACAGCCGGCTTTACTTCCCCTCCGAAGGAAGGCATACGAAGGATTTTTTCGCCCTTAAAAATCCACGGTTTCGATCGGGTTTGAACCCGTGAACTTGGGTATACGCTTACCGTTACACCATCGCCGCCACCGCCATGTTTTGGGTATGGTGTCGATGGGGACAGTTCGGCAGTAGGTATAGTAAGGTCTCTGGTGCTTTGGAGTTAGCATGAAAAGTTGGTAGAGCTATGTTGGGTGAATAAAAGAATTTGAGTTGGTGTGGACTGTTTCCGGGTGGTATACTTGTGGGTAGACGGGTGAAAATCAAAACAACAAAATTGTTCCCGAAAAACCGGAACCCCGTTTCGTCGCGTTCTGCCAGAAATCAAGCCCTGATTCTAACAAATACTGTCAAAACCGCGTATCGCTCACCCCAAAGCATCAATTATTTCCCCTGTTTGAACCATTTCAAGGCATTACCATTCCTAATCAACTACGTAAATCCACTGGCACAAACGCACACACCACTCACCACCAGCCCAGCACCTGTAACCCCAGCCGCCAGCACCTCCGGTCCCGTTAATACGGTTGTTGCAAACCACGAGTAAGTCATGGCGATACGCGTTCTACGGTGAGCTCAACTTTAACTCCAATTTCAACATAGTGGCACTTCAAGGTCTCGAGATGGAAATAGAGGGAGGCACTGTCATCCAATCGGGAGCTCCAGTACCAAAATGTAGATAATAATAAAGCTCCTGATTGGATGACAGTGTCTCCCTCTATTTCCATCTCGCGACCTTGAAGTGTCACTATGTTTAAATCGAAATTTAGCGTACCCTCACATCCTTGCTTCGCTTTTTTCTTCTCCTTATCTTCCTCCGCTCCTATTACCCTACCCACCCATCCATCATCCTTGATTGCCCCACCATACCAACACACTTCAAGACCAATCGATTTATCTCCTTCATTGCCCGCCCCTCCAGCCACCACCCTCGCTGGGCGATTAGTTACTGATGTTTTTGGGGCCTCGACTGCTACGGTCATTAATCTCGTAAGTGTAGTGCATGTTATAGTTCGGAAGCTGCGGCGTTTCATCTTCACTAGGATGTAATCTCCGGCACCGACTTACACGTCCGCTTGCTGAGATGTTTCCGCAACCAGGTATCTCCCACCAGCACCGCCTCAGTCGAAACAAGCTCTAAGCTCCCGACCGGTCCCAGGCATGTGCGCATGTTAGTGTAAGTGAGTGTAATGAATGAGGAAAGGACAAGGAAGAGGAAGGAAAGGTCGCGCGCGGTCCGTGGCCCGTTTGTTAGGGTACTGCTCCGGCATTAGCCTGGTGTTGATCTTAACCATCACAGCCGGGAAGAGCTCTAAGCTCCCCACCGGTCTCCCGCCATGTGTGGATTGTGGTGCATGCTAGTGTAAGGGGTGAGGATAGGGCAAGGAAGAGGAAGGAAAGGTCGCGCGCGGTCCGTGGCTCGTTTGTTAGGGTACTGCTCCGGCATTCGCCTGGTGTTGATCGCGGAAACCACAGAAATCAACGATCAGAGCAGCCGGCGGCCGGAATTCTCCTCCAGCCAGCGACCGCACCCTCCCCCTCGCTCGGCTGTTGCGAGCCAAGAGCAGAGGCGGCGTTGCGGAGGGAGGTGGAGGGGAGGGGAACGGGGCGTGCCGCACTCCGCCCACGCGCTCGTTGCGTCGCGGCGTACGCACGTCGATCTGGGCCGACTGACTCACGGAGGTCGGTGCCAACTGGTGATGGCATCCGGAGGGGTCCCAACTGTTGATTGAACCGGTAGTCCGATTACTTTTCAGACTGATTCGTTGAATCATGGTTGAATCGTTGAAATCGTTCACCAGGTGTGCCGGTATCTGTGCTGTGATTGGTGGAACGCAGTTATGTAGGCAGCTCTTTCAAAATCTCGAGAAAATGGGAATTAATGAATAATGTAAGTAATCACAGAATTTTTAGCACACCTCGGACTAAACGAACATAATATGCCTTTATGAATCATTTAAATCATCAACAATGTCGTATTTTATTTCAAACTGCCCAATTAATCTGAAGTTCCCTTCCAAGTGAATAAATAATAAATGCATGGAAGAAGTATAATTCCTCATGGAATATCTATGAAGTGAGTTGTTACTTCTACAAACTGCTTTAATTTGTGGTTTATAAATTTTAAATGTACATTACCATAGTGCCAACGGAAGGAGGGGCCCAGGGCCTTTTAACCTTTTAGCTACGGGGTTCTTTTCCTTCTGCACTCCTAGCGGTACGGACTTTTTTAAATAGACGAATTTTCTTGACCCCTGGGGAGGTTTAACTTCGGCGAGTGATGATAGCTACCCTCCCAGTGTTGAAAGTCCTTCTTGATAGAGATTTAAAGGTATTAACTGAATAAGACAGTATAAACTTTTCCTCTGCAAAATGAAGTAATATTATTTTATGCAATGATCCTCTTTCTGTTGTTGTTTTTTTTACTTTTTTTCATTCTTTACGCCACCCTCCCCGTCTGCACAACGTTGCATTTCATGTTAACAATGCTTTGATATTTAGAATATTTAGCGAAAGCAAAACGCGACTGCAATCGCCCATGAGAAGCTTGGGCCGATGCGGGTTTGTTTGGACTATGGTGTGTGACGGGAGGTGGTACACAGTGAAGCGTTACTTGTAAGTACAAGGGACTAAAGAAGAAGGCGCCCTAACAAAAGAGAAGCTTTGTTAGGCTGAAGAGATATTTGTATAGAACCAGGACGATGGTTTATACCAAAACAATAAACTATTAAGACATTGCAAATAATACAAAACAATACATAACAAAATATAAAATAAATAAATTTATTGCATTGCTATAAATATGAGTTTACCCCATTGTTACCTCCTACTGTAGAAAAAATATTTCTGGCACAATTGAATTATTACCTATGAAATTAATGTAATATATTATGGAACTAATTAGTGGATGTTATATGTATATGCCAGGCGACACCCAAATTCCTATATAAAATGAAAACATAAATCATTTATTCTGTTCTTAGTGTGGTATGTGATATTATTTTTGTTATTATTATTATTATTATTATTATTATTATTATTATTATATTCGAATGGCGTCTCCAAGCGAAGGTTGACTGGCGATCAATATTCCCCTATGTCTCACGAGCTGCGGGGCACTGTAAAAGCAAGAAATATCAGAGGTGCCCACGCTCGCTCTTCCTGCCGCAAGACCGTACTCCATCAACACATCCCTGCCTGATAGCGTAGGCCGGAGCTCCGATGCGTGAGAATCGGAGCACCGCGGCTTGCCATCCGTCAGCAAGTGATAGGTAAGAGTCGACACGCGCCTCTGGAGGTCAAGCCAAAACTATCCCGTTCGTACGGCTGGGTTGAAATGCTCTGGGAAACCTCTTCCCATTCGTATTTAAAAGGTTAACAGTTACGGTGGCGCCCTCTCCTGCAGCACCTTCTTACGGGAACTAAAACTGCTGCCAACGTTACTTAAAACGTGCGTGGCTGCTGCGTGAGTTCGCGAGTCGCAAGCAGGCCCGTAATGTTATTAGTCGTGCAACTTTTCTTGAACGATGACTTTGCTTCCCCCTCTCTGGCACAATAAACTGATGAAGGCAAAAGCTCGCAGCAAGCACTGATGACAACATTCCAAACACATCTTCACTGGCGCGAAATAGAAACTATTTTCTTTTGAAGACGAGAACTTCTATCCGTTATTCTCTCCAAAAATCTAAAGAACTGACAAAAGCAGGTAAAGATCTATTACAGGAGATACCTCGAACACCTGAGAAAGTTAGAACGCAAATTATTGAGAACGTTGCGAAGGCATGACTGATTCTCCAGAGATTGGCATTGCTTTATAAAATCTAGTGGCCAATTTCGCAACTAATACTCTCACTCCACCCGCATTTCTTCAATCCATCGTTCAAGAAAAGTTGCGCGAGTAATACAAAAGATAGCGCCGATGTTCATGCTTTCTTCGTTGTTGTTTTTTTTATATTCGCAGTATACTTGAAAGTTCCCGGCTGACAGGGGAGAGGGGGTTTCGTTATCCCACCAGGGGCTTCCAATTTTGACGATGTCACTACAGAGGTACCGATGGTTATTAACAACGAAATGATATCTCATTGCGCGAAGCAACTGTAAGTTTAAAAGCGCCATTACTTCTTTGGTTATGCATCGTGTGTGCGATTCTCTGTCATCTACTGTTGTGTGTTCTTACTGCGGTTTGTTTCTCGCTATTGTTGCGATCTGAAGCAAGAAAGACCATGCATCTGCCGCCCGAGTGAGCGGCAACATCGCTCTACCTCCACCCGAGCCCTTTCTGTCAAGTAGTCAGAAATATCATGCGGACAATATCGCCAACCAACGCATGCAGCGCGGGACGTTTTAATTGAAGCAACAACCCGGCTGAGGTGGCTCAGGACTGACTGATGTCCCTGTGCTGCCGCTGGCCGGGAAGTCCTAGGTTCGAGTTCCGGCGGTGGTAGGATTTTCGACACCACTTTGTCAGCTAAGTTGAATTCAGCTTCTATCTGGAGGAGAATTCTCGTGGCCGGCTGCTCTGTTCTATATTTTTTCCTAGTTTCTCCAGTAACACTGGATGAATACCTGAGCAGTACTATAACAAACGGGCCACGGACCGCGCGTGATCTATCCTTCTTCTTCCTGGTCCTACCCTTCGCCCTTTACACACACACACACACACACATACACACACACACACACATGCGCACGCGTTCGCGCGCCACACACATGTTGACAGACCAGTCACTAGTTTAGAGCTTCTCCGGTTTCTTCTGGGACGGTGCCCCGCTGGTGGGAGATACCTGGTGAGGGAAACCCCGTAAGTAATGATGCATGTAGGTTCCGGATCTCGCCATCCAGCAGAGGAAGCATAATGCCACCTCCTGTAATAAAAACATCCACTACCGTTACGGGGCTAATTATCAGTGAAGTTGGCGCACCCGGAAAAAAATCAATTAATTAATCGGATGAGGAAACGAGCACTACAATGGCCTATCTACATGGCTTTCTACCTCGAGAGGAAAGTGACCTAACAGCAATGAATAGTAGATGGCAGTTAGGCCACCTTTTTCTATCGCGGTGGAAAGCAGTTAGCCCATTGTTGCGATCGTTGCCTGAATTGAAAGTTTGAAACTTTAATAAAAACAAATTAAACAAAATAAAGTGAGTGCAAATGTACCTGAGTGCAAATTAACGAGTTAAATGAGAAAAATCACAACAAGGTGTGGCTGTAAAACACCTCAATCGATTTATTTTACTGAAGTTCTTAGGGAAACTGAATGTTTTACTTGTATTTCTGGTCTTTATTGGTTTGGATGATGTATTTCTTACATCATCATAACCATTTCTATCTAGAGCCTAGACCTTTTCAAGCCTAAAGCTTTCCACTTAAAAGAGTCAACTACAAATACTGAAGGGGAGATACGACGGCATCTACGCTCTGAGTTGTGATGAAGTTTGATATTTTTTGTAAAAAAGGTCTCTTTCAAATTTTTGGTTTAATTTTTAGTAATAATTTGATTTTGGTTCAATTTTTTCTTCCTTGTTTGTGGAAAAAATATTATACTCACTAAACAACGCATAATATTACATTTCATTTCCATTAAACTTGCAACATCTCAATTTTTTTCTTTTTCTTTTAAATTATGAAACTTTAGTTACAACAGAAATGAAACTCAAGCAAATTGAAGAGTTAAGATTACCAGAGAGCTACAACAAGACATAACTATAAAACATCTCATTCAATTTGTTATTAACTCAAGATCTTCGGGAAAACTAAAATAATTAAAAAATATGAGAGTAGATTAAAGAAATATTATTTGTCTTCCTGTATTTGTTACATGATCATCAGCTTCTTGCACCATTTCTAACTTAAAGGAAAATTTACATTGACAAAATGTTATTTTCATTGATAAAATATTAATGATCCCAGCTGCAATTGCTATTCATATAAACCATTTACTTAAGACACATTCTGAAATGTAAAGAGGCATAAATAAAAAATTATCTGTTGGGTGGAAAGCAATATTTTGTGATGAATATTTAAGATGTTACCTGGGCAAGTACAGATCTTATGTCGGAATTTTATAGGTCAATTTGCAAATGCAAGATTTGGATTCCGTATAAGGTTCAATTGGAAAAAAAAATCTTATATCAATCTTACTGAATGAGAATTTTCTAATTGATTATGTAAACTGTGAAACAACACTTCATTTTAGTACTTATGACTACAATATTATGTACATTCCTGGCATTGAAGGGGTCAGTGCAATGCAGGTCTGTGCCACATATTGAGAAAACAGTGAAAAATCAAGTTTAAGTTATTTAGTTGAGGTTAGAAAGAGTTGTAAAAAAAAACAATGAATTTATTATTGATTTTATAGAAGAAAATTGGTCAAACCAACAATGTACAACGATGGTACTGAGATGGTAAATGATGTTGATAACACATTTTTCATTTCTTGGTGGTTAGACCGCTATTGAGCTATGCCTTTAAATTGTGCAATGGCTTGATTGCATTAATAGCTCTAATTGATGTAATAGTCTTCACAGAAAGTCATTACTTCACAGAAAGTCACAGTTATTATAAGTAGATTTCATCCCTTTTTAATAAATTTCTTTAGTCAATCTATTTGAATGTAATGCTTAAAATTTTGCTGCTATAATACATCAGCTTTTGCTGTTGTAATACGGAAGCATCTTTACAACTTAATCATTATCATTATCTTTGCATCAATAATACTCCCTTTGACAAGACTCTTCTGGCAAGTTTCTTTTGATCCACAGATCAATTATTACATTCAAAGGTAATTTTAGATATCCTCCTCCCTTCAAAATGTTACGTATCGTAACACTCTTTATGCAAATAGATTAATAATTAAAAATCAGTCTAGTCAATAACCAAAATTAGTCTTTTAAAATGCAAAGTTTGGAGGTTTTATGATTTGGAGGAAAGGTAATAAGGTTGATAAATATTTCAAAAGTTTCATAAATGTCTTTAATATGTTAGGTTATTTATGAACAGTGGTGTAGCAAGGTCCAACTAAACCAAATATCACCACATGGTGTTTGTTAGTTTAATTTATTTGTTTATTTGGTCATACTTACTTACATACTTACTCACTCACTTACTCAATACTTACTCACTCATTTATTTGATTGATTCATTTATTCAGTCATTTAATGTCAAAAACATATAAAACTGTCTGTGACATACTATAACGAGAAGTGTATTCTGTGCACATTTTCTTAAATTCTGAGATCTCTAGCCAAACATATACAAGTATAAGTTGAATTATAAATAGGCCCAATACAATTGTGTGCCTAACAGCTACTTGCATTGAATTTGCTACCACAGTTTATGTTACTCTGAAGAATTTTACAAGTTTTGGCACTTCTTATTTCAGCACAAATTTTCACCAAGTAAGTATTTTGCACCAAGGGAAATGTGAATGAGGAAGACTAGTCAGGGAATTGGCATATCTTACTGCCTCAGTTCCCTTACCTCAAGTTAAAGGCATTTTTTATGAATGTTGCATTTTGGAGTACAAAAATCCGTGTACCTCTTTGCCACTTGTACCAACATCTTTGGAATAACACTAATAGATCTTAGGCTTACTCTTTATGTGTGTGATAGATGTAAAGCTCAAAAGCTTCTGATCTCTCTGAGTTGTCCATGTCTCACATAAACCACGGCTGACAGACATGTCTAAAAACAATGTTTTCATCTCAGGGGCACTGAAAACAGATATTACCACTAAAATCTCAACCTCAAATATTTGGACTGATTTAAATTCTTTCCCACTATAGTAGACCTACACACAGCTGGGGAAAAAAGTAATAAATAAAAAAACTGGTTTCATGCTTAAGAAAACATGTGATAATTCATAAAGCAAGAGTGTGGACATGAGGAATCAAGAAGAGAGACACCTAATAATAATTGGCTATATAATATTTATGTTACATATGGCTAAAAAGAACTGTTATTTGCAAGTGAGGTCATTATGTTACAATACTTTTTATATTATTAATCTTGGATTCCTTAATTAAGAAATTAATTAAAAATCTACATTTAAAAACTAAAGTGATTTGATTAGCCTTAATTAAAGGAATCTAGGAATGTTTAATTGAAGTTTACAATCATTATCTAATAATTAAAACAAGAGCTTTAGCTGCTTGAGTCCCATTATTTTTCATGAGCATATAATGTTGCTTTAGCTATCTGTGTTACACCTTTTATCTTGTGAATGTTTACATTTCAATTATTGATAATAGGCCTAAAAAAGATCAATGAGTCCATTTAACACTGTCTTTTTTATTGGTACTCACACAAACCAGAAACAAAAGACTAAGGAATTATCCACATTATGTAAATTGCCATCTTCACATTACAAATGATAATAGAGAAAAGACAAGGCAGAAACTGACCAACTTTTAAAATATTCTTACATTATGAAAAGGTATATGACAGAGTAAACAAACAGAAAGACTGGTAAATACTGAAAGAGGAGAAAACTTCAAATCAATTACTCAACGTAATCCAGTGTTTATATGAAAACTCCAACATTAAAATAACGTTAAGAGATGGGAGAGAGTCTGCCACAATAACAAAAGCGCAACAATAGCAGACAGGGATGTGGTCTGTCACACACACACACACACACACAATCAACCACCTGGTGAGAAACTGGAGGAATAAAATTAAACAGGGTATCCAAATCAGAAAAGACAAAAAGATAGATACATTTGTATAAGCTGAATATCAATCATTACAGATTCTGAATACAATCTACAAAGAGCAGTTTTAACAAACAAAAGAGGCCCAGAAATATTCTATGAAATATCATTTCAAAAAACAAAAGTTATGGCACTGCAAGGCAAAGAACAGAAGAGTAATAAATGGAGAAATAGTGGAACAAGTCAAAAAATTTTCGTATCTTGCAAATATCATAAGTGTGTTTAACCACACTCAGGAGGATTTAGAAAACAAATTGTATAAATACAACAGAATTTGGGGAACAATTAAATGACACTTTGGCAGAGACACCAAACAAAACTAAAAATTCACAACATAATGGCTAAACCTATAGCTATGTATGGCTCTGAGACATGAATAATGAAAGAGAAAGACAAATAAAAAATACAAGTAGCACACATGAGTTTTCTGTGACACCTTGAAGGAGTTACATGAAGGGACAGACTGAGAAACAAAGACATTAGAAAGAAACTAAAAACTAAAGGCTTAGTAGAGGCAACAGAAAACTCTGAAAAAAATGGCAAGATCACCTTAAAAGTATGAACAATAACAGATAGCCAAAACTAATATGGAAATATATACCAGCAGGGAACAGAGATGTTGGAAGACCACGAAAGAAATGACAACAGCAGGAACAACCTGGAAGACAAACTACCAGGAAAACTGCATAACTAATAGAACATGCTATTAAGCCTAAAGACCTACAGTTCATTATGATGATGATGGTGAAAAGTTATCAGGATAGCCCAAGGTTTCAAAGTGTCAAGTTAAAAATCACATGTGCAAAATAGCCTACAGTCACATAACAATTGTAGCTTAGACTACATTACATAGGTACTACAAAACATAATTCAATCCTCAAAAAACAAATAAATCAAGCACAAAGTATTGGCAATGGAAAGAATATTGCAAATGCCTGTACCAAAACAAAAGCTATGTAGGACATTAATAAAAACACTACAATACCAACTCATAATAAGAGATAAATATACTATTTCACTACAGAAACAAATCTTTATAAACCCACAAGACACATTTAATTGGAGAAATATTAATCTCTCAACATTCTATAAATAAGACACAATAACCAAACACTAATGAAACACAAATTATCAATTCCAAATTTTTTTATGAAACCACACCTTCTGAAATTTTCATAATCATTTGGCAAATGGTGAATAAATTCTGAGCAGGCCTGAACAACAATCTAAATTTTCTTACCATATAAACTGCTTCATTGATAGCACAATCATTCTCTCATATTTGCAATTACTTTTTAAGGACAGGCATCTTCTCAAGAGTACACAAAAGTGCAAAAATAAAACAATTGTTAGAAAAGGGCAATAGTCATGATATAATGAATTATAGACCTACATCCCTGCTATCAAAAATTCTGGCAAAGTTTTTCAATGACAGACTCAAACAGTTACTTGATGGAAATAATATTCTCAGAAATTCACAACATAGCTTCAGGAGAAACTGATCCACAAGCACAGCTATCTTCTCTTTTTGAAACGACATAAGTTACTTGATGCGCTAAATCAGAAGGAAATTCCAATTGGACTTTTTGTAGATTTGTCCAAAGCTTTATTCATTACTAAATACTTTTAACAAAACTAAAAATGCTAGGGATCAGAGGCAGAGGGATTAAATGTCAGGGCACAGGCCACAGGTCCCTAATACAAAGAAAAATTCTCACAGCATTTGCTCATAAATAAAATCCCTGTAACAATCTTTCATGAAACTGTCATTCTCAGTCTGACAATCCAAGAAAACTCTAAGAGGATTTCTCACATCTCAGGTCTTATCAAGAAGCTCATAAAAAAATCTTCCTTTGCTCCCTTAAGTCAAGCTTCAATATTGAGACATTTTGAAAAATGTATTTTGCAATTGTGCACTCATGCCTAAAATATTGAAAAATATAATGAGAAAATGGCCCTGAAAGCTCTGGCACATTAATATCCAAGAAAAGAATACTTTGAACTATACACTCATAAGCTGGAGTCTAGAAAACTCTTGTTCCTGTGCCATGCATGTAGGGCTATAATATGAAATAATGGAATTAAAAAAGAAGTTTGTCATAGAAAACATAGCACTTTTCTTTTAATTCAGATGTGCACATCTATTACACTCATCAAAAAGGTAACCTTATGTTCTCAACTTTGGCATTACGCACTAACACACTAGTGATACAACTGCACATACTTTCTCGCATTATTTCTAACTTTTGAAATTCAGAGTCCAATAATCCAATAAAATTATACCTGTGTCATTTTTAAGCGTTCTTTGTTTTATTTGGGTCTTTAAAATAAATTGGATCCGGTTTGGAGAAAAAAATATAAAATTTTATTAACTTCAAACAAAAATTACGCAAAAATGCACACGTTTTTGTTAAAAAAACTTGTACGTAACCTTATTTAAATATCTAATTATTTTAGAATAGATTGTATGAAAGAAAATAAACCTCTATAAACAATATTTTACTTTTGAGATGTTCCAATACTTTTTGCAAGTTTCGAAAATACCGAGAGTTTACCAAAAATAGGACCAACACCACTTTTTTATTGTCCTTTGTTACATACAAGAAAACAACTAAAAAAACTGGAGACATTTTTTTAGAAAATAATTCTTTAAAATAATCTAAATTTCACGTAAAATCACGCGAAAACTATTCTTATTTTCTAAAAATTATACATGACCTTATTTCAAAATCTATCTTTAAACAACAGATTTTATTTAACAAAAAGTTGTATCTTCAATATCCTAGATCTAAGAAGAACCCGACTAAAGTTTGAACTTATTCCCAAATTTTAATCTTATTTGAAGCAATTTCCAAAACTTCAAAGATTTCAACGAAAATTAAACCTGTGCCATTTTGAAGCATCCTTTACGCCATCAGGTCAAAGTTGAATCTACACGTAAGCTTCCGTGGCTCGAGTTCGTGACATCTTGGCTGTCCTGATGACCGCCTCGTTAGCTGAGAGACCGACGTTTCGTCTGTCACTTCGTAGATCTACCCTGAGGAAGACTGCGACATGACAGGCGAAACGTCGGCCTCTCAGCCAATCACGCGGCGTCACCCGGACAACCAAGAAGTCAAAGTTGAATCAAAAATATCGGAGCCATTATTGAGAAAAAATTGAAGATCTTGAGGCATCATATAAAATATCTCTAAAAATCAAAATATCTCTTTCAAACTGTCAGGACCTCGAGTTCATTCAAACTAATCGGGGAATATCAATTTTGGAGACAATTGTCTGAACGGTTTAGGCGCTAGCGTTAATTACAAACGGACGGACAGTCGTTTTGTCGTCAATCGATTTTTTGCAATCGAGAACCCACAAACCGTAGTTACTGACTCGATAAAGTGTTGGAGGAAATTATTTACTCTGTATTGGAACAAGATTTATCCACTTCTTCGTTACCAAGATACGGCAATAAAAGTTTTTCTGTTGAAAAATCGGCGGTTTCTGCCGCAGAATTATAATACTTTGCAATACTTTCTCTAAGTACCGGAACGTAGAAAGGCGTGAAAGTAAAAAGTACACTAACAGAGGGCATTGCACTTTACAACAAACTAGGCCCTGGTATCAAAGTCAAAAACATAACACATACATTTAAAAATAAATTAAAAGGTTTCCTGCTTAACATGTTCTACAATAGTAAAGAACATACTAATTACAACACTACTTTCTTAAAAAAAAAAAAAAGTTCTCATCTCATTTGACTTTCTATATCATGTTGTCTGTGACACGTTCAGCTGTGACTGAAAGAAGGAAGAAAGAAAAAAATCAACAACCCTGTGTCAAATTACAATAGGGCTGATGTAGAAGCAGAATGCCCAACCAAAATTTGATTTCTTTGCTTCTTGTCAGCAAATCTTACTTCACTTCCTGTGCAAGTTTTTTGGAGCTCTTTTTTGCTACTTCTGAGAGGAGTGAAGGATTAGTTAATTGTCCACAGTATATTCAAATTAAATATGAAAATAATTTACCCATTCAGTTCTGATATTTACTAGCAGGCATTTATCTTATACTTTATCTTACTCTTAACCTTTCAGCAAGCAAAATATTTGATGGCAGTGATGATCTTAGATGAAAAAATCTTTGTCATCTAGAAAGTAATCTGACTGGATTATTAGAACCAATTAAAAGTTATTTGTCTAAAAATGAATTGATGTTGATAAACCTATAGGCCTATTAATCAATTTCCAATTTCATCACGGTTATTAACACTAAAACATTAAAGTGGAAAAAGACAATGAACCAGTGAATCAAACTGATTGCCATAAGTTTATAGGAATATTCATAGATCAAAACCTAACTTATAACAAACAAGTTAACACACTTTATAATAAAATATACTCCAATATATTCCTCTTGAGATACTTTTCCAGATACCTGAAAACAGATGCACTTCTTTCAGTGCAATATGGGATAATCTTTTTCCAACTTCAATATAGTATTGAAATATGAGGTGGTACGGAAAAAAAAAAAAAAAATCTCGCATGTATGCATACATGTTCTACGTCGTGGTTTGAACATGGTTGGTGAGTACTCTATTGTTAAAAAGTTCTCCCTGAAATTGAGTCACTATGACACTACCTTGGAGCCATTTTTCTTTTATTTATCCAAAATTCGAGTAATAATTCCAGCCGATATTTTACAATCGCAGAATGCTTGAATGCAGTGATGACGCGCTTAATCCTTGACAGTGCTTTGGATTGCGTAGAGTTCAAGGGCGTGAAAAATGAATAAATCATCAACAAATGACCCCCAAATGTCCGATTTCAATCAAACCAACTCTTTAAAGACGCCCATTTCTAATAAGAGCATAGTGTGAAAATTGCAGCGAAATCGGTCGGGTAGGTTTTGTGTTTAATGTCGATGCACTTAAGAACATTCACTTTTATTTATATATAGATAGATATGAAATGTTGCTGGCCTATGCAACAATGTCACTCAGTGGAAATAAGTTTAGTTTTTTTTTACAAAACTTTTCTTTAAATTGGGTGGGGGGAGGGAGTGAAAGTAAGAATAGGGGGCCCCCAGGTTAATATAGGCCCAAGGGCCCTGATAAAAACAGCCCTGCCTTTATTCATAATAACGTGTTATAAAAATGAAAGTTTAGAAAGTTTAGGAACACAAAAAGACATGCACAATTGTTCTCCCCTGCATTACTTGACCTGCTGCACACGATTGCAATTGCATATGCATGAGCATTTTTGAAGTTCATTGTTCTAGTTTACTTCACATTTGATTAGTCTATTTAAAACAAACCGTTGTCATAATAAAGGAATGATAGAGCAAAAATAACCTACGCCTAACTTTCATAAAATATTTTAATTCAAGATAAATGAGATATTCTATGTTCTCTCCTCACACAGGATAAACCATAGTTATAGTTGCACATATCTAGCTGTGTCTAGCAGAACGGGTACAATTTACCAAATAACTTCTTCTTATCTGATTGTTCTTAATAGGAAGACAAAATCACAATAATGAAATTATATTTTTTACTGGAATAAGAGATTGGAAAAACTTTTTTCAAGCATAAAATATCTATTTCATGTATACACAAAAACAAAATGTTTTTCATTGTTTTATTAAGACTTTTCTTAAGGTAGACACAGATAATAAAATATAATAAAATGAACATGGCAAATTAAAAGAGATGATTGGCAGAAATTAGCAAAAGTGTCACAGACACTTCTCCAAAGAAAGAATTTAAAAATCATAAGAATGTGTTTTAATATTATGAAAGAAAGAGTTTTAAAATCATTAGAATGTTCAGAGCTGATCCAAGAGATAACTTTTACAAAGATATCATTCCTGAGGAGAAATGAAAAGAGATCACTATGGGATGAGGATGTCAATGCCAGTCTTAAAGATGGGCAACACAGTAAAAGAACAAAAAATAATATTACACTTATCAAAAGAAGAGTTTAAAGGGACATTAGAAAAACCAAAGAACAAAAAAAGTCAAAGATGGAATGAAATTGCCATGGAATTTATATAAGACTGTGGTAGAGAACTCAAGGGCATCATGACAGAACAATTCAACAAAGTTTGGGAAAAAACCTCAACTACAAAAATGGCAGACTGGCAGGTTAATACTTTTGCACAAGAAATTCTTGAAAGAAGACTGCAATAACTCCAAAGAGAAAATGCTTCTATCAACATATATAGAAGATGAAGAAGAAAAAGAAGTAGGAGGGATAGAGGAAGGTCAATAGAAACGGTTTTCTCACATTAACAAAATGAAGGAAGAAAAACTCCTTCTAAGGAATGGCTAGATCAGGAACACTTGGAGAACTAAAAACACAGAAGGTCTAATGGAAAACAAAAAGAGGTGACACGGCTTAGCAACCTGCCTCTCCACACAATAACTCATATTTTATTACAACACCCAATTTAAAGTAGTACTAAATTGCTTCACGAGCTTTCAGAAATTTAAATATTCAAAAGAATGTTCTCCTACATAATATTAGGTATTTTAACTTTTGGAATTTATTTATCTTACAAATGAGATGTAATTAATGTTATAGGGACTGCTAACAATAAGGATTTAAATGTTCAAACAATTGATATTTTAAAACAACGAACAAAATAAACAAAAGAACTTGACATTTTTATTTCTCATGTATGTTCATTGTATTATTGTTTCCTGAAATATTTATTTAGGTGCTGTTTTGTTGCTCAATTTTTATAGAATTTTCTATTTATGGCACTATTTTCAGGCATACAGGATTAAGAAAAATACATTATTATACTAAGAAGAAATAGCATATTTTATTAATAAATAGCATTATTTTATGTACAGTGAACAATTATATTTATATATGTATATATACACAATTCTGCAAAGCTTCATGTTAACCTTTTTATTTGAATTGTAATGCTTATATTCCCTATGAACTCATTATATCCCTTGAAATTTGTTTCGCATATATTGCCTCGCAACTGTTCACACCTCCTAATCTGTGTTGAGAGCTTATAATTTAGCACTGACCATATGTAATATACATATAAAATGTAGAATTCTTAAAAATACATGTTTAGAGATATCAAATAAAATGGGTCTGTGAGATTCAGAGCTCAGAAGAGGATGGAAATTTTACATGCTTAAAATAAGCCAAAATTAAATTTTGTTTTGGGTGTATTCCTTTCATTATCAATTGATTCTTCATTTTCAAGATGATAAAACAAATCTAATATCATAGTCACCTTTTAAGATACAAGTTAAAGATAAAACCCTTTAAATAATTTTGAAACACAAAAAAAACCATTAAAATCGTCAAAAAATAAGCATTCTCAACAAATTCTTAACCTCATTTTAGCTTTCCCAAAATAATTAACTTTTAGGAAACAGAGGACGTACTATAGAAGCAATATAATATGCATTAACCAATTTTGATCTTTGTCTTTAAACTAACATTTTGGGAAGAAACAGATCTGCAATATTGGGAAGATACTGAACAAATATTTCAGCAGTATCTTTGGCAAAGAAGTTTCCACAACATGATTTCTGAAATCAAGTTTTCAATTCAGAATGAAAATGAAGAAAATAAAGAAGTGTTCATGTTAGATTTCATTAATAAAAATAAAAATAATTTACCTAGTTTGATGTGGTCTGAATTTATTGAGCATATTATATCATGTTATTTAAAAAATAATCAACCCATTTCCTATTCATTCCTAAAATATACGAACTTATAAAAGTAATTTAAACCAATGTTCAAAAAGTATGTTTTAAAGATTCAAATGGTTAATAAAAGTTTTAAAAAATAGCTTTTAAATCAGGTGGCACTTATAATAGGCTGCCGTAACAAATACATTTGTAACTTTGTAGGGTAGCAAAGTTTTAAATTATAATGATTTAGGAATCTAAGTAAAAGAAAAAAATTATTGAGGAACTAGAATTACGAAAATTGTTGAACACATTTTTTATAACTAGTAATGGTTATGAAATTTAGCAGTGCTCATTTTAGATGGTTAATATCTGAGGAAAGAAAAAAAATAGAAATTAGCTCATAATTGTCTGTATTACCTTGGACTCATTTCAAGGACCCTCATATTAATTTAAAAGGAGGTTATATAAAAATGCGAATGAAGCAAAGTGAGAATATATCCCCTCAGTGATTCTCAAGAGAAAGTGTATAATTATAGCACCGCTCAAATACCTGGGCCCTACAAGAACTCTAGAGTATTTGAATAGAATTTTAGTTTTTATTATTCTAATGGATGTTAAAACTTTTTTACATTTTAATTATAATAATTACCTGTACATACATTTTGAGATATAGCTATTTTCCAACATGGATCATTCCCTGATACAAAGTATACAGGCTGTAAGATACAACTTGCATACACGATTTACTACATAGTGCTGATCATAAAAAATACAAATTTTCATTTTATTATCCCAAATGGCTGACTGTATTTTCATCTATGATCCAAAATTGATCTTTCCTACATTCTTGCATGACTAATTGAGTGTGCATATCCACAGGTCCCTCTGCTGTTATTGGTGAAAAGACTTTTAATAATCTATTTAACTCTGATTTTAGTAATGCTAAATTATAAGCTGAAAACACAGTGAAGACACCCTTTTAAGGCAAAAGAACAGGACAAATCTTGATGAAGAATTTGTAATTTTGTGAGATGGTGGTTAAGAACATACTTCCATGAAAATTGTGGTTTAGAATAGTACTCGATGTGGACAGAAGTAGAAAAAGCACTATGATGATTGTCTATTTGTAAAGGAACCCTTTGCTACAGACAGACATTAGCAGGGTATCTCAAACTTTGAATGGGTTTTACTTTTTATTGCTGTTTCAGAGATGGATTATGTGCTGTTTCCAGTGAGTACCATATCAAAGTCCATGTGTGAATAAGATAAATTTCATTAAAACCTGCAATAACATATGAATGAGTAAATGAATTTGAAAACACAGCATGATATTTATAAAACCTTTCAGCAGTTTTAAAAAAATTGTTAAATCATTTTTATCACTCTAGAATTAACTACAACAATGAAAAAATCTTTTAAGAAAATATAAAGGAAAATTAATTGCTGTTCACTTTTATATTATTCACTACAGAGAAACACTGAAATCATAAAAATTAATTTCAGTATTTTAATGACAATGTTTTTGAATTGCAATAATTCATTAGAAATTGTACATTAATTATACAATAATTTATCAATTTGTTCATCGTTATAATATATCACTTTATAACCTTTGTAATAAAAGCATTGGAAATTTGTTACTATCATAATTCTTAATGAGAAATTATTGTACTGTTGAAATATAAGCAAGCTATTACATAAGTGGAGACGATTTGCGTATAATTTGATTAATGGGAATTAAAGCCAATTTACAGATTCTCAGATAATGTTTGTGCCACAGCTGAAAGAGACCAAATAATTTAAAAAAATAATTCAGAAACAGAAACAAGAATTTAAAACTGCACAAAGACTTTATAATTATCACTTTACAGATCTCCTCTTCACAAATACACATTCTAATGTGAAAATGAAGTTCCTTTACATTCTAAAATAAAGAGTATAAAAAAAACAAAGTCATACTGACAAGTAAAACATTTTGTACAAAAAGTGGATTAACTTATTACAGTTCCTTAGATATTACAGGGTACATTTTTGGATAATATTTTTTAGGAAAAGAACATTCTTAAAAATTTCTGGTAAATCAACAAATTCAGATGCAATCCTATATGATTACCTTTCTTGACAACTTTAGCTATAAAGGCCATGATTTGAAGAATTAACTCTATTCTTAAAATATTTTTTTAACAATACGGCTGTGGATTCAAGATATCTATTGTAACTTCTCCATACAGTAGTCTGAGAATCCCTGCTTTAAAATAAGGTTCTTCATTGCAAATATCCGTGGTTCATTAATAAATACTATGAAATCATTTGGACCTCTTTGAATGAAAGTCATGCAAGCACATTTATATAATATTGTTCAATGTAATATTTTGTAATTATCAGAAATATACTTGGAAAACAAGTTTGGAGGTTTCTTCATAAAACTAAGTAAAATATATTTAATGCTATGCCATAAAATTACTTTTATTGATTATAAAATATTAAAAATTTTAATATGTTCAGATAATTTAAAATCATGGAAAACCTTTCTTTCAAAAGTAATGCTAAAATCTAACAATTTTTGCTTTTAAGAAACAAAAAATATTTGAAGAATTCATGTAAAAGATAAAAATATAAAGAAATTGTGTAGTCAAATATTGTGAAAGGAAAACACATATTTTCTTTCTAAGTAACTTCTTAAGGAAATATGATAATAAAAAAGAGAATAAAATATATTTCAAAATATGCCTGCATGAAATAACTCATTTTAGAGAAGTTATCTTCAATGGTCAGAATTCTATAGGTCTGTAATCATATGCAACTTTAAGATGTCTTTCCTAAAATAATGCTCAGAAAACATCACAACCCGTACATAAATATGTGACTGTTCTGTAACAAATTTTTGAGCAGAGGGAAGAAACAATTTTTTCAAAGACTGCTATTGCTACAGTACATCTTAGCAACTAATATTATTTCAAATATAAATGTAGTATATATTGAATTAGAAAGAAGATAAGGCTAAGTAAATAATTCTAATTAAATTGCCATCAAGAATTAAATAATTCACATGCATAAAAGGTACGATCAGTCAAGATGGCTTCATTGTAATGCAAAAATGGAACAAAGTCTATTTTACGTACAACTACTGTAATAAATTTAACCACACATTATTTAAAAATTTGAATTTGCTACCAGCCAATTATCACCAAACATTTTTATTGAATTACTTTCATCCTGTTTTATTTTCGTTGTAATTATTGTATTCATTGGATGTTGTCTTCACTTATTACTTCCATGGTGACATTTTTATTTACAAAACATGCCCCCCACCCTAATTTGCATAGATTGGATAATATTTAGAATTCATTTTTACCACTCAGATTTGATAACACGGAGAAAGCCTTGTCATCTCGTGACACAGCACAGTTACCTATATATTGATGTAAAACAGTACATAAGTAATGCATAGATTATATTTAGTAAAGAATGTCTGCAGCACAGCTTGCAACATTCGTTGCATTTATATTGTAAATTGGAAACCAAAAATGTCTTTCTTTGGGGACGCTAAGACATCACTGTTCAGCACAGTTATATTGCACACACGGATCATACCAGCACATAACCACAATGAATGTTACTATAAAAGTTTAACAATGACAGATATAGACAATCTCCACTCATTGGTGTTGCAAATTTGAAGCAGGCTCTTATGCTATTTAACTAGTAGAAGAATTAGAAACTTAAAAATGAAATACTCCACATACTCCATCTGATTCTATAACAGAAGTTCTAGTCTTTTCTTACATTCTTAAAGTTGATTTCAAGTCACATTAGCAGTTCAAACTAAATAATTTTCTGCAGAGAAAAAAAGTTACAAAGACAATCATGGCTGGAAAGAAGTTTGACATACACAGTTTGTTGTTTCATAAATACACCCTTCACAGAGAAAGCATTTCTCTATATATGCAGTCTCTGTGGTTAAAAACTTTTGACTTTGGTCCCATAAAAGGATACTTGATAACTCAGTGCCAGCGTACTTGGACATAACATACATCGAAGTCAAATGTATCACATCAGAGACTGCATACTGTTTTGCTGATTCAAGACAGATTTAAAAAGAAACCACAGGTATGATACTACTTTTAGTAACATATTAAAAAATTCAGATTTCAAAGTTCTTTTAGAATCTTTAAAAGAGCATAAACTCATGTACAATATACACAAATAACATAATGTTAACACAATATATTAAGTTATGGTATAGTATGTGCTTTTTGAAACAAGAACATTAAACATAAATACCAATCTGTTTAAAAATTCAAAAAAACAATATATATTTCCTTACTAGAGTAAAACAATACAGAGATTTCAGTCGTTAAAAGGAATTTTACTCTAACAGGACTGCTCTCACAAAAACCAGTTTAAAAACTTTTGCCCATTTTTGCAGGCAGTACATTGGAAATCTCTTATCCCAAATAGTAAGGTATACAATTTAAATCCTAACAGAATAAAATTTTCTTATCAATAATTTTCTTTTCTAGTCTATAAAACATAATATTTTTAAAACTAATTTTGAACATAAAATACATTTCTTGTTTTAATTTAAAATTTAAGACTTTTCACATCACATGGTTAAATATGAACTGCATCAAGTTACAATACATCCTTATAAGTAATACACTGCAGATACATTCTTCATGAAGATTCTTTTATCTTTATTTTAGGTTACCAATGTAAATTAATTTGAAATATAAATTCCATCTGTAAATTAAATATTATTTCATTCAGTAGATACAATAATATAAAAGCAGTATAAAATTATATTTGAATTTGCTTACAATATCATCTCACCAATAAAATTAATTTGTTTTTCTTTCTCCCTTCTTGCCTGAAGAAATTCATTTTCTGATTTTCAACAATTTATAGGAAGTTGAATCCTTGCAAAAAGTAATTATTTTGTAAATGTTGTGAATTGTTTATGTATAAAACACTACTATTTGCTGATGTCTGATAAACTGGTTTTAGGGCAGTCCTACCATGAACAATTGCAATGCACATGCACAGAAATTCGGAAAAATAGCAAAGTTTCACATAGAAACCATATCCCCAAGCTACGCACTGTTTTGATATGTTTTGACAATGGAAAGCGTATATATGCATTTTAATGAAAGTGGCTATGCTTATACGGTATCATTAACACGTACACTGCCTTGGTTATTTAACATATCATGTAAATCAAATCACGAAATTTAACAATATTCTTCATATTTTTGTTTTCTTAATATTTCTTGAAAAATAACTTCAACATTAGCAACAAAATGGTGTTTGATTCTTGTATTAACAATACTTTTTTAAAGTTTTAGTTCTATTAATATATTTACATTTTGTATGACTTATCATAGGATAGTATTATAGTATAATATGATCAACATGTTTAACAATCTGCACGCTTAAGATGTATGTATGCAAATTAGTGCAAACAAAAACAACTTAGTGACTAGTGAAACAATGTAACTTTGTAAATAAAAGAGAGCACGGCTCACCACGGTTTTTGGACACTATGTCTGTTAATATTTAAATATCTTTCTTAGTGGTAGAATGACAATAATACTAAACTCTGTCTTTGTGTGTTGAATTATATACACAATTTTTTTTATAATGCAATCACCATTAACAGTTTCCTTGAAAAAATTACGAGGAAAACACCTGTTCTAGCAATTTAGTTTTGTTATGGCTGTAATATTGTGAATAATGAAACTATTAAAATTTAATATTTAGTACACTTCTCAAGTTAAATCAGAGTTATTTTAATTAAGAAAAAAAAAATCTTTAAGTACAAAATAATTCAGAAATACACAATTCAAATATGGTATTTCTAATAGTATGTGCCCTCAAAAGAAAGAATTAGTCATCAAGAAGAAAGATAAACGTTTTTGTGTACATATGCATTGAAAATTATTTCAGGAAATAATGTACTTTGCAGAGCCTTTGAACCACTGTCTTAAGGACTGAAGATGAGCGCAAATGTTGGAGATGCCTCAATAGAATGTGAAGTAGTCATAAAATATCTTTAAAATGACTATTGAGATTGTGAGGTTCTCTTCCCTTTAACGTAACCAAGATAACATAATTATATAATTTACTTTACAATTTTGAGGCTGAACCTTCTGGTTGAGTTAAACATGCTGTAATTAACAATGTAACTTCTCTAATGATCTGAAAATAGAAATGCAAAGGACAATCAAGAGTTGATGAGCATTTTATAGACAGTCACTGCTCCACGTGATTATTCTTTGATTAATAAATTTTCACTAGAAAAATAAGACTAAATAATGTTCTGATGAGTTAATGGGTTTCGTAACAAAAAATGGCATTGTAAACACCAATTAAATATGCTGTTATGAAATAACGAGTATGATACTATAAAATGAAATACGATAACTCATCAATCCAGATAAAATTTAATTCAAAGGAAAAAAAACACAAATAAACTTTACTCTACCATATTTTAAGATTATATGCCAAATGAACAAAATATGTTGAAGAAATTGTGAAGAAGAATGAATACATTATATTCAGTTTTTTTTAATGTTATGATCTAAAAGAAACTATTGTTTTTTGCAACTTGCAGGCTTGTTTTATCAACCAGTGATTCACAACCTCTAGTAGCACCACTACAGATTGGGTAATAAGAGTTATTGAAAAGTACAAGAGTGAGGCTTCTCATATGTTTAATCACACAGATCGGACGTGTTGGTGAGTATAGACATACTTAAGTGAATATATTTTATATGAATAGTATATCATATTGACTTAGTCAACAACTTTCTTCTATCCTTCGTGCAGCAACCAGTGTGGTAAACATTAAAAATAAATTATAATTGACATATGATTTCTTAACACTGCGTGAGTTGTAAAATAGAAACTTCAGCAGTGCAATAATATCTATTCTCCACTTCTATTAACAAAACTGATAACCTGAATTTCCTATGTGACCATATGTTCACCCATGCCTAAAATTTGATAAAACATCATCTAAATATTGCACATCCCTTAATTTTGAAATTACTTTCATTAAAATGAAGTAGTAATTACCATTCGTTATTTTTTAAACTGCAAAATATTAACTTGTATATTGAAAACAGACAAATCTTTCCATGAGAGAATTTTAGCCTCCTCTTAAATATTCTGCAAGTACCACTGTTTTTGTATCTGAAGTGTGATGTAAGAAGGGCATGTACATTGTTGATGCTTAGTTACTGATCTTTTAATTAACTCCTAAAATTCTTATAGGTAGTTTAGAGCTAAATATTGCTATCGATAAAGTCAACATTTCATTTGTTTCTTGCTTTTTCAAAAGAAGAAATCATTTCTCATATCAAGCGATATCAGTTTTTGTGTGGCTAACCGTATGTAAAGTAAGTGTCCATATAAAAAATTCATACTAAATATCTTTTAAACTATTATGAAAAAAAGTTGTGGTGTGTGAATACAATATTAATAATGGAATGTGTACTATCTATACTTCTTATAATAATATGATAATTTTTTCTATCTTATTAAATTGATACTGACAAAAAATTATTTTTAATTGCCTTTTCATTGTTTCATTGTAAATTTGAATAATCCACATTATGATGATAATCACTGTGACTTCATATCTTCTTTTTCTCTCTTCATCAAGAGATTACTGCTTCTCTTTGCATATGTTTCATCCTTTTCTTTTTATTTCAAGTTTATTGCCCCTTGTGTGGCAACAGGATGATTCTGTCTTGTCATTCACACAGGAACGAACACACATCATCTTTTAGCTGTCACATCACAATACTTCACTTATTGAGTGTCACTGTGGCACGGGCAATTAACATACAAACTTTTGTACCATTTCCCCTGTTGATATCAGTTACACAACCAATCAAATTGGCTATATTTGAACGGATTGGTTTGGATAGTGGTACTGTTTACTCTACCAAATCTGTAGAGATATTTCTTGAGCCCTATTTCTGTCTGCACTTGCTGGCAAGTTTTCATGAATACCTAAGTTTGTTAATCTACAATAATCCTATTTAACAACCCGCTCATCCTTGTATACTACAATGCTGAGGGTAACTCTTTCCAATATCACAAATTGTCTCCCTCATAAGAAGAAATATTTTATGTATAGTAGTATATGTATAGTGAAAACAATATACAAATTGCATATATATATATCAATGAATTCATTTTTGACAATTGAAGGCAACAGTGTGAGTATTTTGCAGTGAAAATGTCACCTGACTTAAAGAAATGGAAGTGACACTTCAAAACACTATCATTTAAACAAACTCATATTTATATATGCTTGAATGAGGTAAAAAATAGTATTTGTAAGAAAGATTTACCATCAAAATCTGTCAACACTTTCATCTTTCCAGTTTATCTTTACAAGTTAAAAATAGTTTGAGAGGTATACTGCACATATTAAACTGAAATATTTCATGACAAGTCAGTTTAAGGAAATATACTACTTAATTTGAAATACTGTATATAACATGTACAAAATGTAACAGAAAATTTAATTGCTTCTTTGAAGAGAAAATATGAGCAAAGAACCTTATTAATAAATTCTAAACCTATATGACAGTTCTATAGAAAAGTGATTAAGGAAATACCATTCATCATTTGCTTAAACGAGTACCTGAACTAGTATGGCATAGAATGCATAATTGTAATCTCTTGCACTACAAGTGCATTTCATGTCAGAGCAAAGAAAGCCATCACTTCTTCAGACCTTTCTTTCTCATTAGATGCTTTTCAAAATCAACAGTTGATATGTGGATCAATGCACAGGCTCTCGGTGAATTTCCAATGTTCTTGGTATTTTCCATTCTAAGCCAAATCTAGAAAAGGGTGATGCTCCCACCAATAAAAAGAAGGTTGTAAAATAAAAAAAAGATGATTATGTACAGCAATACTTTTAATAATACAAAATTCATTATAGTAATAATTTATGAAGTAAAAATTATCAAGAAAAAGTTAATGAAGGCATATAATTCACCTGATCATTATTTTATTCTATCTTTTAAAGTAAAATGAAATTAATGATCTTTATTTAATAACAATATTATGAAGGTAAGAATATTGGTTTAAAAGAACACTATAAGTAATTTTATTCAACATGATTATATATACCTCATAATAATAAATATTATTATTATTATTATTAGTACTACTGAAGTGATAGATTTAAGACAAAACTGTTGAGCACTGAAACGGCACCAAGTGAAAAAAGAGAAGCAGAGATTTGCCACACATTTTCATAAATCTCTGTTCTCTTTCATTGGCATTACATTTTTCATTGTTATTTTCACTGAATTTTTTCTTAGTCATATTTTCTAATTAAACTTTGTAAAAACCATTTTATGTAACAAGATACTTTTGAGATTTCAAAGATTATGCCACAGTATATTTTGAATTTTCCGCATTATTCAGCTTTTAAAATTATTTTAAGGTGTCATGTGGAAACTGAATACAACTAATTATTGAATGAAGGATTTCCTCAATGCTATTCTAATTCTTTAACAAGTCATTAGAATAAATTAAGTCAAAAATAAAATCTCCAGTTAATTTCATAATCTTAAAGCTTGAATTAAAAGTTTACCTAATAATTATCAAAAATACTAGTATCTAGTCATTCTTTAATCAACAGTGTTTATCTATTAAAATATTGAAAGGATTATGTTAAAAAATGTGATACAGGCTTTTCTAGATATCTTGAAATTCTGAATCTGAGATGTTTGTGATCTTCATTTCAATTGGCTGAACAGACAAATTGCAAACACACTTCGAGTAGCAGTGAATCTTCAATAAATTTTCAAATAAATAAATTTGCAATTCAAGCGATGAAAAAAAACAAAAAAACTCGTGATTGCACAACAGTTTTGCTATCTTCATTTCAATGAAATTCATGAATAAGGTAATTAATCTCTTAAATTAAGTTCATTTTCAGAAAAAAAAAATTCTGTCATTTGAAACACCTCAAATGAAATCTGAGAGTTTGATATTTGAAATGAGACATGCACTTTACTATGGAGACAAATTCATTTTGAGACTGTGCATTAATTCACCAATAAATGAAGACAAAATGCAGCTTATTTCGTTGCAAGTCTAGAGCAATAAGATAAGCACTTTGTCTGCTTATAAAACATGCTCTCTCTTTCCCTCTGTGTGTTCATGATTGTTGTCTTCATTCTAGTGCCAGTTGCAAGTAAGATAAGGCCATTTATCCAATTAATTCATATCATAGGTGTTAAAATAGTGAGCAATAAAACGTTTTTGGAGGTACGCTCAAGCTCATTGGATTGAAACAGAAACGTGTTTTAAATTAGGCCCTTCTAATAAGCTTAACCAACCACTAGTAATTAAAAAAACTCTTCAGAAAAGTAATTTTTACGATCCGTTTTCGATATTAGTACGTGGGGTTAAGTAAGCAATACTTTCAAAATAAAAGTTAAGAAATACGGAAATTCAAGAGTGGAAACAACACAGAAATGGAAAATGCAAAACTTTTCAATTAAAATTAACAGTGCCACAAAACTTTTCTAAGAGCTTACAACGTTTTATGAATGAAAATAAATTTCAAATTTTAAGAGGGGAGACAATATTCTATAAATTAATGATAAAAAATCTTAATTGCTCTTTAAAACATAAAGAGGAAAGAAATAAAATCTAAAAACTAGACTGTTCAAGTTGAGGAGACTGTACGTGTTATAGAAATAACTACTTACAGAAGAGAGAAAAGCGTGCTCTCGTCACCAAGATGTCTCAATCATCTACATCTTTCATTTGTGAACGCATCATTCGTTTCATACTACATTGAACAGCATCACCTGACCGTTCTCATCCCCACCTCCACAGAGCGAAAGAGAGACAGATAGAGAGCACCAAATCGCGCAAACATCAACACCATGACGACAACAACCCAAACGAGAAAGAAAAGCGATCAGACGAAAGCAAAAACAAAACAACACCCACACGGCCGTGCCTAGCCTGGCGACCATCTTGTCCGCCCAGCCCAGCGGCCATTTTCTTCTCCGCGCGACGCGGCGCGGCGATTCCACCGCACTCTAGCGGTCATTTTGCCCCGCTCAACCCGCACGTGGCGGCCGTCTCGCCGCTCGGCTCAGCGTGGCCCCGGTCTCGGTGCCTCCGCTAGAGGAAGTCCCTCGGCCTCCTGAACGTCCTTTTATCGTCGTCGGCCCCTCTGCCGCCGCCGGCCCCGGCCCCCTGCAGCAGCAAGGCCCTCTGCTGCGTGTCCGCGTCGCCGGCGGGGTCTTGCGTGGGCGTGGGCGGGGCGCTGGCCGGCGACAGCATGCGCGCGCTCTCCGTGGGGCTGGAGCGCGGGGGCGTGGCTGCCAGCTGCTGCGGGGTGCACGTGCCGGGCGCCGGGGGCAGCAGGGGCACGCTGGGGGCGGCGGCCTTCGTGCGCGACTTGCTGCGCCGCTTGCGCAGGATGAGCCCGCCCACCCCCGGGCCCGGCAGGCCCTCCGGGGGCGGCGGGAGCAGGCCCGCCGCCGCCGCCGCCGCCGCGGCCGCCGCCGCCGCTGCCGCCGCCGCAGCCTCCTTGGAGCGCAGTTTCGCCGCCTTGGGCACCTGCAGCACCGGCGGGGGCGCGGGCGGAGGGTTGGTGGGGTCGCCGCTCGGGTCGTCCTGAGGCGGCGACTGCGACGTGGCGGAGGAGGTGGACGCCGTGCTGGGCGGCGCCAGCCGGGACAGTACCTCGGCCAGCAGCTCCTCCATGCGGCCCACCTGCGCACCAGGAGAGGGGGTCGCATACGGCAGACACGTTACCACTGCGCAACGACTAGAGCAGGCCTGCTCAGAATTTTGCACTTTGACCTCGGGGGCCGCGCGCGTGCAACTCCATTGCAAATACGGACGGAGCGGTGGGCGGGGAGGAGATTCATTCTAGGAATGGGAGGCGCTAATGAGAATGCGTCATTACATCCGTAGAGCGAACTTAAAGAGCAATCTGAAGAACATGACGAACTGTTACAGACAGTTCACGTACCATTAACTTTTATTTTGGAAATGCTTGTTGTCGAAACATGACAATATGAAATATTAACCTAAAACGAATCAGATACACGTATTTGATTTGGATACAAACTATAATAATTGCTCTTAGGGATGGGATAATTTGTTTTGCTACGATGTAATCACACATTTAGTGTAGTCCTAAACACAAAATTGTAATATTGAATCTTTTTTGTTTGATGATGACAATAATACATTTTTCAATAACTATGTTTAATTAAATAGAAGTAAGATTTTCCACTCTATCTAGCTGTCTAGTCAGAGTGGAAAATCCTACCACTCTCTGGACTCAAAATCCAGATACACTGCAGTGACATCAGTTGTACTGAGTCACCTTAGTCGGAACTTCGAAGGGCACGTATGTAACTCCTTAATATATGAACTTTTCCCACTACGTGTTCATCGGCAAAACGTGATTATTTTCGACCCCTCCACATACCATAGAAGTTTGCAACATTTATTCCGGGTCATAACTTCATTTTCCCACGAAGCGTATAAGCGAAAACGTCGCTCGCCTGCAGGCCGTCCACCCACCTTCTGGTGCAGGCGCTGCACCTCCAGCTTGACGTCCACCTTGAAGTCCATGATGTTGGCGATGATCTCTTTGTACTCGGGGGCGAGGATCCCGGGCGCCTGCGCGGCCGCCGCGGGCGGCGCCTGGGCGGCGGAGGCGGCGGGCGCGGCGGCGGGCGCGGCGGAGGCCGGCTGGGCCGCGGACGCGCTCGCGGCCTGCGGCGGGCCGGCGGCGGCCGAGGCGGAGGACGCGGCGCCCGGGGAGGTGCCCGCGCTGGGCGCCCCGGGCAGCGACAGCGTCGACGCCTCGTTTAGGCGCAGCTCGCTCCGCAGAATGCCGCTGTCGTACGAGTCCACTTTGCGGAGGTTGGTACCTGCGGATTCGTTTCTTTTATATATTTATTTAATTTTTTTAAATATTTACTTTATGGCTCATTGATGATTTCGGGAGCGTCAACTACTCAGGTCGTTAGTCCCGTAAGTGTAGTGTGTTTTTTTACTCTGAGGAGGCGTGATCTTCCCCAGCAGGACGGCCAGATCCGGCGCCGATCTACCGTCGGTTAGCGAGATTTTCCCCAACCAGGTATCTCCCATCAGCAGGGTACCGCCCTAGCCGGGACAAGCTCTAAGCTCCCGACCGGCCTCCCGGCATGTGTGGTAGTGTAATGTATGTTAGTGTGTGTAAGTAAGAGGTAAGTATAGGACAAGGAAGAGGTAGGAAAGATCGCGCGTGGTCCGTGGCCCGTTTGTTAGGGTACTGCTCGGGCATTCGCATGGTGTTGATCGGAGAAACCACGGAAAACTATCGATCAGAGTAACCGGCCGCTAGAATTCTCCTCCAGACAGCGATTGAATTCGACCTAGCTGACAAGCTAGTGTCGAAAATAGAGAGACTGTAGTGACATCAGTTGATTCTTTGAGCCATCTCTCCCGGTTTATCTTACGGCAAGCGCACAAGACCCATAATACAGCAAACACACTCTAATACTTCACAATGTGACATCACAACAGTAAGTCTTCAGAGGAGTACAGAAAAACGGTTAGTCCCTAGAGGAGCAAGTCCGGCGTCTAAATCCATTCCACCTCCGTTGGTGTCAAATACAGGAAATCGACCGGATCCCTATGATGGGTTGTGAGTTCACAACTCTCCACTAAGTGATGCACTGTCTGCGGGACACCACACTAAACAGTCTGGAAACGGTACGACGTCCCATTTGAATACGGAAGCCGCGCAGCTTCCATGTCCAGTTTCTATGCGGTTTGATTGATTATTTCGTGATTCCGCGTGACGGAAGTCATGAGTTTCATGTGAGTTTTATTTATTGTCCAAAAGCTCCCGTTACAAAAAAAAATACTCCAGATTCTACATTGACTTTTATGAATAATGGCAGATCCAGTTTTTCCGAAACAAAAATTTCCTTCGAGAAAATTGTGTTTAAATATTACTTTCGGGTGCAAATTCACATTCTTGCTTTCTCGACATTTTGTTACTTTCAATTCGTTGGTTCGTGTTCAGCGTTCATTGTTACGCCGCTGCGTACCGTGTTTATAACAAACAAAAAATGATTTTCAGTAAATTTAACCCTTTAAGGTGCAAAAGGTTGAGAATGATTATTGTTATATTTTGTTGTTAGTTTAACCAGAAGAAATTCTTATCAAATAATATAAAACCTTTTATAAAATATATGTTTATTTTGTAAGGTATGAGGTGGGAGGATGATACCCCAATAATCGTTGCGGACTACCGTATACATGCAGTTTTTTGGGATAATAGTATCTTCCCATCTTCGTACAACGCAAGTTCAATACTGTTATAGGTTGTAATTTAATATTTGTAATACCAAGTGGGATTTTAATATAGAATAAAATGAAAAAAATAAAATAAAATAATTAAATCAAGTAAAAAAAATTCACATTTATGATACATGAAATGGAGCAAAGCAACTTTTGCATAATTCAACATTGTATTCACTACAAATTATATTACTTCTTTTTTTCTTCATTTTAGTGCTATAATGATCCCAAAACCTATAGTTTGGATTTTTTCAGGTAAATGCGAGCCAACATCTGATAGTGGCATGGTGTTAGCGATTGTGGTTCTACTATTAGGGTTGTTTCGTTTCTTACCGAAACCTACAACCGCAGGACAGCCTGATCGTTTTCTACTGCAAAAGTTTCCTACCAATTCATTTACTAACAGTAATCCAGGCAGGTCCATGTGGCCGATATTGCTAAGGCAGTAAGTGCCCAAGGGCCCCGGTAATTTCGGACCGAAGGATCTCGGGTTCGAGTTCTGCCTCAGGCATGGTTGTATTTGTGCTCGCCCTTTCACCTCTCATCACCCTATTACTTCGTACAGTATTCCCTGCAAAAAGACAGGAGGCCCTTCTCCTCAATGGGATCTTAGTTGGCTTATGAAATGAAAACTAGTGGGGCTAAAACCACGTACTCTCACGCCCATATTTTCACGCAAAAAGTACTGAAATTTTCGAAAAATTGTTCATGATCTTATTTCAAAATCTATCTTTAAGGAACAGATTTCGTTAAGGGATAAATCTCTATCTTTAAAATTTTAGTTGTAGGAAGATTCTGAAAAAATGTGATCTTTTACAATTGTCTAAAAACCAGTGTTTTCAACGAACATGAAACGAACATGAAATCTTTTAAGCATTCTTCACACTATCCAATAATAAAATTGAATCAAAAACAATGGAGCCATTGTTTTGAACATTTTGAAAATGCTCCAGGAGTTTCATGTAAAGTACCCCCCAAATTAAAATATCGGTTTCAAATGCAAGGGCTCGCGACATCAGCCGAATGGATTAGAAAGAGGAGGATTAGAAAAATGCTGCTAAAAAAATATTTAAAAAAAACACGCAAAAGTAGGAACCTTCAAGTGCACGGGTAGGAGAGGAAATTACTTTTTCCATTAAAAGTTGTTGACGGTTTCCATCCGAATTCTTTGCTGGGTAAATATCAAAGAAAAGCATGTTAATAGTGACAGCGAAACAGCTAACCCTCAACTTCACGGGCTTGAGCGGCATATACTACGACCATTAAATGTTCTGCGACCCTTGAATCCCACCATGCTTTCGCCAATGGAAACGTAGTTTAATGGCGAAAACAAAGCCGGAAAAATATGTAGTAAATGGGAAATGAGAAGTCGAACATTATAAAGCTTCTCAAAATTGGATGATTCTTTATCAGGAATTTTGTCGTTGACATTGAGATGTAAATTTTGTAATATTTTTAGAAATCGCTTCAAGCTCATTACCCAAGATATTCTTTCTGAATGAAAATTTTCCTCAGTGTTGTAGTAGAGTTGGATATTCGGTATTTTTTAAAACCCCATAAAAATTAATACATCTATAAATGATTTTAGTTCTTCAATGATATAAGGTAAATCCCTCCCAATTTACCGCAATTACAGGTTACTTTGTTCCATCAAATTGAGAAACGTTGTTCTCCAAAATTAAAAGAAAAATACTCAAGGGACTTGTAACATTACTGAGTTGCTTTACTCCAAATTGCTATGAAAAATGTTGTTTACTGAAGAAAATTGGATATTGAACTGATATCGACCACGTGAAACTGCTTTCATTTAATGTTTTATTGTCACTTTTATCAGAGGACTCGCTTTCCGGAATAATTGTACGATTTAGAGGGACATATTGTTCCATATTGTCCGAAGTAATAAATTATCTGGGTCATCAACAGAGCCATCAGACAGATTTGCGTTGTTCTCGTAAGAAAAAACAATGTTCCTGCAACATTTTCTTATGGGACAGTTTTGGGAACAACTCGAGGAAGGAAGAAGTGATTCTAAGTCGTTTCTGTGGCTTCCATACAGCAGAAAACTGATGATGATGACTAAGCCATCGAAACCTGCTTTTTTAATAAATAATATTGTTGGCAATGACGACGCATGTAATTATTTCAGTGCTTCTAAATTTGATAACGAGGAAGCTGTTCACCTTTCAGATGGCAAAGATTCTCCACCTATAATAAATGCAGGAAATATAGATCTCAGAGTTTATCTGTATAGGCGAAAAGAACGCAATGAGTCAACGTTGCGCAGTTGTAATACACGGAAGGGGGAAATCTTTTGACAGGTTGCATGACAAGGTGCCAAAATCTGCTCTCATCAGGCGCGGCAGGTGAAAAGATAAAGCTTTCCGGCTACATGTTAGATAGGGATCAATGTGTCGGCGATCAGAGGAAAAAAAAGTGAAGGCAGGATGAGGAAATTATTCCTCGGCAAAATTGCAACAATGAGTTGTACAGGTAGCACTCACAGAGAAACATGCTACATACCAGGAAGTACGGTATCATCGGCATCAGATTCCCCATCATTATGTGAGTTGAATGCTCGTTCATCACTAATTTCACCTAACCAGGAGAGAATTTGTGATGTACTCGCCATGACTAGAAAACAAATGACATAGATATAATAAAAAAATGTACAGCCTACTTAGAGAAATAAAATGTTAAAAATATATTGCGTACAGTCGACCTCCAATTAAGTCAAATATTGTGACAGCACTATGTACAATAAGTCTTAACATAACTGCGGTTATACAAAATGCGGAAGACAATGATAATTTTGAGTCTACAAATGCGGTAAAAACTGTACTGCTCAATTCGTCTAAAAATAATGTTAAACCAAAAACAAATGTAAGTAGTCTGTTTGAAATAACGCGAGAGATTTTATTATATTTTCTTATTACTATATTTCAGCGTAAAAATGCTTAAAATATAACATTTCCACTAATTACAGACCAGACACTACTACGCAAACTAAAACCTTGTAAATTACTAGCACGGAAATGAAGCTCTTAAAAAATATTTCTTCACACGAATGATCTACACTCGGCAAAATATCTGCTCACAACGAACCACAGGGAGAAATACTTAATTCCTGGAAGTTACTCCTAGCGCTACATAAGCGCATGTATACTCCATCTCGTAAGCAAGGATAGAAACTAATAGGTAGATACAGGTGGGAAGTACAAATTCTTAGAAACCACATCAAAAAACGTGGTGGGAAAATATTATACCAGAGTCACAAAGGGAAGTGAATAGTACACATAAAACACTTGGTAGTATTAAAGTACTCTAGTGTGCGGCAAGCGAGGTTTGTCCCATTCGACAGTTTCACTGGAAACGCAATGAAACCATGCTACACCCAGCCCCATAGGTATATGCCTCGCCGGTGTCTGCTGTGACGTAGAAGCAGATTTGACTTTCGCGGAAGTAATATTTAAACTCAATCTTCCCGAAGGCAATTTTTTTCGGAAAAACTGGTTCTGTCATTCGTCATGAAAGTCAAGTAGAATCTGAAATTTTTTTGTAACGAGAGCTTCTGGACATTCTGTACACATTAAACTACAACCGGGCAAAACTCTAATTACAGCATGTATTACAGAAAAAATACTTAAGTTAATGAAGAGAGATTACCAACACAGAATAGTTATTTATAGTAGCAGTATATTTATAGTACCAACACAGAATAGTAGCAAAATTGGCATTTTTTTGTGAGTAGGAACGAGTCCGATCCTACGATAACTTTTGTTATACAATAGACAATAGAATGCAGACGTAACGAGGGCAATGGTTACTATATACTAAGGTATTATGTTCTAATGAAACAAATCTGGAATAAATATTTTTCTTGGGATGAACGATCACTGATTTTAATTAATCTAATATTCTTTTAAATAGAAAGGAATTGTAACACTTACTGACATTCATTTTATTTTATGCTTACGCTTAATGATCACACACAAATCACTTAAAAATAGTATACTATGAAGATAAATAGTAGCTGATGCAGTCATACGAAAGTATTTTGTTTTCTTTTTTATTAAATAATTACATGCCTATGGCCAGTTAGGCTCTTGGCAGCAGAAGATGAAAAAATCGAATATTAAGTACAGAAAATGAGTAGCTATAAAATTGCAGCTCACGCGTCAAGAAAAAACTATTTCATGTGGTTAAATAAGCTTCGAAAGGAGATTATGGAGGGTCCAAGAATTGTTTTGGTAATTTTCGTTTTAGTCGGTTGCGATGGCTTGTTTTCTTTATTGCAATCCCAGATTTATCTAAACACGTGAGCATAGTCTCACTTTTAGCACTAGTGCTAAAACTTGAACTCTTAGGGCATTATGCGTGCCCTGAAAGAACCGCTTTTACATGTGGCTCTCTAGAAATGTTTTTACCGTAGGATGCCGCGGCAACACGAGTCCATCTTGCCCAAATTGGTACCTGCAGATTGGTTGATTGATTAGCTCATTATTTCGTGTTTTCGGTCGACGAAACCGGAGATTTCATCTAGTACACTTTTAGATATGTCATTAAATTTAATGTAGATGCACATTAAAACTAAACGTATCTTGTACATTACAAAAGAGCGTAATAGATTTATACATTAAATTTAATGCTTCAATTAAAATCAACGTAGATTTAATGCAGAGGTTCTCCCATGTTCCCTGCCTCTCATCATTCATCTCTTCACCAGAGCATCAAGATCATTCGTTCCTTCTTTCCACATTAGACAATAAAGTTGTGAATATTGCACCCCAATGTTCATGTGTACATTACATTTAATGCGCGTTCATGATAATTACTTTAATGTACATTTCTTTAAAGTAATGAAGAGATTTCTAACAGTGCAGTTATATGTGTATATTTGGGAGTTTGGGTCAATTGTTCGACTTTGCCGGAGTCCCGCATGCGAGCCTAGTTTATTTCACACACTCGGAGGGTAAGAAAGACAAAAGGCGAACATGATGTAATCCTTCACCGTAACTAGCGAACTCCGCCTACCTGAGCTTTTCTTCGTCATACAGCTGCGGAAGCTGACACAGATTTAAAGGAAAGCTACAACTCTATTGTTGCTCTGATAATCTATTATTTATTTGTTTATCGTGTTACAGAAAAAATTCACAAGAATCAATGAAGAGACACTAAACAGTTGTTTAAGATATGAGTGGTAAATGTGACGTCCGTATTTCTCAAGTAGGAAATATTGCGACATGAGGCCCACAGGCCGACAGGCGTAATCCTACCAGCAAAATAATATCAGTTTCACGTGTGGTATACACAATGTTTTAGACAACATTATTGAATTTCATTTTATTTTTAATCAAAATACAAATGATACTTTAAGGTTAGTGGCAGCTGATGTAGTCACACGAAAGTATTTTGGTTTCTTTGTTGCATTCACACACTTATCTGAACTTGTGAGCATCGTCTCACTTTTATACGAGTGATAAAAATTAAACTTTTAGCAATCTATGCATGCCCTGAAGGAACCGCTTTTAGTAAAGATTGTCTAAAAATATTTAAAAAAAATCACAGTTGAAAGGGAAAAGTCTAAAATATAGAGTAATACAAAAAATATACAATACAAATTAATAAAACGTAGCATACCAATAAAATACAACAAAGATAAAAAACATAATTACAAAATTATCAGGGACATACATAAAAGCGAGCAATACTAAAATTAATTCATATACATTTAACAATATTTCAATATTTTATTCAAATTTTACTTGTAATTAAAAATAAGAACAGAAGACTAAATATTACATTTAGCTCAATTTATTGAATTTCGAAACACTGAAGAGTAGTAAATACTTGGTGGTTCTAGTGTTGGTTGGAGGGTAGTAATAGTACATACTAATAGTATGGCACACAATTTGGTTTCTCTAAGTATAATAATTCACGACCGTTTACATTTGATAGTCGAACAATTCTCTGTTTTATGATACGCCATTACCTATTTTGGGTAACAAAACATTTGTTCGGCAAAGATTCTTCGGTTGGCAAGAATACTTAAGTCGCGTAATTTAACTAGAATCTTATATGAAAATTTATGAGCAGATTTCTTAAACATTTTATAATAATTTCAATATCTCGAAAAACGTTTTACATTTTTCAATTTGACTATTAATGGATTTGCAATCAAAAGATTAGATAACTGAACCGTAATCTAATGTAGGGTGCATAAGACAATTAAAGAGAAGTAACAAACTTGGAGTGCCATTGTGACACAAAATTTGAGTAATAAAACCAAGATTTTGTAATTCATTTGTAATATTTAATGTGCGTTGATGGTAAGTCAGATTTTGATTAATCTTAACACCTAAGACTTTTACAAGATATACACGTTTTGTGATTTAATATTTTATTGAGTAACTGGTTTTTAGATACGGTCTGTTCTTGTATAATTAATGAAGACATTTTTAATATTAAAGTTAAAAATTAAAATTATTTGCGTTAAAATTATTTTCCAAGCAAAATCGTTATACATTTATATCAGCTTGCCACTTTTGAATCATTTTCATTATCTATTGACCTAAATATTTACAAATCAATAAAACGTATTTTCTTTAAATTTCTGAATTACACTAGGCAAATTATTAATATAAGTTAAAAATAAAGAGAGAGGGAGAGAATGAGGGAGAGAGTGAGGGAGAGAGTGAAGAAGAGAGTGAGGGAGAGAGTGAAAAAGAGAGTGAGGGAGAGAGTGAGGGAGAGAAAGAGGGAGAGAAAGAGAGAGAGAGGGATAGAGGGAGAGAGAGGGAGGGAGAGAGAGAGGGAGAGAGAGGGAGAGAGAGGGAGAGAGAGAGGGAGAGAGAGGGAGGGAGAGAGAGGGAGGGAGAGAGAGGGAGGGAGAGAGAGGGAGGGAGAGAGAGGGAGGGAGAGAGAGAGGGAGAGAGAGGGAGAGAGGGAGAGAGAGGGAGAGAGAGGGAGAGAGAGGGAGAGAGAGGGAGAGAGAGGGGGAGAGAGAGGGAGAGAGAGGGAGAGAGAGAGGGAGAGAGAGAGGGAGGGAGAGGGAGAGAGAGGGAGAGAGAGGGAGAGAGAGGGGGAGAGAGAGGGGGAGAGAGAGGGAGAGAGTGAGGGAGAGAGTGAGGGAGAGAGTGAGGAAGAGAGTGAGGGAGAGAGTGAGTGAGAGAGAGAGAGAGGGAGAGAGAAATGGTTTGAAGTAGTAATGCATAGCGAGGACTAGGCGGAAAGAGAGGAAGAGACGGAGTGTGAAGTAGTGAAGAGGTGTGATGGAGACATGTATGTGATAAATGTATTTATGCCTTAAACTTAGCAAACGAATTGTTTTCGTGGTTACCATGTAATTGTCGTTGATCAAAAAAGTAAAAAAAAAGTGTCGTACTGATGATACACAAACTTATTTTATTTGAAGTAATAAACTGTTTTAAACTTCCATTTGTATGGTGAAAAAATGATGGAGACACAGGGATTGACACAGCGTGATACGTAAAGGAGTTTGAAGGAGTGAAATTGATAGAGAAGCAATGTGAGGGAGTGAAGAGGTTTGAAAGACTGATGAATTGAGTGGAATTGATAGGGTTAGAGAAAGAGGCAGTGTGAGAGAGTAAAGGGGGTTTGAAGGAATGATGTGTAGTGAGAAATTGATAGAGAGGCAATTTGAGGGAGTGAAGAGGTTTGAAGGAGTGAGGAATTGATAGAAAGTGAGGGAGTGAAGGTGTTTGTTGGAGTGGTGCCTGGTGAGGGAGTGAAGGAATTTGAAGGAGAGATGCATTGAGAGGAATTGATAGAGTGTGAGAAAGTGAAGGGCTTTGAGAGAGTGACGCAGTGTGAAGGGCTGTGGGGGCGTGAAGGAGTGATGCGTGGCGCGCGGATACCTCTTCCGGAGCCCGTGCGGCCGTCGTCCAGCTCCACGATCTCCTCGATGGTGTCCTGGCGCGCTATCTGCGCAGGCGCGGGCGCGGGCGCGGGGGCGGGGGCAGAGGCGGGCGCGGGGGCGGGGGCCGGCGACGCGTGCGACGCCGACGGCACCACCGGCGCCGCCGACGCCGCCACCGTCACCTTCTGCACCTTGGGGAACACCTGTGCGCCAGAACAATCACACAGTCATTTTTACATTATTGGCGAACGCCTCTGCGCTACCATAACTACAAAATCATTTTAAAACCTTTTGAAACTCCTGCGCGAAGTAACTGCCACAAATTAATTTTTAAAACCTTGGGGAACACCTGCGAGGAGCAACTAACATAAAATCATTTTTTAAGGTTTGAGGAACACTTGCGTGCAGCAACAAACACATAATAATTTTTGAAGCCTTGGGGAACACCTGTGCGCAGCAACAATCACAAATTTGTTTTTAAAACGGGTAACACCTGTATACAGAATCAACCACAAAATTATTTTTACCACAGAATCAACCACAAAATCATCTTGGGAAGATCAAAATAATTTTTAATACATTGGAGAACACCTTCGCGTGACAACAACCACAATACACAATACTTTTACAATAGTAAACGTAGTTTACATTACAGGGCTAGGAAGTACTTGTTTCCATGTATAATTGAGTTTCTCGATGATGCCGAAAGGGCAAGTGGAGGAATTCCGTCATTTCATAAAAAAATTTGCCGTGTGCTGTACAATCCTTTATTTAAAACCCCAATTTAATGACAAATAGTTCAAATTTATTTGATAATGGAAACATACTAATTTTTCTTTTCAGGAGTTGATACGTAATTTGATTTCCAATAATTTTGCTTTTAGTACTAGAACGGAAAGTACTTTCAACGCATTTCCAGGCAGATGTTGAAAAAAGTTGAAATTTTCTGTTCGAATACTGTAAGTATACGACACGTTCTAGACGGTCTCGATTAAAAGTCAATTTTAAAATTTGGGATATTCTTACATCCAACAATGAACATGCAATAGTTATAAAGTATACTGACCGATAAACAAATAAAGACTCAAGTCTGTTATTTGTGTTATCGGCCATTGAATTCTTTTCGTAATACCATCTTCTTATAAGAAAGAAATTATAAGCAAGAAATACCATTTCTTGGAATAAGTGTTCTCATACGCTATCTTCAGCTACAACTCATTTATTTCGATTGTTCATAACGGACAGCGGACTGTTAAAACCTTAAAGGGTCGCCAGCCGGAAAGAGTGCTATTCATTTCTCTGTTTGGTCGTCAATATCAGATGAGCATTACGAAAAATAATTACCAAAAGTCATCTTCTGGTGCACAGGTAACACCTACACTATGGTGGTTGATATTTTTGTAGGAGGAAAATGCTAATGGAACAAAATCAGTTGAGGGCCATGTACGGCAAATGGAGAAAAGCTAATCAAAGTGGTGGCGACTGGGTTCAATCTTGGTTCCTTAGAATTTTCATGTCGGGTCACGTGAGAACGGTTTGATTGAGTTTTCCTTTGTACCATATCTGGAGTATTTTTGGACCCCATCGTCATTAATTTGTCAATATTTCCCTAAATATTTGAGAGATAACTTCAGTCTTCAATATTCTTTCCTGCAATTGTTAAGCAAATGCCAGATCATTTTCACATACTTTCATAATTTTATTAAAGAGTTATTTTTTGTTACATGAGACTGGTTTGACCTGCGAATCAGCCTCTTATACCTGACCATCGCTGTAGCCTGTGACCTTGCGGTATAGCGGGTATATATAATTCATTTGAAATATCTTGTCATGAACTTCAAAAACTGTGTCTGATACCGTCGATATTTAATTTACCTCGAAAAACTTTCACTAACTATTATCAATTTTTCTAAAGCATTGTGTATCAACAATGGTGGTTACGTACGATAGAGATTATTCTTATATAAAATATCTCATATGAATAAATTATATTTATTATATTATTGAAAATAACTTATAAAATGTATTCTCATATATGAACAATTATTTATACTCCGCATATTGCCGTGCATATTGGTGTTTATCATTTCCAGTATCAGTAAAGCTCATTTTCCAGTTATCAGTAAAAGACCCCAGGAATAGTACTTGATTATAAATTACAGATATGGAACGAGGGTTAAACCTTTGCTCCCTTACGCGGCACGTACTACAACTGTGCTACAAGTTTTTTTCAAAATAATATATTATTGTGTCTCATTTAGTTAATTATGTCTAATAATTCTAAGTTATTGCATTTATATTATTAAAGAATGATTTAACTTCAAAATAATATATCCAACACTCACGTGTGAACCATATATTTCACATAGTAGTGAGAATTAACACTCATCTAATAATGAAAAAAATTGTCTTAAACCGCCAAATACCGGAGTCTACCGTAATCCACAACTGCTCGTAGAGAGTTGGTCACCACTATTAGTTAGAATCTGGTAGAGTCGCGTCTGATCAGGTCGTGTCTTGTTGGATGAGGTCGAGCTGGGTCGTCTCAGTTCGAATAGAATAAGAAAAAGTTGGCTCGCACGCTCGTAGGAGTTGGCACGTCCAATCGAGAGAAATCGGGTCGAAACTGAAAGGCTGGGTTGAATTATAAGGGGTAAGTCAATTCGGCAGAAGTGAATCAAAAAAGAAGGAATGGGCCAAATAAAAAAATAGTGGAATTTTCGAATTTAGGCGAATAGGAAAAAGTTGGGTCTATCGGAAGAAGCCGGATCAAAAAAGGAATTGGATCGAATTGGGAGGAGTCGGAAGAAAAGGGAAAAGTCGTGTAAATTGGAAGGAGGCCAATCGTAAAGGGAGGTTAGATCGAATGGGCAGGAGTCAGTCGAGTAGGGAAAAGTTGGGTCAATCGGAAAGAGGGGAATCGTAAAGGGGACTGGACCGAATCAGACGAAGTAGGGCGAGTAGGAAAAAGTCATTTCAATTGGAAGGAGACGGATTGTAAGGAGAGGAGGGTTGAATAGAATAGGGAGGAGTGGGTTCAGTTGGGACAAGTTAGGTCAATCGGAAGGAAACTAATTAATTCGAATCTGGAGGAATGTTTCGAATAGGGAAAAAGTCGGGTCAATCAGAAGGAGAGGGTCGAGTAGGGAAAAGTCGGGCCAATCGGAAGGAGAGGGTCGAGTAGGGAAAAGTCGGGCCAATCGGAAGGAGAGGGTCGAGTAGAGAAATGACGGGTCAATCGGAAGAAGAGGGTCGAGTAGGGAAAAAGTCGGTCCAATCGGAAGGAGAGGGTCAAGTAGGGAAAAGTCGGTCCAATCGGAAGGAGAGGGTCAAGTAGGGAAAATTCGGGTCAATCGGAAGGAGAGGGTCAAGTAGGGAAAATTCGGGTCAATCGGAAGGAGAGGGTCGAGTAGGGAAAAGTCGGGCCAATCGAAAGGATTGGGCCGAGTAGGGAAAAGTAGGGTCAATCGGGAGGAGAGGGTCGAGTAGGAAAAAGTCGTGTCAATCGGAAGGAGAGAGTCGAGCAGGGAAAAGTCGGGTCACTAGGAAGGAGAGGGTCGAGTAGGGAAATGTCAGATCAATCGGAAGGAGAGGGTCGAGTAAGGAAAAGTAGGGTCAATCGGAAGGAGTGGGGAGTACAGGAAAAAGTCCGTCCAATAGGGAAGCAGGCTGATCGCTGAGGGGGAGGGGGGACTGGATCGAACCCGGAGGAGGGGCTCCACGTTGGGCGGAGTCGCGCCAAGCGACGCACCTTGTTGCCGGATCCCTGCGCGCCGCCGTTGCCACCGCCCGATGACGAGGAGCAGGAGCTGGAGGCGGACTTGTCCTTGCCGTTGCCGCCGCCCGCGCCGGCGGCCGCGTCGCGCGCCGACAGGGACCTGCGCATGCGCCGCGCGTCAGCTCCCGCACCGCAGTCCCGCCGTACTCTCGTGCGCAGCGGGTTGCGGCCGGCAGGCGTTCACGAGAACATAGCAGAGCAGGGGTACCTGACGTGACGCCAGACTTGACATTTCACCCGATTAAGACAGGGAATACGAATCTTCATTAAAAAATAGTTACAAAGTATTAATTAGACCAGGAGTGACCAAATTACAAGGCCTCAAGGGCCACAACTAAAACCTTTCATATGCTCGCGGGCCATATTTTCTTTAATTGGGGTGGGGGATGAAACCGTATCAAGGAGTACCATGCATATCGCAGTGCAATACATTAGTATACTGAATTTTGGACTTTACTAGAAAAAAACTCTTAGAGCAAAACTTGACCTATTTTTACATTAAAGGGGGTTTTGACCCCGGCAGGGCGTATGCTAAGCGCATAATATTTTAGTCCGACAGGGATGAAAGGGGCGTACACTTTTGACTAATAACCTTTCGCGGGTCACAATAAATGGCGCTGCGGCCTGCCAGTTGGACAGCCCAGAATTCGACAATAAATTGATTAATGTAGGTAGTAAACTGGTGATGCACTTATTTTATCGATTTATTATTAACGATTACGATTGCAACTTCCTTCCAATGAATACTTCACCATACCTTAAAAACCTAAAGAATGTAACACAAAATTACATAAAGCTACAATATTTCGAAAAAGTACATTAAATGATTTAAGAGGCGAATGGGGGATATCCGATTGGTGTATATGAGAAGAGAATTGCAAGAAACTAGTTTAGTCGTAAACGCGAAATGCCGTGTAGGGACAGCATATTTGTTTCATTTCTATCCGCATGTATACGTCAAGCGATTTTCCTTTGTTTGGTGGGTTGCCTTGTGGAGATAGAGAGCCGCCGTAGCGTGACCATGAATTGCCCACCTGGTCGCTCTCAACTACTTACCCTCTATCCGCGTTGGAATTCTAAGGTGTTCAATTAAGACTTCGCGCTGAAAGACACATTTTGCCATTTTAAATTAAAAAGACAGTACGTATTTTGGTGCTATTTTCTTGTACACGATATAGCAACTGAAACGTTTTGACATGTTTAATTGAAAGTATACATTTGAATGTCAATATTTTTTAGAAATTTTCAGTGATTTTTTCAATTTTTTAAGTTATGGTCTGGAACATAACAAACATTCCTTTGTATTTAGTTGTCAATTGAATTTTATTTGTTTGATTTTAATGTAATGTAATGAATTTTCAGTTAAAAATACAATAATTAGGTGTAAAATGATGCATAATTATTGCTGACATTTGAACTTGATGTATTAGCGTCCTCTAAATACGACAGCGGTAAAAAGAAATGTATTTCTATTCGTAGTAATGTAGTAAATTATCTTGGAATTTAAAGTAACCCGGCTATTGGCTGAAGAATTGGAAGATGAAACCAGCGTTGCTTGGATATCCCTTGCCTTACCCTTTCCCTGGAAGTTCTGGAAGTCCTGGAAGTCCGCTCAAGTGAGAGACGAAGGATCTGGCTGCGCAGGGGTTTAGTTACTCAAGTACAGATTGTTCCGAAGTATTTCCTTCTTTTGAAATTTAGTCCACAATGGCTATTGGTTGTAGAATCGGAAGATGGAGGCTGAGTTTCTCGGAGATGCCTAGAGACTTTCCCGTCGCATCGAACGGAACACCGCTCACCTCGTAAGCCGACCCAGTGGAGGCGCCGTAGAATTACAATTCAGATCCTGAGTGTTTATTGATAGTAGCGTTGAAAATTTTTTGCTGCATTGCTGGAAGATCCCAGCTGTCATATCTTTTCTCTATAATGGAACCCCGTGATAATGGCAGGATGATGCCCCAGAGAAACAATACTTTAAGTCTAGGACTGTAGAATTGGAGATCGGAAGCTGCGTTTTTGGGAAGTATCCAACCGTTTTCTGAAATGGAACCCAACCCTCCTTGTGATAATGGTGTGCAATTCGAGGGACTGCCCTTCGAGGGAAGTTCAGATCGCTTCAAGGTATTCTCTAGGGCTTTAATCCAGAGTTGCTATAGGACTCGGGGACCGAGTTCGTGGCTGCGCTTCTGGGAGATCCCCAGGGCCCTACCTTGCCCTTATAGTCATAATGTCGAGTGGTTGCCCAGGAGCAACAATGCGTGAAGGCTTAACTGTTCCAAGCTATCTCCTTCTCTAGGAATTTAATCACGTGTGACTTTAGACTGTAGAATTGGAGATCCAAGGCTGCGTTTCTTGGGGATACCCAACCGTATTCTGAAATGGAACCCCCTTCTTGTGATAATGATGAGTGACTGTCCTTGGAGGGAAGTGCAGATTGCTTCTATGCATTCCCTAGGAATTTTATCCAGTGGCTATTAGACTCAGAGACTGAGTTTGTGGCTGCTATGTTGGGAGATCCTCAGGGTTCTACTTTACCCTTTTAATGATAATGCCAAGGGGTTGCCCCGAGGAACAATGCTTGAAAGGCCAGAATGTTCCAAAGTATTTCCTACACTGGGAATCTATTCACGTGTAACTTTTGACTGTAAAATTGAAGATCGGAGGCTGCGTTTTTTTGGGAAGCTGAAATGGATACCCGCTCTCTTTGTGGTAATGATGGGTGACTGCCCTTCGAGGAATCTGCAGATTGATTCAAGGCATCCTCTACGAATTTAATCCAGAGTGGGTGTTGGCAGTAAAATAAGGAGACAGGGGCCGCTTTGTTGGGAGAGACTACACTTCTTCTAGGCTGTCCGGGTGACGCCGCGTCGTTGGCAGATAGGCCGACGTTTCGCCTGTCATGTCGCAAGCTTCTTCAGGGTAGTGACACAGTAAAGCTCCGCCTCCGGTGTTATATCTTTTTCAGCCTAGGGGGTCGGGTAACGCAAGTGCGCTGTGATTGGCGGAGAGGTCCCTCTGATTGGAGGACACGTTATCCAGAGTGTTCCAGTCTTCATCTTTAAGTATGTAGGCGAGACGCAGATGCAGATCGTACAATGTGTGTTTCGTGTGTGCTAGTTCCGTTCTGGTGTGGTGAATCCGTTCCCGCACTAAGGCCGTACCAGCCCTCCGCAAAATGCGAGTGGCAGCCAGAGATTGTACGTGGTGCTTTATGGTGATGAAATCCGGGATAACGTCTTCATCCCTACACCTCAGTAAGAAGGCCAGTTGGCACAGGAGGCGTACTCTTTTGTCTCGAAAATCTGCCAACGACGCGGCGTCACCCGGACAGCCTAGAAGTAATGAACTCGAGCCGCGGAAGCCTACGTGTACAACGAAAGCGACAACTTCTTGGCTGTCCGAGTGACGCCGCGTCAGGGTAGTGCTCACTATCCTGAAGAAGCCTGCGATATGACATGCGAAACATCGGCCTCTCAGCCAACGACGCGGCGTCACCCGGACAGCCTAGAAGTAATGAACTCGAGCCGCGGAAGCCTACGTGTACCGGAGAGCCTTCACCCCACCCCGCGCTCTCACCTGGTGATGGTGTTGGCGGAGGCGGCGGCGGCGGTGGCGGCCGAGTCGCTGCCGGAGTCGAGGCTGCTGCTGCCGAGCAGCCGACCCCACTTGCTGGCGCGGATGGTGGTGGGGCGGTGGTGCGTCTTGCCGCCGCCGCCGCCGCGCTCGTCGTCCTTCTCGGCGACGGAGGAGAGCTTGGTGGTGGACATGACGCGGACGACCGTCTTGCCGCCGCCGTCGCTGGCCGCCGCCGTCCCCTGCGCCGCCTCGCCCGGCGCCTCCCCGCGCTCCACGTCGCCGCTCGCGGGGGACGACGACTGCGCATGCGCAACGCATGGTATACGTAGGAGCCATTGGACTAACAGAGGGAGGCACGCGGGAGGGAGAGGGAGACAACAGCTAAAGGAACAGGGAGTGATAGACATCAGTTGATACAAACGTTGTGCAAGAGAGAGGGAGAGAGAGGTAGATAGAGAGGGAGACAGAAAGAAGGGCCAGCCAAAGGGAAGGAGAATGAAAAAAGGGAGAGCAAGATAGAGAGATAGGAAGAAAGGGATATAAAGAGAAAGAAAAGCAGAGGGAGAAACGCAGAAAAATGAGAAGGGAATGAGAGAGCTAAGGAGAGCAATATTAAGAAAGAGGAGAGAAATGGGATGAACAAGAAAAACAGAAAATGAAGAGAGAAAAGAGGGGAAGAAATGAAAAAAACAGAGAAGAAACGAGGGGGAAAGACACGAAAACATGGAGAGATAAGAGAAAAGGGAAGTGAGAGAGAAAGGCAAAGGAAGAGTGGGAGAGAAAAGGAGAGGGAGTGAGGTAGAAATAAAAAAGGAAAAAGGGAAGTCTGGAGAGGATGACGAGAGAGAGAAGAAGAAGAGACGGAGAGAGTGGACATAAGAGAGTGTGTGTGAGAAAGAGAGAGCGGGAGAAAGGCGGAGAGGTAGAACGAGAGACAAAGGGGAGAAAGTGAGGTTTGAGAGAGGGAGTGAGAGATGACAAAATGAGGGAGAGACACCGAAAGATAGAAAGAGCGGGGAATAGAAATGGAGGGAGGAAACAGAAATAGAAATAAAAAGGAATAGAGAAGAAAAGTAGGAGAAACTGACGTAGAGAGGTAGAGAGAGGCAGCAAATGCGATAGAGGTAGAACGAGAGGAAAAGTGGGGGGAGAGAGAACGTGAGGAAGAGAAAGAGAGGGATGGAGGTAATAATAATAATAGTAATAATAATAATAATAATAATAATAATAATAATAATAATAATAATAATAATAATATTTATTTTTTTCTGCTAATGAGCTTTCGCTCGGTGGCAGAGTAGTAGATAGATAGAGGTAGATAGATAGAGTTGGAGAAACAGAGAAAAACGAAGAACGGGACAGTTTGAGAGAGATAGTGGGAAAGAGAGTGAGAGTAAGTGTGGGGTAAGGGGGGTAAGCGTAGGTTGCGCTCGCGCGCGCACCTGCTGCTGTTGCTGCTGCTGGGCCGCCGCCTCGCGCTGCGCGGCGGCCGCGCGGTCGCGCCGGAACTTGGAGAAGATCTTGCGCACCAGGTGGTCCTGGTTCTGGTCCAGCTGCGGCTCGTTCTTGCGCCTCTCCGCCAGCTCGCGCTCGCGACGCACGTCCGCCACCTTGCGGAAGATGAGCTGCGCACGCGCAAAGCCACCCCGTCAGGACGGGCAAGATAGATTGATTCCTCGGTACACGATTCGGAGACTCCAACTGTGAACGTTGGAAGTGTCGTTTGTGAGATGCAATGTGAGCAAAGGGAAATGACAGGAATAGTTTGCTGGAGAGGCGTGGTGATGAGGAGCTCTGAGGATGAGTGGAAGAGAATGATTACTCGAGAAGCCTTGTGGAACACCTTGCGGAAGATGAGCTATGCACGCGCAGAGCCACCCCATCAGGGCGGACAAGATTGATTCCTCGGTACACGATTCGGAGACTCCAAGTGGGAACTTCGGAAGTGTCGTTTGTGAGATGCAATGGGAGGAACGGGGAATAATAGGAATAGTCTAGTCGAGGGGCGTGGCGACGAGGAGTTCCGAAGATGAGTAGAAAGGAATGTTTACTCGAAAAGCCTTGTGGAACACCTAGCAGAACACTAGACCCGTCAGCGCACCACCGCCGCCCCGCCGTCCTACACGCACAGCCTCGCCAAAACGACGGCCAAGATTGATTCCTCGGTACACGATTCGGAGACTCGAAGTGGGAACTTCGGAAGTGTCGTTTGTGAGATGCAAAGTCGGGAAAGGGGAATGATAGGAATAGCCTATCTTGAGGTGTGATGAGGAGCTTCTAAGATGGGGAGAAGGGAATGCTCACTCGAGAATCCTTGTGAAAAACCTTGCGGAAGATGAGCTGCGCACGCGCAGAGCCACCCCGTCAGGACGGACAAGATAGATTGATTCCTCGGTACACGATTCAAAGACTCGAAGTGGGAACTTCGGAAGTGTCGTTTGCGAAATGCAATGGGAGGAAGGGGGAATGGTAGGAATAGCTTAGTCGAGAGGAGTGGTGATGAGGAGCTCCGAAGATGAGTAGAAAGGAATGCTTACTCGAAAAGCCTTGTGTCATCACCTTGCGGAAGATGAGCTGCGCGCGCGCAGAGCCCCCAGTTAGAGCGCACCACCGGCGCACCTCTGCCCGACACGCGCAGCCCCGCCAAAAGGAAGGTAAGGGGAATAATGCACAAGAATACATGCTGAAGAAGTGAGAGTGTATCGATAATCTGATTGAAAAGTGCCGAGGATGATACAAATAGAAAAAAATATTTGTTTGTCGATGCAAGTTTCTGCAGAAGAAATAATATAATAACCTGCTCGGTAGGCGGAACAAGGCTACGAAAATGAGATAGCAAAACCAAATGTCAATGAGGATAATTTAAAGAATAATAACAAGGAATACTAGTCTTAGAGGAGCCATGAAGCTGTAAATTGATGAAAATTAACAATTTTCATGGAAGTGGTGTAGAGTTACAAACGTGTTCCTACCAAATATAGCACTCTCGAGAGAAAATACATACAGTAAGAGTAACTTTCTCCAGAATCGATGTAGAAAGAGAGAACAGCAAGAGGGATAAATTTCTCGAATGGCAAAAGGATATCTTGGAAGAAAATTAATCGTTCAACTCAGAATGGCATCTTGAGACTGCATGCGTGTTTCACGTCTATTCGTGAGTCTCCGTACATACAGATTACGTCATGAGATTTTCTGTCATGAGGCATGAGTCTACATCAATACTACGTCATGAGATTTTTCCCTTTCTGCGGAGGAATGTCATGTGGATACCCCAGGAGCGCAGTGGCGGTGCACTCAACTACCACTCAGCGCCTTCCCCTTTCTCCGGCTTAGAACGCAACAGGCTCCGTGGGAACAAGGGGGGCTTGGATTAACTGCTACGGTTAGCAAGGTTAACTTTCTCGAGAGGCACATGGGGTCCTAGAAAGAGGGGTATCTAATTGATTAAGAGAAATACTGAATCATGAAGAAGTTGAGGACCGTTGTGTGTAAGTAAGTCGCTTTTAAAACATTTATTACTTACCTCCTTGTGAATTTATTTTAAATCGTTGTACCTGGGTAAACTTATACAATAAAATATTAAAGATGAACTTTCTTAAGTGTTAGCTGTGCTATTGAAAATAATAAAATATTTTTGATGTAGTAAGACGAGAAGAAAATGCTATGAAAAATCAGATTTTTGATGGAAGAAATGCAAGAAAACAAATGAGGAAAGAAGGAAATATATAGGATAAAAAAGTATAAAATGTAAATAATGGTAACAAAATAAAATCCAATGAAAGTTTTGTAGGTAATTCTACACTAGAATCCTACTTTATTCATATAAAAGGACATAAAAAAATAAGAAAAAATGCAAGTCGTGAATATAAAGGAACATTAGTTTAAAAAATAAACTAGAAAGGGACGAAAAGTATTTCTGAATTTTCAGATTTTTACAGTCAGAATTGAATTTTTGGGCTGTATTAAATAGAAAAAGTGCAAAAATCTATATTAAATGGCAGGGAAGTGCCGTGTTAAAAAATATACATGAAAATGAGATAACACAGGATATAATTTGCTTAACAAGACACTAAAATAAAGATATAGTTGCAAAAGAGTATTTCAAATTTTAACAATTATTAGATTAATAATTGTAATAAAAATTCATGTACTTGATTGAACTAATCAATTTTTCATCACAATGTTTATTAATGATGTAAAATAAGTATTTTAGTAGGGAATGCAAATTTGAATGGTGTTTTTGATAATTAAATTTTAAATTGTTGTCCCCATGCACATGTTTACCAAAGTTCTGAAAGCTCTGTAGAGGCGAGAAATGCCCGATCTGCTGATCAATCAGAAAATAATCTGGAGAAACACGACGAAAAGATGTAGGAGTTATAATGCAATTCAGCTTTTAATAGACAAAATGAAATTGGAAAGACATAATATCATTAATAACTTCAGTTTAAGATGGAATAATGTATTGTCACAAGAAAAATAGTCTTAAAAAATTGTAAAAGATGTCCAACAAAACAACGAGACTCGCTAAAATAAAACGGAAACTTAGAAAAGTTGATAATGAGGTACATTTAACAAAAAAAACATGGCTAAAACAAAAAAATAAAAAGATGAAACATGAGGGAAAATATATTTGGGGAAAGAACAAATATATACACGTACAATATAAAGTCTTATGTGTTATAAATAAATGAGAATGGTAATAAATAATTTGCTATATCCTAAAATGTTCTCGTAGCTGAAGGACAAATGCTAAATGTAGACACTGTACCGGGCAAAGTAAAGAAGTACATTGGTGGGAAATGATACACAAGAGAATAATTCCTCATGACCTCAATGATGATTGCAAAATATTCAAGAAGAGAGAGAGAAAGAGAGAGAGAAAGAGAGAGAGAAAGAGAGAGAGAGAAAGAGAGAGAAATGGAGAGAGAGGGAGATAAAATAAAAAGGTGACTAAAAAAAGCAAAGATCCTTGATGGCTGCAGAAGCACAGAATTACAGACAAATGAATAAATTGACACCTCTAAAAGAGATGCGTCAGAGAAAAAACACATACGAAATCGAAATGTAAGGAAAGTTCGACGAATGAAGAACAAAGAAAGGTTGAAACAGATAGAGAGAAATCCCGTTTTGAGAAAAGCCACATAATATTTCATGAAAATGTAAGAAAAGAGAGAGTGTAAAACTAGTATTGAAAGATAAGAAAGTGGCAGGGCAAAACATGCCAAATACTCGAAGAAGCAACCAAGAGAAAGGAATAGACCCAAAACTAAAGAATTGAATTAACAAAATAAAGAATCAACGAGGGTTCGATGTTATAAAAACAGATTTTGTCCTAATAAAAACAGCATTAGAAAGTCCAATGAATGAACCTTATGCCCAATGAGCATAAGGTAGACAAACATACAGTAAAGGGATATACAGCAACTACAAATGATATCGCGTGAACACAAAAGCGAAATAGAAGAAATAATTATGAATGCCAACTAAAATAAGCAGAAGAGAAAAGCAAAACGAGCCAAGAATTCACTGTGGAAACGAAACCGAGCCAAGTACGGATGGACGCCGAGCGTGCCCTACTCATTCGGTGCCCGAGGTTGCAGGGGGGCACGAAGTTTCTGGCGATGAAGTTGGCAAAGAAAAGTAGGAAAGAGTGGGACTTCGAAGTTCAAAATGGAAAGGGGAATTAACTTATTGGGTATTCTAAGAAAAGCAGCGTTAGTCAGTCTAATAATTTAAGACGAGAAAGAGGAAAGCACAGTATATGGAGGTAATAAAACAATTGCAAATGAGACCGCATGAAGACGAAAGCGATAGAGAAGACAGAACGGCGAGTGCCAACGAAATGAAGGAGCCAAAGAAGAGCCAACTCCCTAGGTGAAATCACTTTAACGACGAAAGTGACTTAAGCACGTCAGCCAGTTGGACTGCACTCACCCGGTGCCTGAGGTTGCAGGTGGGCACGAAGTTTCTGGCGATGAAGTTGGCAAAGAAAATTAGGAAAGAGTGGGACTTCGAAGTTCAAAATGGAAAGGGGAATTAACTTATTGGGTATTCTAAGAAAAGCAGCGTTAGTCAGTCTAATAATTTAAGACGAGAAAGAGGAAAGCACAGTATATGGAGGTAATAAAACAATTGCAAATGAGACCGCATGAAGACGAAAGCGATAGAGAAGACAGAACGGCGAGTGCCAACGAAATGAAGGAGCCAAAGAAGAGCCAACTCCCTAGGTGAAATCACTTTAACGACGAAAGTGACTTAAGCACGTCAGCCAGTTGGACTGCACTCACCCGGTGCCTGAGGTTGTAGGTGAGCACGAAGTTTCTGGCGATGAAGTTGGCAAAGAAAATTAGGAAAGAGTGGGACTTCGAAGTTCAAAATGGAAAGGGGAATTAACTTATTGGGTATTCTAAGAAAAGCAGCGTTAGTCAGTCTAATAATTTAAGACGAGAAAGAGGAAAGCACAGTATATGGAGGTAATAAAACAATTGCAAATGAGACCGCATGAAGACGAAAGCGATAGAGAAGACAGAACGGCGAGTGCCAACGAAATGAAGGAGCCAAAGAAGAGCCAACTCCCTAGGTGAAATCACTTTAACGACGAAAGTGACTTAAGCACGTCAGCCAGTTGGACTGCACTCACCCGGTGCCTGAGGTTGTAGGTGAGCACGAAGTTTCTGGCGATGAAGTTGGCAAAGAAAATTAGGAAAGAGTGGGACTTCGAAGTTCAAAATGGAAAGGGGAATTAACTTATTGGGTATTCTAAGAAAAGCAGCGTTAGTCAGTCTAATAATTTAAGACGAGAAAGAGGAAAGCACAGTATATGGAGGTAATAAAACAATTGCAAATGAGACCGCATGAAGACGAAAGCGATAGAGAAGACAGAACGGCGAGTGCCAACGAAATGAAGGAGCCAAAGAAGAGCCAACTCCCTAGGTGAAATCACTTTAACGACGAAAGTGACTTAAGCACGTCAGCCAGTTGGACTGCACTCACCCGGTGCCTGAGGTTGTAGGTGAGCACGAAGTTTCTGGCGATGAAGTTGGCAAAGAAAATTAGGAAAGAGTGGGACTTCGAAGTTCAAAATGGAAAGGGGAATTAACTTATTGGGTATTCTAAGAAAAGCAGCGTTAGTCAGTCTAATAATTTAAGACGAGAAAGAGGAAAGCACAGTATATGGAGGTAATAAAACAATTGCAAATGAGACCGCATGAAGACGAAAGCGATAGAGAAGACAGAACGGCGAGTGCCAACGAAATGAAGGAGCCAAAGAAGAGCCAACTCCCTAGGTGAAATCACTTTAACGACGAAAGTGACTTAAGCACGTCAGCCAGTTGGACTGCACTCACCCGGTGCCTGAGGTTGTAGGTGAGCACGAAGTTTCTGGCGATGGAGTTGGCAAAGAAAATTAGGAAAGAGTGAGACTTTGAAGTTCAAAATGGAAAGGGGAATTAACTTATGGGGTGTACTAAAACAAAAGAAGCATTTCGCAGTCTAATAATTGAAGACGAGAAAGAGGAAAGCACAGTATGTAGAGGTAATAAAACAATTGCAAATGAGACCGCATGAAGACGAAAGCGGTAGAGAAGACAGAAGAGCGAGCGCCAACTCGCTAGGTGAAATAACTTTAACGACGAAAGTGACTTAAGCACACCGGCCAGCTGGACTGCACTCACCCGGTGCCTGAGGTTGTAGGTGAGCACGAGGTTCCTGGCGAAGGAGTTGGCGAAGGCCTGGTAGAAGTCCAGCACCTCCAGCAGGCGGTCCCTCTTGATGGTGTGCAGGTCGCAGTAGGTGAGCGCGCGAACGTTGGCCGCCGACTGGCCGATGGCCGAGTCCTTCCAAAACGAATCTCCAAAAACGTCGCCCTTGCCTGCAGACAAATTGCCAGAGCCGTCGTCACCCGCGCAACCGTCGACGCCCTGGGCGCCGGTGATTAACCCCCCTCCCCCGGTGCCCATTCCGTACACCGGCTGCGACGACTGTTGCTGCTGCTGCTGCTGCTGTTGGTGGTGTTGCTGTTGGTGCTGGCGGTGCTGATGTTGCTGCTCTTGCTGGTGTTGCTGTTGCTGCTGGTGCAGCTGTTGTTGGGAGGACGACGTGTCCTTCCAAAAGTTGTCGCCGAACACGTCGCCCTTGCCTGCGCAACAGACAGAAAGCGCGACCCCGGCCGCGTATGAGTTGTAGGCTCGTTGGGAGGGATGGTGAGTGGTGCTGGGGGGGTGGGGGTGACGGGTGGGGTGATTGTGAGGGACGAGGAGGAGGTGTACGAGTCGATTCTTCCCATTTGCTCGTCAGAGTGACTCAGCTTCGTGACGGAAACACCTATTGACTCGTTACGTACAGAAATGCTATTTCACTTGCGGACAAATATGCAGTTCATCTTTGACGACTAATCAATTGTTCTAACACATGTTTATTTGAAATTGTGCGTTCATATTTTACTAGTGCACTCATGCAGACTTGAATCATTCCTGTTGTTAATATTGAACTCTGGAACAGTCTAAATAAAATATTGATTCTAAAGTAAATCTTCTCTGAATATAGATGTTTGGTTCTTTCATCATGAAAATCATTTCATTGCTTCTGACCTTAAGATGGAAAGAAGCTCACCAAATTTTCGGTAAAAGCACCATTTATGCCTCCGCACAGACGGATATAAAAAATCTAAGTACATTAAAAACTAAAATCTGATAGAATAATGTCAAACAAGATTAAGTATGTAGGTACATTACATCTGTATAGTACTCCTACAAACAAAATATAACAAGGGTGGTTCTTTTTTGGGCGATACTCGATTAGTAATGAATGAACCCTCTAAAAGAAATTGAAATATAATAATGAGCAATGTTGACAGCTTTGAAATGTGACAATATAGATTTTATATCAGGTTTGTATTCAGCCTCACCAAGAAAACTTTTAGATATTGCGAAACCCCTGTCAACAATTATTGCATTATCATCAAAAAGTCTTTATTTTGACAACAATATTTCCAAATATCAAGTACCAAATGAATTTACTGTTCTAAATTCTTCATCGGCGACCTCCAAAACCTAAAGATATGTAGCTTTATATCAAATTGTTGTGAATCAGAAAAATTGTGAAATTAAAACAGAAAATATACTGAAGTTCTATTTCAAATCCTAAAAGGCTTTGGGGCACGAGTTGACTAAATTGACTGAATAAATACAGGCTCAATGTTTTCACATTTAATTTAATTTTTAGATTGTACTCAAAAACGTTTGAACATTTTTAAAATAAGGACCATCCTATTAAATTTATTTGTAGGCGTAATATTTTCGGTTCAAGACTTCACTACAAAAAAGGGACACGATCGTAACGTACAAGAGAAAATGCCATGTAAAAGTTTGTGAAAAAAACATAATTAAAATCGCCGTAGGAATTTTGATTATAGTAGTAGTTAAATGTTGTAATTTTTAATTAACATCAGAGGACGTATGTTTCTAAATAGCAAACACAGTGCAGTTAAACATAAACTAAACAAATGCTAATCCATCGTTTTCGAACGATGATTGTTTCAGAGAAAGTAGGCGATCGGACAATCACCATTTTCGTTAGGCAACGAAGTTGAGTCGCTGACCGAACTGAGAGAATCGACTGTTTCTAGGTGCAATTGAGGGCCACTGAAATGAAGTGAAGGACTAAGTGGAAAAGGCGTGCTTTTTTTCTTTTTTTTCCTGTCGCTTATGATTACAGCTCCCCCCACCCACTCGCATGTGTGTGGTTACAGTGGAGTGGTTCGGTGGTATGAGATTCTCGACCAGAATTCATCTTCTCGAAATACTTTTTTTTGAATTTTTTTGTGGGTTACACTTTATAAGAAATAAGAATGCATCTGCTTTTACAAATAGATCTCGGGTATTAACTTGAGTTTTTGGAACACGTTTTGATAATTTATGCCCCACAGAGAGCACAGCGAGAGTCTGCAACTACAACTAGATCATAGCTAGCGCTGTGTGGGATTATTTAACCATCGTCCGTGAAGTTACGGAGATTATGCAAATCGGGACACCGCGGGTTCCTGGACGGGTGACCGTCTGGAAACTCCGGGGATCTAACGGTGCCGAGCCTCTGACCAAACGGATAGACGTCAATGACTGAATACGACTGACGATGGCTAATTTAACAAAGGATTACTTTACGTTAGACGCTAGTCAATGGTTAAGAGAATATGACGAAAACACATATCAGAATTAAAAAACAACAACATAGGTTCGAGTTCAGGCAATGGTAGATTTTCTGAAATAGTAATAGGTTGATGCCAAAATTCTGTCTGGATGATAATTTTAGAGGTCTCTATATCTGATCGGTCGTTACATAGTTCGCGTTCATCAAATACAGGCGTCTGCTGGAGCAGTAATTTACACAAGGGGCCTCAGACTGCGCACAGTTTTTACTTTGTGGCTACAGAGTAGAGAGAAAGTTATTTTATGCTTCGCGAAAAATTACGAATTTTTTACACGTGCTGTAGCCAGAATCTACGTCGGAGTAGTCCTAAAACTAATATATTAAAGATAGAGATTTTTTTCTTAATTTTTAATTAAATCTGTACCGTATAGATATATTTTGAAATAAGTTGTGGATATGTTTTGGAAACTTTCGCGTAACTTTGCATCAAAATATGGGCGAAAAAGTACATTCTGTTTTAGCACCACTAGTGTTTTCCTCATTCTGTCCGTAATCCCATCTTTTGCACAGGAAAAAGAAATGCTCAACCATCCTCCATCGACTGGAGGCAAGACGCACATACAATATGAAACGGACTTTAACAATGCAACGAGACTCGACTTATTATTTGGGATTTGACTTTGATTCTCAAATAGAAGATCATGCCGTAAATACTAAATTTCACCGACACTTGTTAATATTAAAATGTTGTATTTATAAACAAAAATTATGAATTGTAGTCTAAAGAGACCCCATTTAATTCACAATACACGACTGCAAAAAATATTTCTTCTATAAAAAATACAAAATACCGTGAAAAACTTTCAAAATTAGTTGCACCGAGTTAACATTGTTTAACCGCTCTGAACATCTCCCTTTTCTTTCCATTTTACACAAAATTAACTGCAAAATAACGAATATCACAATCACTGTTTACCCCGCACTGTTACAAAAGCGGATCTTAGGGGTTCGGATATGAGGATTGTGCTCTCCACGAAAATCGAAGAGAAAAGAAAAAAACTAGAAACAAAACAAAACGAAAACATCCTTTGAAGACACACAGCCGACGGAGCCGATGGCAACTGACTTGAACAGAGCTAAAAACGGTACTACTTTCTCGGGTAACGATGAAGTACAAAACAGTGTAATAAAGTTTCCAAGGTAATAAACACGTTCGAAATAATATAGTAAAATGCATACGTATGTTAGTTCTATTCAATAACTAAACCACATGTACGTTAGAAACTTTTAAGTAGAAATCCTGGAAGTTTAGCAGACTATTTCCTTCCCGATTCGAGATAATTTTTGAGTCGGGAGAGCCAGCTTTCCTGTTAATTTGACTAGAATTGTTAAGGGATAATCTTCATTTCACTTTCACACCAAACATTAGCCAGTGATGTACAATAATAAATATTACAGCTGTTGTAGTGCAACACAAAGAGGTACAAGGCTGATTGGTATTTCGAGAAGATGATTATCAGGTCGGAGAGTATGGTGTGTGCAAAGTGTGCTGGATCAGTGCGAAACAGAACCGAGAGGTGTGTGCTAAGTGTGGTAAAGGGTGCGCATTTGGGAGTATCAGATAATAGATACTAGATACACATTGGAACACTTTCAGAAGGGCTCGGTTCTAATGCTTGGTAATGATGCTTAGACACATACAGACATTGGGAATTTGAACACAAACCGTTGCTAAATTTTAAATAACGATTAGAATTGAGTTTTCATTATAAAAAGGGATTCATTATTTCATGGTAATTCTTTTGACGTCACGGGATGAAATTGCATTTTTCCTTTAATACAATTTGGGAGTATCAGGTAATAGATATCAGATACAAATTGGTACACTTTTAGAGGGGCTTAGTTCTAATGGTTGGTAATGATGCTTAGATACATACAGACACTGGGAATTTGAACATAATCCATTTCTTGGCAATTTTAAATAATGATTAAGAATTGAGTTTCTATTAGAAAAGTGATTCATCAATTGATGGTAATTCTCTTGACACAACAGGAAAAAATGGCATTTTTCCAACAATACAATTAAAACTAAAATTTACAGATCACTATTCACAAGGGGGTAAAAAAGGAAAATAAGTATTTCAACTGTGGTGATATTCAATATGAAAACAAAAAAAATTATACACTTCACTAGAGCTAGATGCATCAAGGCACATGAATGATTATTTTTTTCTTCGACTCTGGAAGCACATACACACACAAAGAAAATGAGAACATAAATTGTGAACATTCTAGTGCACATCTCTCGGTTTTGTTTCTTCAAAGATCAGCCACAATTTCTTGAGAACTATTAGAATGTATGGAGGTTTTGTCTTCAGTTAGCACATATTTGTTGTTGGTACTTGTGTTTCTACATAAGCTCCTGTACATAGAATCGACTGACAAATAATTTTTCGATTATTTTCAATGTGTAATCATTGGCACGAGGGAACATCATACATTAAAATGCATAGCACGTTTTGTTCACATGTTGTTCATGAACGTTTACAATGTACTACATTATATTTTGAAACAAGAAAGTCTGAGCAGAGCCATAAAGAAAGCTATGCATTATCACTATCGTATATATTTGGTATTCCCTTCGGCTTAGTTGGTATTAGTTTCCTGTGTCATGATGTGGTTTGGCCAGCAAAATGAAATAATGTTTATTTGCAGTTTAGATACTGAAATGGTATGTTATTCAAGTACAAAATTATGTGTATCAAATTTTGCTGAGTTGATGCAACTTATAAGAATGGTGTAAGTGTATGTATGTTTTAGATGCCAGCATATCTGTAATGTATTTCAGTATTCACTAATGAGATTCCCAAATCATTGGATAACTACGCACTTTGATGTTATATAGATAATATGTGCACTTAACGTTAATCAAGCAAAGATCACAGCATTTTATTTCATCAAATTAAAAATTGGTGGAGATTAAACAGGGAGTTCAGTAATGCTTTCAAAGTTCTTGAAATCCAGATTTGTTGTTCCAAAAAGGAGGATAAATTATATCTTCATCTGATAATTTTCATCGAGAAATACTATACTATATCAACAGCGTCGAGATTTAATTAATTTTGTACCCATAATAATTTATACTACCAGAGAAATTCAATAAAAATTCAGAATTATGAAGAAATGCTTTGTAAACAAAAAATTAAATACGCAAACCGTAAGATTACAAAGAGATTTCAATGAAAACATTTGCTGACAGTCTTGTGAATTGACATGACTCAGTTGAAGTGCACACATCATCTAAAATACACTATACATTGTTGAAAAGATGAACTACAAAAATATATACTAAAAACGAGTCTGACTTTCCGCATAAAGTGCGACAGTTAATCTTCAAGTGGTACTAAATTAATTTTTATTTGCAGTAGAAAACACTCAGGAACAGTTAAACGAAAATTTTGACATAAAATATTTGAACATAATTTAGGAAAACAATAAGTACATATTAAGAACCAAAAATTATTACATAAATCCTCACGAATGTTCTTATTTTAAAGCATATAAATTTTTAACCAAAGTTTCACTACATGTCGAGGTAGGCAAGCTTGCGAAGAGTTGACACAAAGTGTTTGTCAGCATATCTCGTTTTCAATATGAAAGAATATTGTAGTAACATCTTTCACTGCTTCCAACAAAGATATCTAAGTAGAATGAAGATAGTAACACATTTTTCAGTTTGAATAGAAATAAAAAACTTCATGTGATCAATTTTGTACTTCTTTTCTACTAAACTACAAAAAATTAATCCCAATGTATGCTGCTGAACATGTACCTTTTAGGTAAAATCCAACGAATCTCACATGCGACGTTCTTGAATTTAGAATTAAGTTATTTGTTATATTCAGGTGGAAACAATACGCAGAGAATGACAAATTATTGCACATTTTTATTATTATTTAAGACACCAAACTTTGTCACTCTCTATGTACAAATATTATTCATACACTAACATTTTCCTCCCAAATTATCTACAATTAAATACTGAGTAACGTACATTTCATGAAATTATAGCGATGCGTTTAAAAAATGTTCGTACGACCGGATGGTATGTAAAAAGAAAGTTTTGAGACCTAACAAAAAAACTGCACTCTTCGTATAACGCGATTGTTTTAGAAGTATTTGATGATTATTTTTTGGGGGAAAATGTTTTATTATAAATAGGTGGAAACATTAGTTTCTACTTATCTGTAATAAACAATTTCTTGCTTTTTGTTGAATTGTTCGAAATAAATTCAATTAAACACAATTTATTTGCACCCATATTAATCATAATAAATATCTGAAAAATGTCAAACATCATCTTAAATTTGACAAACCAAAAATAGTTGAGGGTCTGAAGTTTGTGTACTCTCTTCATTCGAAGGAGACTTTGTGAGAAGCAGTTACAATTTATTGGTCTACCGACGAACGTTAGTTCTACACATCAACACATCAAGTGCTGCATCTATTTCCTGTGCCGGCTAGTCCACAAACTATTATCTATTTGAGCACGAAGTAGGGTCAATAGTGTTACCTGTACAAGGCACCCAACGAAACGAGAGCAGGTTTGTTTCTTTTTTGAGAAAACAAGTCATTTTTATTAATCTACAGGCGTTTAATCAATTTCATTTCTTTCATTCTCATTTATTTCAAACCATGTTAAAGAATTTAAGAAAAATGAGAAAAGGTTCGAAAACTGATAGATTTAAAATGATTATAATAATTAGAAAATCATTCAAATTTGACTACTAAATCAAAACTGGTTTTGCCACTATTCATTAAAATGTTTATGCCAAAAAGTGACGAACCCCACGGATTCGAAATTAGTATATGAAATGAACACTGTGTGTTCAGTGTTATGATCATACTTATTTTTTTAATGTTTATATAGTTTTAAAACGTACAATTTAAAAAAATAGAATTTTATTATATATCAGCGTTTCATTATGTCAGTAGCAGAGCAAGAATTAATCGATTGCTTCATATTATTTTTATCTTTTAACTGTAACTAGACTAATAGAATTCACCGTTGTTTGTAGCAGTCATTTGAAAACCTGGTGGGGTCTGAGTGAGTTAGGAAGCTTGTTTACATTTTAAACAAATGCAATAAGAAAGTCACGAAACATGGCAACGAATAAAGAACGAATTCAGAGCATCTCAGAGATCCATACCTTTTTTACGGAAATGGCATAATAAGATACATCGATTCATTGATATTTCCGGGCAACTGCAATGATCAGTAGTCCCTTAGTTGTGATGAATGTTTTTTTATCCAGGAAGGTGACGGAGTTCCTTCTCTCTGCCTGGTTAGAGCCGGCATCAACCTATCCTCGCTTGCAGAAGGTTTCCCTTCCAGATATCTCCCCCAGTAAGACGCCGCCCTAGCCGGAACAAACTCTGAGCTCCCATCTGGTCTCATGACATATGTGATATGTGTAAGTAATGGGTATGGAAAGGACAAGGAAGAGGAAGGAAAGATCGAGCGAATGTTATGATTCTGTTTCGAGTGTTGATCGGAGAAACAAGGCCCATCGATTTATGTTTGTAACAATACGTAATTTACAGTTATTCGCGTATGGCTCGTACGTTTAACAACACAGGATTCAGTGAAATTGTTTATTATTTTATATATTTATTTACCATAAAAAACAATTAAAAATTTTATGTGGTTTTTGGCGAGAAGTATAGGCTGTTCACATTTTACTGCACATTGGAATATTACAAATCCTATCTTACTATATAGAATTTTGAATAAAAAAGAGACGAGCGTTTTTGAAAAATATACGATAAGTAGTCGCTTCCCTTTAATAGAAACATTTTGCAAGGGCAAGCGTGCTGGCTGTTGTCACTTACGTGTAGAAATAAACTCATTCCCGCAGAAACGCGAGAAATATTATTTGGTGGTACAGCGAATGAAATAAAAAAATCCCCTCTAACATCCAATAAACGCATTTATAGCTTTACAAGAATATCTTAATATATAGTGTCGATTTAGGTGACTCGGGCATCAACGAGGGACCGTCGGACCGGGACGTCCTATGGTTCGATTCCCGACCATGGCAGGCTCTTCGACCTGGGCAGGACGGTTTGGGTGAATTCGGCATTATGGTAATGTAGTGCATGCATGTGCTTATGTAAGGGGGTGAAATTAGGACAAGAAAGAGGAAGGAAAGATTGCACGCGGCCCGTGGCCCGTTAGTATGGGAACTGCTTCGGCATTCGCCGGGTGTTGATCGGAGAAACCACGGAAAACTACCGATCAGAGTAGCTGGCCACTAGCATTGTTCTTCAGCCAGTGGCTAAAATCGTCCTATCTAACTGGTGTCGAAAATCCGCCTCAGTCAAAACTGAAACTTTAGGACCTCTCGGTCGATGTTGCTGCTGAGCTATGTAGCCGGTTTATTATTATATTATATTTATATTAATATTCATAATAATAATAATAATAATAATAATAATAATAATAATAATAATAATTATTATTATTATTATAAGAAGTACATTTGTAACAAAACTGTTATTTTGTTTGCTTCCCTCATCTGCTTTAGATCTATGAGTTGTCTAAAAGAAAGTTTGTGCCAAAATTGCGTCAATGAAAATACAGGCAAGGGAATGTCTCCAAGAATATACTATATTCATAATACTACTCAGGAAAGAAATAAATTTTGAGAATAATTACGCAATTAATATTATTTTGAAAATGAAGGATCAGTGGACATGATCAATTTGTAAGAGAGATGAAGGAATATTTTCAAGCCATTTTAGAAAAAAAAATGTTTCTCTCAATAACTCTATTGTAAGTCCGTTCATTACACCCTGTGAATTAGATTTCTGTTTTTTTCTGAAAATCTGTTCGGTAACAACAACAACAACAAGGTATTTGGCTACAAAACCATAGGAAATTAAGCGTCGTGCAGACTCAATGCTATCCATGTTCTTAATTTCCAATGTGCAGAGAAACTAAAACAAAACTAAACAGCATCTGCCCATGTGACAGGTGTCTATGGTTTTTTGTTAGATATTCAGTAACTCGAGAAAAAAACAACAACAATGAAACAGATTTGATTTTGACGGCAAATGCAAATATTTGTCTACCTATGCTCGTAGTGCAGACCGAAAGATCAGTGTGACATTGCTTATGCCGCAGCTGATATCATGCGACAGAAAGCTTCAAAGGAAGAGGCTTCTCGTCATTTAATATTTTCTATTTACGTGATGCTTTATGGAATAACAACTTTTTTATATTCTGGATATCTAAAAAAATGTTAATAATTACATTTGTTCAAAGAATTGGTTGCCCTGACCGCGATTCGAAACCAACTTTTTTCGTTTACGCCCAGCTGGTCCAACCACTAAGCTACCCAGACAATCAATCCTTTGATCAGTTTTCATGATCGCCATTATCGCTCCTTGTATCTATATATAATTGTCACCATCCCGTCACCTTGTTGGACGCAATTTCGCTAGGAGAATATATTCCGAAATCCCAAAAAATCGCTACTATACGATTGCGGAATATATTCTCCGAGCGTAATTGCGTCCAACAACGTGACGGAATGATGGCAATTATATATAAAAAAATGTTATAGATATCGGTATGTACTATTCTATGTTACTGATGTATTTTTAAAGAAACATACACCCATTTCACCTCTGCAGAAGATGAATTTATGAAAATTATTTTTGTAATTAAATACATCGTAGTAGAAACGTATAAATCGAAGATTTCATGTGTCTACTTTCACTACTTTTCGTTCTACGTACAGTTATGTTACATCCGTCAATAGCTCAGTTTCTTCCTTTATGTTTTGTACGTATTATCCGCACTCGTTTTCTTGAGTCCTCATTTCATTAGATGCGAGAGAAATTGTTAGTTTAATTATTTTGAGGACAGGACTATATAAATCCTGCAACTCCTTTTCCGATACACAACATTTTTTACTTGGGAGCGAACATTTCTTGGTATCCTATTTTGTCAACAACGCTTATTGCAATGATTTATTTTTAATTCAGCTGATGTTAGTAAACGAGTGAATGTAAATATTCCGGGGCTCAAGAAAACGTGTGCGTATACCAGTTAGATCATTATTAAGAAACTTAAATATAAATATAACTAATAAAGTAAACTTAAATAAGAACCAAATACTAAAATAACATTTATATCATTATAAATTATGTGGTCGGTTTTATTTTAATGCACATTATTCAAACACAATGTATTCATTTAATCAGAACCTGCTCTCGTTCCGGGGCGATGTGTATGTGATATTACCTACAAATATTTTATCACAATGCCACACAGGAGACGGGCAAAAATAGAAGTAAAGAGGGTGGCAGTATGGAGTTCGCGTTTGTTACACAGCGGGGCAAAGAGAGCGGAAGTCGAGAGTAAGAAACTAAAGTTTGCACAGTTGGCAGTCGTGTGTGCCTGCCCGGACGTCACGTGACCTTGTGAAGGAGGGGTGAAGACAACAATCATGCCTCGGAGAATACCACACTGAGTGAGACAGCGAGTGTGAGAAGAAAAAACACACATTATTCATGCTAGACACAGACAGTCACGGAAGTTGTTTTTTTGTTGCGGTGTTGTGCAAACAGGCGAGTTTTACGTAATGCGTTGAATGGTTTGTGTACAAACGGAATGTTTTTGGTAAAATTGGGTAAAACGTCGAATAGATTTATGTATTTTTTATCATGTTTAAAGATATGATTTTGTTTGCTTATGTGTGTTTTTGTTATTAAATTTCAATTACTATAACTAGATGGCATAATGTGTATATTGTATGTCATATTTATTGAACATTTGAGAATCGAGAGGGTGTTTCAAAAATGTATCTATTGTTTATTATGGATTGAAAATATGTTGTTTAAAAAGTATTTGTGTAATGGATTTCTCTCAATTTGTATACCGTTATTAAACTACTACATGTACGTGATACTTTATAAGACTAATAAATTTGAGTGATGTACATGAATAATATTCTATGAAGTTACATTGATGAAAGAAAGTTTTAAGACCTTCTGTGATCTGAATATTTTCATCTGTTTATATGACACATCATGTATTGAACAACTTTTATTAAAGCCAAACCAAAATAAGGAAGCTTTAGCAATCCATTTTGTTTCGTAAATTCCCTCTGTAAAATAATGAGTTGATATTTTTATGTGTGTCACACCTTAATAAAACACACGTGTCCATTACAAAAATATAGTAATAGTTACATGATTTGATAAAATATATTCTTAATATTTCAATACTTAACAAATTGTTTGCTTTTGAATAACAGTATCATTTTTAGCAGCACGACAATACTTCGATCTCTAATTATTCGAGGATTATAGTTGACAAAAACAAATCTTCTTTTCTTGCCATCAACAGTACATCTCACTATCAGGGATTATAAATATACATGGTGTTGTAAACCATGTGCTTATAAGCAACATATCACTTTTTTAATGCATATGTTTACGAAAAATAATAATGGTAGATTGTCCTTTCCATTTTGGCTTATCACATCTCTGATTCAAAATTACGACTGCGCATGTCCAATATGAAACAGCTTGCTTATTAGTCGAATAATGTATGTGTAGGATGTATAATGTTGTAATGTCTGTGTATTGCTCTAATGAATATCATCAAAACGATTCATGTTAAAAACTGACAATATATAAAGTTATATGCTACGTAATGTTTTTCGTATGAACAAGTATCATGTTTGCACGCTTTTGAAAAAAAATACAGCTTGAAAACTAACATAAAATATACCGCTAATAAAAATAAATATTAAAATTCTGACTATTTAAAAAATCAGCTACAAAGGAAACTGCTCGAAAAAACAAAATAGTTTTTTTAAGGATTGCAAAAATCTCAAAATGTTTTTTTCTCGTTTCTAAAACAGTATTCGAGCAGTTTTCTTCTTGTTTCAAATCTCAAAAGCTTCTCTTGAAAAAAAAGTAACGCAGTATAAAAAAATCAAAACAAAAAATCATATCTCTCACTGTGTAAATGCGTTTTGTGTTCCCCAAAGCAAAATGCACACACTTGTGAGAATGCACGTGATAGTATATGTGAAGCTTTGTCGTGTCTATTTACCTCATACTAGCTGCTAGAGACACGTATTCGGATGACGGATGTCGTAGTACGGAACGTTGATCCTGTTTTGTTTCAGACACTTTCCACAACATCAGGAATATTCGTAATCTCCATGCCAGTTGTCATTACAAGTTTAAATTTAGATTGCCCGGCGCAATTAGTACAATATCATAGAAGTTTAGTTACAATATCACATTGTAATTCCAGTTTAGGAAGGCGTTTGTGACAGTCTCATTTTATTTGAGTGCATATCTTCCACGCCTATTGATTTAAAATAAAATTGTGTTAAGAGAATTATCTGATATCTACCAAAATTAAAATCACGTTATTAAGCAATCGTGTTGTATTCTGTAGTTGCAGGGAAATAAATCAAACAAGTTGCCGTTCATGTATTATATGAGAGCTGAAATGGAAGAAGATGCCATTATTCCATTACTAGATATTTTACTCCCTTTTCACTTGTACTAAAATTGCTTTGAATGAATTTTGAAATAATTATGACAGTAATACATTTGAAATTTTCAACATACAAGTTTACATTAAAAAAAATTAGTTTGATCTCTGACTATTTACTGGTTTGAGTGATAACTGAATTTTATAATAATTTATGTCCTTGAAGAAAATAATTAACATTAAGTGATTACAATGCAATCAAAACTAAAATTATCTCTTCGAGAAATATATTATAATCTGGTAGTTTTCAAACAAACAATTTTTCACATAAGTAGAGATTACAATTTATTCAATGCTTACTACATATTTTTAGAAAATTTCTAGTTGAATGTGCAATTAGTCCAATTTTGAAGTCCGTAACTCCAAAATGGAAAACAAATTCAAAGGAATACCCAGACAATAAAATTGTCTTACTTAAATAAGGACTTTTTATTTTAGTTCGTCTTGGCTCTATAGTATTTTTCAAAACATTATCAAGGATTGGCAATATATTTGTAATTGTTTGGTTTTAAATTCGTGGAGCAGGGATTTGTTAGAACCGGAACGACGAACGAAGAAGACTCGTACGCATAAAAGCGTTCCAGTTGGATTCCCGTGACAACTGGCAACGTGGGATTTCGAATATCCTTCCGACGTCTTCATGTTTTCTCAGTTGCATTCTTTCTCCTCTTCGAAGTCTTCTTTTTTTTGAGTGCTCGATGAAAATTTTCAACTGGTCGCGTTAGGTTTTAGTGATTCACGGTTTGGTATTTTGAATAAAAAATAAACAACCAAGTTCCCTACGAATACTACACATATTCATTTACTTTTTATAATACGAAATCCTCTACTTTTGAGAATTTTAAAAAAAATTATGCGATAAGAATCTAGAATTTTGATAATCTGATATACATATGGAACATAGTGGCATGAAAAAAATTATGTTGTGGCAGGAATGTCAGTATATATTTTGATAAAAAAAGTTTCTCAAATTCAATTCACGTTATGGTTTTTATTAGACAGTTTCCGTTGATACGGAATGTGAAATGATAGATACATATATTTTTACTTTTAATCATATAACAAAAAACCTTAATGCAAAATTTCGAAACTTTAAATGACTATGGGTGGCGATAAACGAGAACCATAAAAATATATTTATGTTAATGGAAAACGAGGCTGTATTTAAAATATGAGTATTGTATTTTTACTGGAGGATTGGTTATGTGATTAATTCCGATATTTCGTATCTTTGTAAATAATTAAATTTTGTAAATAATGTGTTGTGAAAATATTATTTGTCTGTGAGTTATAATGGAGTAGGCAGTTTACATTTTGTTGCAAGTTATTGGTAGATTTTGGAACTCTGTTTTCTGACAGCAGCCTAATACTAGTGATTATGTTCTATCGTGTGTGACTTTGAAATCATGTTCACTGTAGAAATTTTTATCAACGATATCGTTGCTGGTAATCGTATTGCCAAAACAATATTCCAAAAATGAAACCCAATATCTACATGGTAGGTACACTGATTCCAATGATTAGCGAATGTGTTCCCTAGATAGTTATCATATAAAAGTTGTTGTGAACATCGAATTGTGTTGTGATCAACAAGGAAGAGACAGAAACACATATGTCTACAGAGAAGCCCCAATTTAGTGCAGTATAGGGTGTGGGCTGTTCTATTCTACACTAAAGGAGACAGGAAGCACTACATAGACACAAAGACATACACAGAGCACAATTAGTAACAGCTCAGCAGTAGCTCTCTCCTCATGCTCATTAACGAATATTCCTGCATGCCGTTGTCTCGACTTTCTTAGCAAAAAATTTGCCTTCAGGAAAAACAAAATATATTTTAAAATTTAAATTTTGTATGTGAAATTACCACACGTTTTTCATTCTTTTAATTGTGAAAGGAACCATAAATTAAACTAATGAACTAACAAGAAAACAATATTAGTTCAACTCATCAATTTCTCAATGAAATTGATATAAGTTTGGTATTTTTCTGCGTCGTTTAAAAAAATGTTTTCAGAAATAACTATGTTTAAGAGTGTTAATAGAAATTTTAAATAATTTTAAGAAAAATATATTACAATTATATTTTTCCCTCACTCAGTCACACATGTGACACTTTGTAACTTACTGGAGACCATTTATGGGATAAGTTATAACATTAGCCTGGAAATATGAACTCTTCAACACTTAAAATATACATTTAATTTTCATTACGTTTTCTCTAGGAGTTACAGCAAAACAGCAATTTTGCCTTAAATTTTGCTATATTTACATTTTCACGAGATAACCTTCTTAAGAAATCTTCATAAACAGCAAAGAGCCTGGCACAAAATAATTTTAAATGGAATGTGATCAATCACAAGTTAAAAATGTAATGTGAAGTTGTTGGCTACAGCACTTATTTCACCACAAAGGATTACGTTGGTATCCCCAAAACGGTTGTATTTTATGTAATATTTCCTAATAATTACATTCATACATTTGTAAATGTATTGACCTCATGCTTTTGTTTGTATATTGTACACTACTTGACAATGTCTACAACAAATATTGCTAAGGTTTTTTAGTTATGTAACCCTAATCTCTATAGGAGTTTTGTCCAGTTTCCCTTGATCCATTGAGCAAAATGCTAACATAGTTCGTCACTTGTCTCCTGGATACAAGTTGTAGCTTTGTTCCGTTCTCCCAAAGCAATCACATATTTTTACAGTTTTAAACATTAAATAAATAAATAAAAGAAATTGAGCTTGAGATTAATGGGTAAAATTAGCAATAAAACATAACTGAATGTTTAGCTGAACGTTTAGTAGACACACATCAACATATAGGGGTGAAAAATAATAGATAAACAATATTTATTCGAGGAGGTAAATTTTATTACCGACCACGGCATATGGGAACATTCTTTCTATTGAGAAACAAACATGCAAGCTACTACCCGGCAGTCTGGCAGCCATTCGACAGTGAGCTTGCCATCCGACTCATCGATAATCGATAACTTCGATACTTCAGAGGGCAAGCTGGTATCGAACCGGAAAAGAAAAATTCCACACATCCAAGTTGCTGAACTATATTTCTGAACTGTAATAGAATTAAAATTGATTCAAGCTTTTCATACTTTTTTTTAAAAAAAACAAGTAATTTTTTTCGATTTTACTTCAAAATTCAAGGGAAAGGCATGTAGGTTAAACCAAAAATAAAAGAGAAGCAATTTATTGGCTATAAAGATCTGAATTTAAACGTTTTTGAAAAAATAATTCATCTCACATAACTTTAACTGACTTCAGGAAAGGCGAAAATTGGGTGGGTTGTTCAACAGAAACGTTTTTGCATCACATATAGTTTAAAATAAATCTGGCCTTTCGTGACAAAATAGCTTTTTATTAGCAATTAACCGGAAAAGTTAGGAGTATTAGCCGAAGTCCTCTCAATTAGCAATTAGCGCGAAGCTAGCAGTAATGCAAAATGTCAAATAAAACAAACTGGCGAAAACCAAAAGCGCGTCAGTACGAAGCAAATAGCAGCGCGAGCTTTTTTACCCCTTGAGCACATGAAAGAGTTTCACATAAAAGAGGGGAAAGTAAAACCAAAGTTGAAAAACAATCTCAAGACTTTTCGCATTACATCACATTTTGCGCAAAGATCCAGGGAGATTGGTGTAAAGGTTTAAATTTTTTGTTTAAAAGAGTATAATTTTGAAAATAGTTCACGATTGACTAGAGTAAGAGTTTTTAAGATATGTAGGTAAATTTTTATTGTTTAAAACTTCAAAAACAATAAATTTTATGTGCAAATTATTAACTGTCTACTTTAAACTTTTTTTGACAAGTCTGTGTTTCTACAGTGAAAAAATAATTGTTCAATACTTTTTAAGACCTGAAAAAGCCAACAAGTGTACGTATCCACAAACTCAATGTAATACAATAATTTTATGAATATTGGAATACTTACTGCAATAAAAAATCGTAAACATACAAATGAGAATGGCACATTTCTCAAAATAATTATTCTCAGAGAGATTTTTCAGAGAATTCTGTTCTCTGATGAATATCACTCATTGATGATAATTGTTCAATTTCCTGTTCTACTAATATGAATATATAACATTTCAATATTCATTATATTTTCACAACCGAAATTATCTAATGCTGTTTTGGATAATGGAGTGTACAATGAGTATAAGGTTCTTAATGTACTCTGTTCTGCGGCGTGTTTACAAATTCGTTTCCTAGAAATCTACAGATGTTTCCTTCGGCCATACTTGTTTTTGCGTTTGTTTCGCAGTACTAATCGTGTGAGAGGGAACAGGCATATTGTTGTAATGCCATCAAGAAGCGAACGAAATAATCACTAGAGTGATGAAGAACGATTCTGTAAGTTCATGATTATCTAGGGCATTTTGCAAGCCACACCTCTACTACATGGGACAACCGGCTTAACTTCTCATTCGAAGCAAGGATGATTTTTCCTTCTAAAAGTCTCAGTATTGACCGGGTATGATAGTTTGATACGCTGTTTTGTCATGTTTTTAACGAAATTGTCCCAGTTTTTTTAGTGAAACAATCGTTTTTGTGGCTAAATAATTGGGTTATCCTTTCACACCATCTCCCCTTCGCGTCTCGCAAAGCGCGTGTTTCTAAATACAATTGCGCGAAGGCTTCATGTCGATTCAACTAGCAGCCAGCGTGAAGAACCATCACATCTGATATTCTGAGAGTTTCTAAAGACGTAGAACTAGAAAAATAGTCACGATCAGCCTTTATGGCTTTCAATGACATTATTAACTGTGGCTTTCTGAACGACACTTTTAACTAACTTCAATGTTTATGGTACAATATAAAGTAATACAATACGTTTTTGTAGATTCAGAGATTCCTCAAAAAGGAACCTTTTAATATTGTTTCCTTCTCTTTAAATTTGTCTGAATTGTTTTCACTTTTTTCAGTAAAGAAACAAACACTGTAATATTAGGAAATAATGATCAGAGATTACTAGATTGAGCACTTAATAAACAATATGAAGTGTGTTTAAAACTCGTGAAATCATAGAAAAATATGTATAAGTAACATAAAAGTTCTCTCCGAGATCAAAACAGGGAATTTCGGTTAACAATGTCAACAAAGCTACCACAAATCGGATGATTTTACTGAAAAAATAAAGAATTATTAAGGAGGGCATTAGCAGATCCAATTTTCGAAACCTCTAGCAAAACGAAAGTTATAAAATTTTAACATAAAATAATGCATTCATATTGTATTTAGGACAAAATAAGTTTATCAGATGTATTCTGTTCAAAAGAAAGAAAAATATCCGCTTTATTGAATATGCCTAAAGCACATTTTTAGTCCACTGATGTAAATAAGAATTAAATAACTATATAACCATTCGAATGAAAGGAAGAGCCATTTCATTCTTTGCTTCTGATACATTTTATTATATACAAATGGAATATTTATAACGGAGATTTATTGATGTAACGTTTTTTTCACAAGTCTATTGAAAATAGAAAACTTAGTGAATATACCATGAAAGAAAATTGTAGTATTTTCTTATTACATTTTGAAATAAAAAACACGTAAAAATCGAAGTGTGAAAACAGCAGTTTTACTACACAATTTCAATAGAAATATTGCGAGTTTACCAATTTTTAAGCACTTTTTACGCTATCATGGACTGTTCTGCACTCATTAATCTTCAATTATTCTGGACTTGATTTCCCTAACAACTATTAATGTTTTATACTAACATTGAAAACATTTTAACCATGAACAAGAAAGTTAAAAAAATTTCCTATCAATTTAAATCTTCTCGTGAATAAAATCGAATGTTATTACATCAAATCATAAATACATGTTGTCATTTAAGACTACTAAAATTCAATCAACGTGACACAATTCATGATCAATACATGACACATAATTCAGATAAACATTTACTAAATAATTTATAGCAATGAAATTTAAAATTCATCATGAGAAATGATTTTGCAACAAGATAAACCATTGTTGAATACTAATTTTCTACTCATTATTTCACTTTTCATTGATATATTGCAAGTTCCTAGGAACATTTTAAAGCCATATTTAGACGTGCGAACAATAAGACTATGAAAAAAATTCCAAAGAACACTATGCATTAGCACTATGTAATAAAACATTTTATTTTTGGAAATAAGATCAATTCCTTCCCTTTTTTAAGTTGTCAATTTGAAGAATTAATACATAGTTGACAAGAGATTTCAAATCATCTGACAACAATGCAAATAATTCAGTGTAAATCAGTATTGATTAATTTTGTAATTAAATTTATAATTTCATTCTCATGATAGTATGTTTTATATATTTCCTAGTAAAGTGACTGATGTAAATAAAAAGTTAAATGAAATAAGGGGCCCAGAGTAGCCCAGAAATATAGCTGTCCCTCTCTTGTTTCTGGCTCAGAAAGCCTGACTTTAGGTACTAGTATAGTGAATGTAGGATTAAAAATTGTTAAGATATTGCAGGTATATTCTTATGCAATGTAATTGTAGCTTATTAGAATTGAATAAATTGCTAGTTAAGTACTGTAAAGCATAAGTTATTATGTTAATATTGTGGAACACTTGGCACATGAAATTTTTTTAATATTATTTAGAATCTCTCAGAATGTCAGTCAAACACCAGGCGCTAGAACATTTTTTAAGTAGCAGTCTATGCTCCAAATGGGATCCAAACAAAATTATGTCCAACTCTTTTTCGGGAATACGTGTTTTTTCTTTAAAATAAAGTGTGTTCGATTTCATTGAAAACAAAAAAAAATTTACATTTTTTATCCTACTATGCCTTTTCGTTTCGTATTGCAAAAATATTCTTTTGAAATAAATCTGACAATTTCGAATAAGATATTTTGTAATCAAATTGTTCAGAAAATTGATGTTTTATATGTATGTAGTTTTAATATCACTATTTATTACAAAGTTTGAATTTTGTACATTGTAAATCATAGAAATCAAATTTATTTTTTTGATTTTATATGTGTTTCCACTGTGTTAAGTTGTTCCAAAATCTTTTTTATTTAAGTACTAATTATGTTTTATTTATTATTTCATGGGAGTTTGAAATGGGGTGGTTTATAATGTATAAATATTTAATGCAGGCTTTAGAACGAAGTGAGACTGAAAGCAAAGGACCACGGGGAATACTCTACGACACATAAGATCTACTTCTAAACAGTCTAGATAGTCTAGACACAACACCAAAATAATAGATTCTTACCCGTCATTTAGACCCGGGTGTCACAACAAAGAGGGACGCGTTCGTGTTCTACTCTACCGGGCCAAAAAATCAGGGGGGGTAAGGGGGGCAGGCCAAAAAGGGGGGTAAGCGCAACCGAGGGGGGGGAAAGAAATTTTCATGAAACTCGCCAGCTTTCGAGTTTTGTGGGGAAAGCGGAAAGAAAATAATAAATAACACGAAGGGGAATGATTTTTGATTCAGGATGTGTTCGCAATATTTTTCAATGTTTTTATGGATTCATATTTATTTTTGCTCGTCGTACTTCTTTGTGTGGGAATGAAACTTTTTGATAGGCTTTGAATTGTTTGCAGGATGAATAAAACCGTTGCTCTTTCCAAGTAGTACATCTTGTAAATGAGTCTTGACCTACATTATTACGATCTCTTTCTCAGACATGTGCACTACGTATGTTTTGCAATGAGTAAAAATTATGTATGCTTATAACAAGTATTGTATCTCAGCTTCTGGGTCAATGACCCTCATCTCGATTACGTTTTTTGCGCAATTTCCCTAATATGTTTAGTAAATGCTGAGATGACCCCTTGTTTGGCATCCAGACATAAACGTAGCTTCACTATCTGCGCATGTTTTCGCGAGTTACGTAGGGAATGTAGATATTAAAATAACATTTCTTCATTTTCTCGCTGCAGAAAATCGATTCCTTTACGTAGAATACAAATATGTTCATTCAGGTATTCTTTGAATAACGGAAAGCAAATTACCAAATTCAGCATTATTATGTTACTCTCTATTACGTCAAAGTCTATTTCTTTTTGTGGGTGATAAAAAACGACTTGTTTGCAACAAGAAACTTGCATCCCAATATTTTGAATTTTTTAACCCGAATAATTACATGATTTTGGCCAGTCAGGTCCTTAGTAGAAAAACATGAAAAATGTTTATAATTAGAATATGAGTATCTTAAAAAATGAAACACACCCATCAAGACGTAGGGGACTTCTGTAGTTGAATAAGTTATGAGGAAGATATTGAGGGGCCAAGAATTGTTTTGGTAATTTTCATTTTAGTTCATTTCGATGAGGATTACGTTTTCCTAAATAAAAATTAATTGAAGATGTAATGTTATTAATTTAACAAGAATTTTACTTGAATTTTCAGAAAAAAATGTTTTTAATTTAAAGAATCCCTAACTCATAATGAATATGTTTTTGAAATAACCCAAGGGACTTTAATAACAGTTCAAAGACAGATATTCTCAAAAGTTTATATCTTATTGATATGTACTTTTGATGCTGGTTCCCAAATCGGGCAGGCATAGAAAACAACAGGAAGTGAAGGAAAAATAATATTTTACCTGCTGCATGCTCTTTGTTTTTGACTCGTTCTTACTGAATGACATATTCAACCATCAACGGAATGTGTATGACTCGGCATTAGTTGATAAAAACAACAATTTCTGATTCATGGTGCAATAGAAAGAGCATATTTGACACCAGATTTGGAATATCTTAAAGTCTTCTCTAGAGAAAGAGAAACTTCGTAATCAGAGCTTATAAAGACAATTCACTGTGAATTATATGATAAATGATGACAACATATTTTTTTCTATAGGACACCAAATGATGATAGCTGTGACAACATATTTTTCTATAGGAGACCATTTGAGTTAAGAATATACGAAACACATCGAATTCACGTGTCACATGACGTATCTTTGAAAAGATATTACCGTTATTTACGTCGGTGATTCACGTAATTAGTGTAATATACTTGGTTTAAAATAATTTATATTCAAAAGAGCAGGGTTTGCTCCTGGATCTAGCATCTTTGTCCAAAGCTGCCTTCTTCAATCTGTATATTGTTCATACCACAAGTGGATATTTATACATCTGAATATTATACATGCTATCGTCCACGAACGTTTTCGTGGTTCATCCTTTCCTTTTTCCGCTACCGAGACATAAACACTTCTAACGGCTATTTGACAAATAGAGTTCTAGTGACTTGGACTTTTTTTTACATTTCACCACCTGGTCATAGTTGTAAGAGTTAACAAATGCGCGAATACATTTCTCGTTTTGCAGCAACTCTCAACAACCCCCATAGATACTAAGTATGATGTAATTGTCATAAATAATGTTTTGACTGTTTAAAGAGTCGATTGCACCAGCCGGGAATCGAACCCTAATCTCCCGGTATATGCTAAGTTGCTCTCATCACTTATTCACTTGTTTAGGCAGCTCAAGTGCTGTTCTAACAAACGCACGAATACCTGGATTTGATTCCCGACTCAGTCAATGTCAGTCGAACATCATTTTAAACATTACTTCTGCTAAATAGCTATGTGGTCGCATCAGTAGATAGTTGATAATTACTAAATGGAAAAGATATTTCCACGTAATTGTTAAAAATACAATTGTGACGAAATGATGAAATATGAAAAAATACATTTCAACGAAATTTGATTTACTTACTTTTCCAAAATTGTTTAACTGAACAGATTTTATAAAGATTTCTCCGAAATTTTGTTTGAAATCTCTTTTCTAATTAAACAAGAACTAATAACTCATTTAAGAATGATTTGGAAAACAAATGTGAATGAAAAAAAGCAAATTATTTGGTTCACAAGCTATTTCAAGCCAATGAAAAGTGAACACACTTCCTCATGAACACACTTTCTCAAAGCAAGGCAGTACACATATTTTATACCTCGTTTTCTGATTTCGAAATGTTTAACCCTAATAATGGTGTATCACGAAACATTGCGTAAAAGTTATAAAAAAAGGAATATTTAATTTCCAAAGACTTTTGTAGAAATATGTGAATATTTATTAAATCTAGTCATAGAAAGGCATTTCAGGGTTTAGTTCAGGGAACGTTATTTTATTATTGATCGACTTTTCTTTGTAATAATTTGCGAAATATTATGCATCAAATGTTGTCATATATAAGGGATTCTACTTCGTATTAGTAACATAAATATATCGTGATCGACAATTCATTATCTCCTACAAACGCCATCCAATCAGTTCCATTCCCACACTTGAGGCTTGTAGTACATGTAATAACGAAGATTTTTTTTATCGCTTACGTATAACTCAGAAGATTGAATTGAAAGAAACACATTTTTCTGAATTCCGCCAAGAATTTTGAAAATGGTCATTTCATTAGGGATATTTTCTTTAGGACAATTTCTTAAATTGCAAATCAAAACGCTTGCGTACTCGACATACTAAAGCGTTAAAAAAGAGCGTGTTACTACAGAAATTCAGGATAAAGTAGTTGTTCTCGATTTCATTTCAAATTTTGTTTTTGCACGCTCGTGAAAACGGCTGAAAAAAAGTAAAGAAATTTTTTGAAATAATTTCGTAACAGAGGTTGCTCGTAAGCTGGTGCTCAGCCTGCAAAGGTAAAAGTGGTCATGTTAGAGCCATTTTCCCTTCTTGAAAAGGGCACAAAAAGTGATAGCTGTGGAGACAAAAATATATCAATTAATTTTAGTATCATTATTGAACAAGTTTTTTCGTTTATGAAAACAATACTCATCATAAGTTATTTAGTGTCTGCTTGTTATTATATTTTTTTGCAATATGTAAAACACTTGACAGATTTTAACGAAAAAGCAGTACACAATAGTATGATAAAAATGCTTCTTAAAAACAATATTTTTCTTTCCTTTTTTCACTACATTTGCTTGCAAGCGTGATCATATATATCGAATATGTGGAAAAAGCGATGTCAACTAAATAATATTATGTATATATATGAGGATAAAGCGGAATAAAAAAGCGGTTTGTATATATTTATGTACTACACGAATGAGAAAATTTATATTAGTTTACGGGATGGGTAGGAAAATCAACCGAAAAACAACATAAAAAATAATGCAATCAGGGACAAATTACATTTGACAGTTTGAAAGAGAAGGAATTAAGGACAAAAGTACAGACGTATACAAAACAGCTTGTTACTAGAAAAATAAAACAACTAGTCAGGTCAGAATTGCGCTTGAAAGAAGACATAAAAGCCATGAGTTAAAAAACAATGAAAGAGTAGTAAAAATAGGAGCTACAAACGACAAAGGACAAAAATTTGGAGGAAACAAATATTTCATATCAAACATTGAGGTGTCTCACGAAGGGGAAGATATCTCTCTGCAACTAATAATGAGAAAGGCATTTCGAAGTAATCCATAAATAATTTTCACCCAATACTAAATTTAACTAATACTCTCAGATATTTCAATAAAACTTTATTTTCTGATGAGAAAATAAATATATTTTAATACAGGTAATCTATGGATGTCCATAATGTGTTAATCTGACTTTCAAGGGCAAATGTAATTAATGTGACATTTTCACTGTCTAAAAAGTACACTATAATTATAATAAAATACATAATTAAAAAATTTAATTTATTTTAATAATGCTGTAAAGTATATAGTTAAATATAAATATTTTTCATCCAAATTACAAATTTTTACATGATTGTTTCTCCATTTCTTGACATATTTGTCTATGTACTAGGTTAAAAAAGTGATCATTTTATAAAAGCACCTGCATATTTCCATTTATAATGTGGACAATCAGCTTTTAATTTTTGAAGAACTTTTAATTTGAGAAGTAGACAGAAAACGACATGCCTGACCCAGGATTAGTTCCTCGAGATACGCAATCATGGGAATATTTCAGATGTCGGATGTGATTTGTTCGCTAATTAACTGCAATTACGTTTCCATGTAAACGTCTCATTTTATATTTTATTGAAGTTTGAGTCCAAAATAAATAATTATACCTTGCGATGCTAATAAATATTTTTATAAAGATAATATTAACACATTCTTAGTTGATTTCCATAAATTGGAAGAAATGAATAAACAAAATTATACATTGGTTTTGCAAAATTTTATATTTTACCTCATTTCAAAGTTTCAACACATTTTGTTAACAAATACATTGAAAATCATGTCACTTGTAAAACAATATTTTGAATTTTTGTGACATATGTACACCTACGGTGTTCGTTTGAGGTGGGTACTTATTTGGTGCGTTCCTTAGGTTTACGAAATCATTTTCAAATACTAGCTATTCGGATTTTGAGCATATGCCATTTTTTAAAACACCTAAGTTACCAATTACTAAAAAAATGCAATTGTGACTAAATTCTAAAGCAAAAAATCACCTCCTCATAATTTAATTTTGAATTAAATTGGAGATAGTTCACATGGGTATAACTCGTGTATTAATACATTTTGAAACTGCACAACCATTTACATTAAAGTAAGGTTTCCTTTTAGGACGATCATATTGTACGAAACTCATCTCCTTCTCACAATTTGTTTAACAGAGCTTGCCAGTTACGAGATTATGAATATATCAAGCATGTTTTCATAATGTAATAATCATTAGGACTAGTGATAATGGAAAGCGTCATAGAAAAAGAAAACTATAATTTGCACAAGTCAGTTGTTTTTATTTTTTTTATTTTTGTAAATTGCATTTACTAGACTTTATGCATCGAATTCAGGTCCATCAGTTGAACATTAAATATGATCATATTAACATTCATGAAGAGAGTTATCGAAACATTCGTACAGTTTAATTAAATGCATCATTTATTCATTTCCATCATAGTCAGTTAGAACCTGATTGTAACATCAATAGCAGCAAGAACGAATCACATCTCATCCATCTGTCTCGGCAAGGGACTTCCAGGTATCAGAGCAGGGCAGTAGCACAACCTCCTAATATAAAAAAAAGAAAAAAGAAAAACGAAAAAAAGAAACAACTCTTATGCAGCGAGACACGACAATTCTTTGCAGCGCAACGCGCGGATCAGAAAAGAAAAACAAAACAAAACGAAACAAAGAAACAAACGAGAAGAAAGGTCAAGGTTCCCACGGACGACAAGATGGCGGCAAGACTTACCTAAGATGGCGACCACTTCGTCGTCTTGGATCACCTCGAGTGAGCCGGTGACGATGAAGCAGAGCGAGTCGATGCTTTCGCCCGTGTGGTACAGCAAGTCGCCCGGGGCCGAGTGCGACATGGTGAAGTGCATGGCGAGGGCGCGCAGACACCCGTCCGACGCCAACCGGAAGGCAGGGTGTTCGTTGAACACCTTCCGGTTCAAGTGCACGCAGATGTCGGCCTTCATGTCCTTGGGACAGTAGTTGAGGACCTGCGGGCCAGCGGAGAGGGTCGCGTCGACAGGGAATCTCGGAGCGGGCGGATTACAGGCGAGTGAAAAAGAAGTCACTAAAAATATCCCCGAGCCAGAAAAAAAAATCCCCAAACCAAAATGTTACACTATCCTCGAAAAAACTGTAATTAATTTAATAAACTGAAATGATTAATTGTTTTGATTGTTGGGCACCGTTATGTAGTGGTTTTGTCATCAACCACGGTTTCAGGGTCCGCCATTTTCAATGCCACCTCGGGAATGGATGTTTGATCTAGCGTTGGGGCCTATCTCATCCACCAGGTAGCACCATAAAAACATTTCCAGCCCACTCCCAGTTCGAAAATATATATGTGTGAGTGCAATGAGTGTAACTTACGTACCAGCGTGAGTAATCTTCTAAATGGGCTTACTAGTCACCACCAAACGTCCCTACCTGTCAAAAGGGTTTCAGCGGTTCCTTGGGCACACGAGACACAAGCGGCAGGAGACAGTTCTTGCCCGCAACGGAGACGCAGCGGGGTTACAAAATGGAGGTTAGGATCAAATGGAGCAGGGGACGTCAAACGATAACGGAGAGGTTAAGTACACCTAAAATGTCCAGTGATGATGAATAAATGTGATTTTGTTTTAGTGTAAATGAGTTTAGTATTACAAACATTACTTGTTGTACAATGTGTCAATGTTTTATTGAGTTTTCAATGCGTTTCTATTTTTGTTTAAGGACAGTTAACTGCTAGTTCTCCTGTCCCCTCTAATTGTAGGTATATACGGCCTAAAATATTGAAATATTAAATGTTTAACTTCTATAATAATAAATATTATTTAATGAATATAATTGTAATTAATAATGTAATAATATACCTTTTGTTCAGTGCTAATCGGGACCAATGATGGTCAAGATAATCTAAAACCTAAGATATACACCGAAATGTTTAAATTTTAATGTAATACATTATTTTTTGCAGAACTATGCAACGAATCTATGTGGGATCACATCAAGTGTGAATATACAGAAATAGTAAGATTAATAAAAACAATAAACTAACAACTCATTGGCGTGTTTATCTATGATTGTGTCTTATACTTTAATTACCGTGGAAAATAATTGTATAAACATTTCAAATTTGCTACTACCTTAACAAATGCATTCATATCTGACGATTTTTCAATGAATGCACTACAACGGAAAATATAGTATTCGTTTTATTACATAATTATTATAAATCCTAAAATATTCTCGGCATTTTACCAATTTTTTAGTCTCTTATTCACGGCAATTGATTTAGTTTAGCTTATTTTTCATAGTAATTAGCTTATCTAAATAAAAAGGCAAGAACTAAACATGACACATGAAAATTAGCTTAACAGCGTTTCCCAATGCGTTAAAAATGGACCAAAATAACATACGAGTCAAACGAATGTTGTTATGGAATTCAACTCGTAACATAAAAACATAAAGTCAAACCAAAACAATATAAGAGACAAACCGCTATTTTAACACTAGCGCACTAATGCCATTCCGATGCCGGGAAACCACAAATAATGGGAACAACGGCACTGACGCAAGCGGGCACGTGCTATTTTTGAAGAACTATTTTAACATTCGTTATGTTGCTCTGATTCACAATTTTTATTACAAATATAGACAGATACTAAAAAAAGGGTTGCAACGACTTTAGAGGTAAGTGAATGTTGGAGGTTTCATGATGGGATTACTCATAGCGGCAGTTTCGAGTTGTTTTCTAAAGATCCGATAAGCGTTAAAAGATGAAATTATTTCAGTCTAATTTATACGAGCTATTTACGGTCGTTTCTTTATTAACACTGTTGAAAAGTTCCTTGTAGTAGCTTTTAAGAAAAAAAATTAAATAATTTATTTATATCAAACGAATTCAAATGTTGAATTCATTTTCAATAGCAATATTAAATCGAATCAATTTAGCACCCAACCACAATTTGCTACTTACATTTTGTAAAATTAGTTAATGTATATTTTCATAAACAAACAGTTATTACTAAAATGTTCGCAAGAATTACGACTAAGAACAATAAATTACTACAATGTTTGAATATTTGTGTCTTTGCGGACTTTTCCTTTTAATGAGTAAAACAACCTTTCCCCCCACGAGAAATAGCCACAAAATATTAAAAATTAAAAAAAACTACTAATAAAGATGTACTAAAAGTAGTTTCACCTAAAACTTCAATAAATATTAACGACATGGAGGTTGATCTTTAGGGACAATTGCAATGCTGAAGACAAACTGGAACACTTCGAAATTGGTTTATAAACATAGAACATAAAATTAACCCAGATTGTCCCAATACTGAAACGAAAAACACACATATAAATACAGTAATGCAGTTGAAACATTTCTTGTAATTAATAAACAGTATACATCATATATAATATTTTACACAAAGATAACGTGAAAATCGCTTAAAAAATTACATAGAGAAAAGAAGAAACAATTTAAAAATATGACACATCTCATGCGGAAATAAGGGAATAGTTCCATTGATCAGGCACACACAAGCAGGAAAAACAAAAATACGTCGCAGCTATATTATTTTCAGAAACTAGTTGCACGATTTGTAAAGAAATGAGAGACGTGCTTTATTTTCTATGAAAAGGTTATGTTTGTCGTCTACAAACTCTTCGTAATAAATTATTACGAATAGCAACAATTTATAACAACCACCTACCTAAAGATCTTGGAATACGTCCAATCATCACACAGATTGCTAAAGTGTCTCCTTCCTTTAATCCAAAAAACTTCACACATTTCCTTGGAAATTGATAATTTGATATTGTCGATTACGCACGACTTAAAAATAACTTCCTTCTGTTTCACTTTCCAATTAAAATACTGTATATTATCCTCATCTAATTCAGTGACTAGAACTTCTTCACCCTCAACTAATTTCCATTCTTTCAAATTTTGAGCAAAACGACCATATAAAAAGACCATACTTTATTTTAGACAGCGTTTCACTTCCGAAAAATTAATTTCGAAAATATATTTGTTTTAACATTAAAATTTTGACCATATTAACACTACATTTACTGTAAAATGTATTGCTAAATTTAAATAAACACCTGAGGAAAACACCGTCTGGTTGAAACGTAAAGTATGGTTTGTTTGTCTTGTTATTTTGTCGTATTGCTCAATTTGTGAAAGTAACAGACAAGAATACTACATCATACTTTTCATTCTGATTTATTTCTGCTTTCTTCAGTAAAGCAATTTCTAACTTCATAAAAATAACGTGCCTATTCGCCGGAATGAATTGCTTAAACTTCGTGTTCGTCCATTTTATCAAACAAGACTGAAGAGTTCAGCCCTGAAAAGGTATAAATTAACAAAAAACCCTGTAATGAGACCACCAATAAGATATCTTTGCCTGTGAATTGGTGTCGATGAGTTGCGAATTAACATTTTTGAGTGCATACCAATTCTTTCATTGTGTTTAATACAATTAAAAGTCAAATAAAGCACTTTCTGTAATGAAGACATGCAGCAGTACTCTATAAACGCTTCGCACTATTAAACACATTTTATTTCCATCGAAGTAGGCACTCTTCTAATATTGCTGTATAACACTGTCGATCTAATTTACTTAATTGGTTTTTATTGAAGGAATCATTTTTACTTTACTGCAAAACTCACATGTCGTTGGGTTAGCTGTACTATATGCGTATGGAATGTAATAGAATTAATAAAAACTGTTTATCACACAAGCGCTTTCATGTTTGGCATGTTAACAATAATGAAAAAGGTGTTGAATATTTGAAGGTACCATGGAAATTCAATCACTTTATTTCTTACACAACAACTATTAAAGTGCCTTCGTTCGACTACAATGTGTTCGAGAATCAAAAATCAATACAAAGAACAATGATCTGAAAACAGCCATACATTTTATTTGTCTGGTTTGGTATTGACTCCGTAATAATCATTAGGCGGATGCAGAGCATATAATGGAAACGGCTGGGTTGACGGCAGAGTTCAGAGTATTACATACGATAAATTTAATTAAATGTCTCCGCGCAACAAAAAGCTGAACGAAAATAAATCAAATGGAACTAAAGACTCAGCAACAGCATTAAATGATAAAAAATAAAACTGTAAAAATACTGGTGTAAATGATCATAAGGAAGGGGAAATATTAATTCCTAAAGCAACACATTTTGAAACTGCCACGAGTCGGAGGACAAAGGAAGATCCAGACAAAACTAGATATACATTAAGTCGCAACTCGCAGTGACTGTTTATCGATATGCGGAAAAAGCAAGAAAGTAAAATAAAAAATAAGAAAATGTAGAAAGCTAATCTAAATAAAAATGAAGAAGAAGGAGGTAGAAATGAGATGGAAAAAATTGAAAGAAAGACGAGAAGAAGTAGAAGAAAAAACATCAAATGTCGAACGATGAATGAAGGTAATAATAATAATAATAATAATAATAATAATAATAATAAGGCAGATCCGATGGCAAAGATTGCTAAGGCACTAGTGCCATAGCTCTCTCGAATAGAAGATCACAGGTTCGAGTCCCGCCTCGGGCATGGTTGTGAAATATGAGTGTGTTTGTATGTTTGTGTGTAACTATTTCGTCATTCAGCATCATCATAATTTCATCCTATCCCCAAGGGCTAACAACCCAGGGGTATAAAAACGGAATCAGCATTGAAATGCTCATTCCCTCTACAGAAAATTAATGTGCACCTACCCCGATAATAAAGTCTGACCCCTATGGAATGCACGTATCACTGTGTCCCGTGATGGCCGATACGCGATACAAAAAACAAACCATAACAAATCAATAATAATAATAATAATAATAATAATATAAATAATGATAATAATAATAATGATAATAATAATAATAATAATAATAATAATAATAGCCGATCAGATGGCCGAGATCGCTAAGGCAGTAGTGCCGGAGTGGTTTCGGACCAGAAGATCGCGGGTTCGAGTCCCGCCTCGGGCATGGGTATATTTGTGTGTTTGTGTATGTCTGTATGTGCTGTCCTTTCACCCCCATTACCATCATATTATCATTTCATCCTCCATACCCCCAGGGCTAACAACCGTGGGGGTTAAAAACCGGATCCAGCTGAAAATGCTGGTCCCCCCAAAAAATTGTCGCAAGCACCTGCCACCGTGAGAATAAATAAAAACTGGGCCACGGTAAAGGCAGGATGCTTGCAAGCGTGGTCCTAGTTGGCCGATTAACGAAAAAAAAAAAAAAAATAATAATAATAATAAGAAGAAGAAGAAGAAAAATCATAAGAAGAAGAAGAAGAACAAGAAGAGGAAGAAGAAAGAGCATGTAGTAAGAAAGAAAGCTAGTAATTACAAAATAAGATAAATCCAGGAAGAAGAAGCGAAATGCATCCAATATTCCGCGGACGTGGCCCGCGCCCTGCTGGCGCCCCTGCAACTGTATCGAGTAATTCTTCGCGGCGGGCGGCGCGCGGGCGCTGTTTTAGTTATCAGTCCGTTTGTACCTTTCGGAGCCACGGCGTCGTAACCAAGTTTTACTGCAGTTCCCAACTTGGCCGTTATCGCGCAGCACGCGCGCTCGGCGCCTGTTGGCCGCGAAACGGCGGCGGGCGCCCGCGCCCACTCATTTGTCTGCTTGTTCGCCGCCTAAGCGCGAGCGATGGGGTTGGGGGCGGGGGGTGGGGGGCGGGGGGGGCGTGGGACTGCAGGGTGGTGGTTGGAGCGCGGGGGAGGCTTCGGGGCTTTCGGGGCTGTGACGGTGGTGGCGACTTTGGAGGCGGTGGGGATTTTATGGGATGGTCGGGGCGATGGGAACGGTGGGGGCGGTAGGTTGGGGGGGGGGGTTGGAGGCGGTGGGAGTGTTTGGGGCTGTGGAGCCGGTAGGATAGTGGGAGCGTTTGGGGAATTTCGAGAGTGTTGGGGGCGGTGAGGGTTTAGGGGCGGTGGGGTCAGTTGGGTCGTTGGCGAGTGAGGGGGTCGTTGGGGATGAGAGGGTCGTTGGGGCAGAGGGGGTCGTTGGGGGCGGAGGGGGTCGTTGGGGGCGAAGGGAGTCGTTGGGGGCGAAGGGAGTCGTTGGGGCAGAGGGGGTCGTTGGGGGCGGTAGGGGTGGCAGGATTAGCACGTCGGTTCTTTGAATAATGGTTGTTTGATTGTGTAATTCGTGGCGTGGCAACAATGTGGGTTTGTTGGTTGTTAGTGATTCCGGGCGCGTCAACTACCAAGGCCATTTGTCCCGTAAGTGTAGTGCATGCTCTTCTCGGTACTGGCGGTGATCTTCTCCCACTAGATGTCTAGATCCGGTGCCGACCTACCGTCGGCCATCGGAGTTTTCCCCCAACCAGCGGGCACCGACAGGCCCCAGCGGGGACAAGCTTTAAGCTTCCTTCCGGTCTTCCGGTATGTTTGCTAGTGCAGTGAAAATAAGTGTAAATGAGGGGTAAGAATATCACAAGGAATGGGAAGAAAAAACATCGCTTGTGGCCCGTACTCCATTTGTTAGGCTACTGTGCCGGCATTCGCCTGGTGTTGATCGGAGAAACCACGGAAAACTACCGATCAGGCCAGCCGTTAGTCGTCGCGGGAAATGTCCTCCAGACAGAGACTGAATTTCGGAGATTTCTATTGGCCTATTGTCTACATAGAGTCGAATATCTTGCTCGAACTCGAATCTAGGACTTCCCGGTCAGAAGCACTGCAGTGACATCAGTTGAGTAATGGCGGCGGAAGGAGAGGGGGGAGGTTAGGGTTCCGAAGGTGACGGGGTTTTGGGGGCGACGGGATCAGACAGAAGTATCAAGAAGCAAATTGTGTGATCCAATAACATTTCTTTTAGAAACAAATAGCTGCCACGACTACTGCCCCAACCCTTGTAATTGTCAAGTTTCTTATATGATTCTAAATAAGTAGATAGGAAACGAGCTCCAGGGCGAGTCATGTGTTTTGAGGTGAAGGGGAAGAACCTTTCCTCGGAGATCTCTTGGTGTGAGCAATTATCTGGTCGTGATTTCCTGGAACTATAAACTATATGCTCTACAAATGGAAGGTAGTCATTAGTGACAGTTTTGATATTTTAGAGTTACATGTACCATATTTCCTACCAGAATTAAAAGTTTCCATTTTCTCACCACATGACAGGATAACCTCTGACCAAACGCTGATAACCCTTGACCGTCTATTGATTCCTTGCATTCCCCAAACATTAAGTGGACATGTATCTTATCTCTCACTTGCGATTCTTTTGCCAACCGTTCCATGTGATGGGTATGATTGAGCGCCGATAGGTGTGGTAGGGAAACAGCTGTAAATCTAACTTTCAGGGCATACGCAGTGAAAGCTCCTTACTACGCAAAACATCAACTGCCAATGTTACAAAGCGCATGGCGACATCACGTTTAAGGACAAGAGACATTGGTGGACGGCAGCCGATGGTTGGAACATAGCTATGCATCAACATCGTAGCGTATGCACAATTCGATTTTTGTTCTATGCGGTTCAGCTACAGTATTTTTTTTTTTTTGGTCCTCGTGGCTACTTCATCCACTTCTGCAGGAGAACGATGTGGAAATTTCGGCGGGCGTCGCCGGCGGCGGTGGCTTAACCGTGAAATACCGCCAGTCGTTTGTCAATTGGCCGCGCGCCGTTGCCATGGAGACCCGTGCAATCGCCGCGCCGCCGCTGTTACTTCTGCTAATGGGGTTCGACTGAGTTCGAGCGAAGTCGTTGTGTCGGATATTCAGGGTATTGCCACGCGTTGGCTGCGCCTTTTTTTAGATTAAAAATAGTCTACGTCCGAGTACGACAGACTTTGTTGAGGTCCATCAAAAAGCTGTATTGGGAACCAATAACACCTTTCCAATTTAACAATTCAATAGCGCTTTATTTAACGGGGCGAAACTGAGGCCATCAGACCTGCTCTTCCGCCTGACCACGCAAATTTTGCTACTCCTTTCTCAGTACAGTGAGGAAATAGGTATAACTCGGGCAACGAATCAGTCGATTATAACTCAGCTTACATGCTTCTTTTAGGGTAGTGGATATATTTCATGCAGTTAATCCACAACGTAGGACAGACAGCTTGACTGTTCCTTCGAAGATGTATAAAGGATTTTTCGCCCACAAACATCTACTGCTTTGTTCGTGTTTTAATGCAATAACGTGGGTTTAACACTCCGATACACTAAAAGTTACACCACCCAAGCCATAGGTTTCGTCATCAAATTTTGTGTGTTCCCATATTTACCATTTAAGCTATAGCACTCTTAGAGGGGTTTCACTGAGTTCGAGTAAAGTCATTGGGCCGGATATTCGGAACATTGGAACACGTTGGCTGCGCTTTATTTTGAGATTAAAAATAGGCTACGAATCACTGCAAGAGTGTTTGACGGGATCCATCAGAAATTTGAATTGGGTGCTAATAGTACCTTTCCAATTTTCTCTGCAGTTTAATGATAACTAATTGATGAGTGGTGATACTCAGGCAATCATACCTACTCTTCCTTCTGTCCTCGAAAATTTTGATGCGTTCCTATCCCCGGTAGTGAAAAGATGAATCTTGGGCGACGAAACTGACGTTAAGCATTTAGTTTACAAATTCTATTTTAGGGTAGTGGTTATTTTATATGTAGTAAATCTACAACATCGGGCATCCGGCTTTACCTCCCAAAAAAGGGTTTTTACCCTTAAAAATCTACAGCTTCCATCGGGGTTGAACCCACGAACTTCAGTCCGGCATGCTAAAGATTACACCACAAAGCCTGCAACATTAGGTTTCGTCATCAAACTTTTTATATACCCCTAATTACTATTTCAACTGAAGCACATTTAGAACATTATTGATGTAGACGGCATTGCAGTTCGACCAAGTGTGACAGAAGTCATTGAGCCGAATATTCAGAGCGTTGCCTACACTTTTCTTTTGAATTTAAAATAGTCTACGCCCGAGTGAGACAGTGTTTGTCGGGGTTCGCCAGAAAGCTGTATTGGCATCTAATAGCACTTTTATAAATTTTTTGAATTCAATTGAATGATGCCTTATTAAACTTCGCGAGACTCAGGTCTGCTCTTCGGCCTGACAACATTAATTTCGCTTTGCGCTATGCACCATCTGGTAGCGAAAGAAGCTACAATGTCTGTGGTGAAACAGGCGATTAGAATTTAACGCACTCGCTCCTTTTAGGATTGTAAAGCTTTTACAAGCAGTGAATCTACAACATGGGACAGCAGGCTTTACTTTCTCGTGGAAGGAAAGCGTAAGAAGGAATTTTTGCCATTAAAATCCACGACTTTGATCATGAACTTTGGTATAACAGCGCGATACATTTCTCTATTTATATTTATTAAAACGACTGCTGCAATAAGAATTTATCATTTAGAAGACAATTAAGTTTAGTTGATGCTACTCTTTCCTAATTTTGTATTCATCGTCTTGCGTGTAGTTCTCTCATAGAATTTCGAGCGGACTACGATCCAATTTTTAGCCACTCCAACAAATTGAAATAAATATTCAACATTCGAAAAGAGAATTTAAAAATCAGCCTTGACAGAGAAAATCCTCTTGTTATGACATTTTGAATTTACAGTCCGATCCAATACCCATGCAAATGCTTGGACTTTTGACCTTTCGCCGTCCTTCGTGGCTGTTGCGTTAACAAATTGCATTTTTAATCTGGATAGCCGCGAATATTAGAGGTATTAAAGATACGCTTCTCATTAAGGCGAACACGTACTGACAATGATAGTCATGATTTGGGCGTGACTAAGACGATGTTTAAATACAAAGTACATAGATCAGCAAACATTCCGCACTTTGTAAATCATTGTTTCAAAGTGAAAATAGTTTCACGCTGCAATCCAACATCTAATGAGCAACTTCTGAGCTTTTAGAATCCACAATAAATTTCCACAACAAATGTTTATATATATAAAACGTTTAGTAGAAGCATTATGATATAAGTCAGGTGCAATCAAATTACCCGGTACAGGAAATACTCGTAATCAATTTAATGATTCATAGAATTCCAGATTATTCACGTTTTGATCACGCATAATACGGAGCGTATACGGCCAGAAGCGATAAATATTTATATGAACGCACGTGAAACGGGATTATTTTAAATAGGGCGCATTTTGTAGACTAGATTCTAAGGCACTTTAGTTGGGTTTAAGAGCCTAAGACAAAATTTATAAGATCAGCTTGACACAATGGTAATAAGTGTTGAAGAGTATCGTGTGTTTTTTATTGCATGTTATCCGCTGATTTTTGAATAGAATAAGTTATAGAATTCTTCGTCTTCATTTCATTTATGTACGCCTGATTTCCATTTCATTGCCACATTTTATTATACCGCATTTAGTTGAATCTGCATAGACGGTGACTGACAAATTGTACGAAGTCATTATCTTTATTTAGTGTTTTATAGGATGTTTTAGGCCAGGAGTCGACAGAATTTACAGCGACTGAGCTACTTCATGACATCAACTGATGCTACTGCAGTGCCAATGACCGGGAGAATTCGACAGTCGATAAGATAGAATTTTCCACACAAGCTACTTAGCTAGGTCGAATTCAGCCGCTATCTGGATAGGAATTTCAGCGCCCGGCTTTTCCCAACGGTAGTTTTTCGTGGTTTCTTCGATCAACGCCAGACAAATGCCGGCTGTAATGGTTAAGATCAACGCCAGACAAATGCCGGAGCAGTACCCTAACAAACGGGCCACGGACCGCACGCGATCTTTCCTTCCTCTTCCTTGCCCTACCCTCGCCCCTTACACTAGCATGCACCACACTCCACACATGGCGGGAGACCGGTGGGGAGCTTAGAGCTCTTCCCGGCTGTGATGGTTAAGATCAACACCAGGCGAATGCCGGAGCAGTACCCTAACAAACGGGCCACGCACCGCACGCGATCTTTCCTTCCTATTTATCTTCCTAGTCATATCCTCTCCCCTTACACACATTTACACTAACACGTACTACACTAGCTCACACGCCGAGAGACCGTTGGGGAGTTTAGGGCTTGTCCCGGCTGGGCGGTGGTGGTGGGAGATACCTGTTTAGGGAAACCTCCGGTCGGTCAGAATCTCACCATTCACTGGGGGAATACCTCTGCCACCTCCCGAGCAAATACATGCACTACACTCACGGGAATAATGGCCCTAGTAGTTGACGCTCCCAGAGCCACTAACAATCAATCAATCAGTCAATCAATCCTAGTTCAGGGCGTTATATGCGCGTTTTGTTACAGTGAAGTACACAACATTTAATGATTCCCACGCACTCTAGACCTGCATTCCTGACGTGTTTCTTTGAGATAGTTAACCTTCCTCGCATTCCACGCTGTAGGCCCGCCATTTCCTCTACGAGTCTCACGTTTCGCTCGGACCGGAAATGACACAGCGCGAAATGTGGCGCCTGGCCGCATCTCTCGTCTTCATCTTCACGTCATCGGTTCCGGCGGCGGGGAAGCGGCAGCAGCGATGTAAACGTTAGGTGACGCCAAGACACGAAATTGAAGACCGAAGCAATAGCGCAGGTAAGAGGGGTACACGAAAGAGTAATTGGTGAAAGGAAGGTTAGTACTGTCGGAACAGGTTAGTGTGGCGGTGGGGGTGGGAGTTGGTTGTCGCGGTAGCGGAGGCAGTGGTGGCGGTGGGAGACGATTTTGGTGGGAGACTTTCGATTCATTGATTGATTGATTGGTGAATCCGGTCGCGGCAACTGGAAATGTCGTTAATTCCGCGAGTGCACGTTATCTTCTCGGATGGTGGCGGTGATCTGCACCCACTGGATGGTGAGTTAGGACGCCGACCTACCCACCAGCTAGCGGGTTTTTCCCAACAAGGTGTCTCCCACAAGCGGGGCACCGCCCCAGCCGGGACAAGCTCTAAGCTCACGACCGGTCTCCCGGCATGTGTGGAAGTGTAGTGCATGGAATTGTATGTGCACGTCAGGGGTGAAGGTAGGAAAAGGAACAGGAAGGATAGATCGTTATCGTGGCCTGTTCGTTAGGGTACTGCTCCCACTTTCGCCTGGTGTTGATCGGAGAAACCACGGAAAATTAGCGATCAGAGCAGCCGGCCGCAAGAATTATTCTCCAGACAGCGGCTGAACTCGACGTGGCTATGAAGCTAGTGTCGAAAACTCTGCCAGTGTAGTCAAAACGCTGCCATTTACTCGAACCTAGGACCTCCCGAACAGAGGCACTGCAGTGACATCAGTTGATGCCCTGAGACACCTCTCACGGTACGCGGAGCCCTTGATAGTGGTGGTGGAGGGGGCGGCGATGGCGGCGGCGGAGGTGGGGGCGGTGGCGTGGGGAGATTCAGAGGCAGTAATGGATGCAGCGATGGGGGGGGGATGTGACGGCCGTGCGGGGGACAGCGCCATACCTTAATTTCCGGCCATCTACATGTTTAAATACCGCAACTCCTTCGAGATGCTGCATCGAACTCGGATGGGTCCGAGTTCGGCAAACGGTTATGTCGAACGAAAGTGGCGTCACGAATATAGACGGTTTCCTCTCGACCTATCACGCGTATCGAATCGAACACGCCCTCGATCTTGGTTTCGGACTGCGAGTCTGCTGCCGCTCTGACTCGCAATTCGACATCGAAGTGCAAGGTGAAATGTCGTTTATTTATTCATGGTTTGGAAGATTTGCAGCGAGACGGTTTAATATCTATAGTTAGCGTTTTGCGTTGACAATGTTGTTCCCCGAAAAACACATGAACGCTGCAGCACTACTAAAGACAGAAAATATTAACGGTTGTGAATTTACTACTCCAACTATGCCATGGTTAACGTTCATTGCCGCATTCCAGTCTCGACTGTGGTGGATTTTCGAAACAACTACATAGCTTGATTGAATTTAGACGCTTTGGGGGAAATCCTCGTGGTAAACTGCTTTGATAGGTATTTTCCCATGTTTTTCCGTTGAACACCACTCAAATGCCAGAGCATAGTCCTCACAGAGCATCCTCACAGACGAGCCAAGGTCTGATCGAAATCTTTCCTTTCCTTTTCTCGTTCTGTCCTCACCCCTTACTTACACGTACATTCAATACACTAGCACAGAGGACGGGAGATCAGTTGGGAGCTTACAGTTCGTCCAGTGCCCTGGTGGGGGAGATATCTCGAGAAGCAAAATCTCACAATTCAACCTGAAGGTCAGAGTCAGACCTTACAGTTCAGTGCAGGAACACGCCGCTACAGTTTACAAATGAACTGTGACTAAATTATTTGACGCACCCGGATACACCAAGTACACCCTCCAGTTATAAAGTATTTTACTTTCCCAAAAAATGCCTCTATACCTCGAGTTGAAACTTAGTGGCTAGTACGTTTATACATCTATTGTCTAACAACCCCATTTTCAACTCAATCGTCATCAAATCTCTCCGGTGCAGCAATCACATTGCCATATGATGATGGAAACGATATCAAATGATGTGAAAGGCTTCACGCGACGACAGACGTACGCATTATTTTGGCTGTCCGCGAGACACTATTTCAAAGTTTCTACAATTCCTCCAACACAAACTCATAAAATATTTTTGTAATTGGATTCAGAATGAAACTTTAATACTAAAATATTATGAAGAATTTTCTAATATTTCTAAAACTACGAAATAGAAATGCTTAATAAAATTTATTACCCCAGTTCTTAATGTTTTGGGATTAGGAACCAATTTAAAAAAAAAACATATTTTGGATCACAATAAAAGATGAGATATGCGTATAAGAAAGAGAGAACCAAAAGAAAGAAAGGAAGAAAAAGGCAGAAAGAAAGAAAAGAAATAAAGAAAGGAAGAAAGACCGAAAGAAAGAAAGAAAGAAAGACTGAAAGAAAGAAGAAAAAAACGTATAAACACACGAGAATCAAGATGGCAACCGGGATGAAAAGAACGAGACCCCCCCCCCCCCCCACAAAACACGAGCCACTGAGCAAGACCGGCGAGAGCACAGCGCCCCGATCACCGACGCATGTAGTAGGTTTCTAGGGCGCCGAGAGTAGGGCCATCTGCTGGGCCCGGTCGCCCTTCCCCCACCCCTGCAGTCGCATATGCAAACTGCGGCGCTCCCGCCCCCGCCCCCGCCCCATCCGCAGCGCAGCGCAGCGCAGCGCCGTCGTCGGAAGCTATTAGGCAGCTGGCACGCCGCCCGCTGCCACGGCCCCCGATAGCTCTGCCGGGGGCGGCGGGGGCGGCGGCAGTGGCCACGGCGCACACTGGCCTGAACCCGCTCCAAACGCTCATAGATGGAGAAAAAACAAACTATTTGGTTTGATAAATCGTTAATTGTAATGGAGGTTCGACCGGCAGACAGCTGACTCGGCGGGGTCTCTGAAAGGGAGGTCCGTGGGTTCCGGTCCAGACGGTGGACGGTTTTGGATACTAGCTGCATAGCTAGGCCGAATTCAGACGCTGTCTGGTGGAAAACTTTACCGATCGGGCTGCTGTGATTGGCACTTTTACCTCGTTTCTCCGATCAATGTTCGGCGAACGCCTGACAAAGGTTCATGGACCATACACGACATTTCCTTCCTCTTCTTCATCCTATCCTCACCCCTTATTTACACACACACACATGTACTACCACACATGTGGGGAGGCCAGTCGGGTGCATAGATCTTGCCTCGGCTGGTGCGAGGCCTCTGAGGGAGACACCTAGAGGAGGAAATCTCCCTAGTGTAAGTCAGCGCCTGCGATGGAATGTTCACAAAGCAACCGTGCCTGAAAACGTGTTTTAATCGATTGATTCAGTTTCGAATCGCTTCCTTGCACTCTACAAAGTTTTGAACATATAATAAAATTGCTCGTGTAATTCGAACCGGCTCCACGGGATTCAAGACAAAAGTAATTTTCAATTAAAAAATTTAATTCTATTTAAATCAGGGTTCTGAAAATTATTTTAAAAAAATATTACTAAATCGAGGTTGGAGCCAGATACAAACGTTTGTAGACGAAAAAAATTCTCCTAGATCTACAATTCTGCATCCCCTCTTCTCTAGAATTCTCCTCCAAGCATCCGCTGAATTGGGTCCAGGGTATCTAGCTAGTTTCAAAATCCCGTCACCTTTGGCCCTCGAACACTAGATCTCTCGGTGAGAGACACTGCAATGCAAAACACTACTACCTTGCGCCGGTGACATGTGTGGCAGTGTAGCGCATGGACGTGTGAGTGTGTGTAAGTGAGGTGTGAGGATAGGGCGAGAAAGAGAAACGAAAGATCGCGCCCGATCCGTAGCTAGTTTGTTAGGGTACGGTGCAGTACCGATCAGAGCAGCTGGCCTCTAGAATTCGCCTACACACCGAAGCAGAATTCACCTAGCTATCTAGTTATTGTCGACAGTCTGCCTCCGTGGAAACTCAAATCCTAGGTGAGAGATGCTTCAGAGGTATGCGGGATTGCTGCCTCGGAACTAAACTCAGTCGTTGTATTATAGTTTAAAACGGTCCCCTTGCGTGTGTTCTGTAAGCAAGGTCCAGCCCATTTCGGACCACTGCATGGCTAGGGGAGGGGAGAAACGTTCCCCAGATGGGAATCTCCATCGATGACGCCCGCAACGAGGGTCAGTTTAAAGGTGGAGGTGGAGCAGTGTGAGGACGAGGGTGGGGGAGGGTTTGGTGTGGTAGCGGTAGAGAAGGCACAGTGGCCTCGCACAGCCCCGGACAGCCTAAGTTAACAGTGGTTTGCTAAGAGACCGAATGCTCCGTTTCGCTGCTGAACGAGACGCACATTTCTCCAGAATTTTTTTTTTCAAAGAAAAAAAAAGATCAGACTCGTCTCTTGAATGGCAATAGTACCGGGTTTGAATTCCCATTTCAATCTGGATTTGCCTGCCTTGAGGGCTAGCAGACAGATTTCCAGACTCAACATTTCTGCTGATTGATTATTTCGTGTTTTCTGACGCGTCAACTGCTATGGATATTAGTCCCATAAGTGTAGTGCATGCACTTTATCGAGTGACTTAGACCTCATGTACGTGCATCGCATTAAAGCTAATGTTGGTGATGCTTTGATGATCCAAACCGGTCTGAAAGTCTATTAACTGTAAACGTAATAAATATATTCTTAGAATGATTAACCTTCTGCTAATTCGCCAGTTCAAACCTTGTCTGCTCGAAAGAGTCTCAGACAAGGGCGGGCGCCTGAGCTGGCTCGGTGCTCAGCTCCAAGCTGCGTCGGGTGTTATATCGAGGCGGGGGTGGTGGGGAGGGAAGTCTTGTCATTCGGAGCCTATGGCTGTTAGATATTCAACCGCCCCGTATTCCCCTCCCGAAGCCATTTCCCCTACCGGTAGCTGACGTCCATACCCCTCCACGCAGCGCGCGAACGAATTTCTGGGCTCGTGAAGCGGAATCGGCTCGGGGCGGCTCGCGGAGCCATTGAGTTGAGCAGGCCTGCTCTACTCTATCGGCTTTCGAAAAAAATATGACTGCAACACTGGTTTCAAAACCGGACGGTATGACCATTTCTAAGTACATATATCGAAAGAAAAATAAAACAAATAAATATAAAATAATACATTTTTCAATATAATTCTTGCGGTTATATGCGGCAGTTCAAACAACGCGCCGACGTGACGGCGGGAAGCAGCTTCCCCGAGTGTATTTAATGGCTGTCCGGGTGACGGAATGCCCCTTACGCCCTGAGGAAGGTCGCAGAATGGCGACCGAAACGTCGGCACCTTTGCCGTGGACGCAGCGTCACCCGGATAGCCCATTAAATACTGACTCCGGTCGCGGAAGCCTACGCTCTCTGCATCCCCGAAGTTTGTAGGAACGGCGTACCGGCAAAGGCGCCGGCCAATGGGAAACGAGGCGGGGCGTTGCGAGGCTATGCGGGTACTGGGAATAAACCCGGGCACCGCCACCGGAGTAGCAAGGAATGTATTCGAGACATCCGGCGTATCTACGGGAGTCATTGAAGTTTTCGGATAGTGGTCGTAACTTGGCATTGTGTTTGAATATTCTACTGGATTAACTGTCGGCTGCGCTACACATTGTACGTCTCTTGGTTTATCGTGATTTTCGCCTTCGTTCTGGATATTCTACTGTTTGTAAGAAATCTGCATGTGGTCTGAATAAAACTTGATGTTGTTACATTGTGTGCTTCCTGGATACAACAATAATGATCGTATTTAAGAATTTACATGCACTGGATGTTGTTGTTCTCCCTTAAACGTACGAATATTTCTTGAAAATTCGTATATCTTGTAAAGCTGAAATAAAAAAAACACAATTTCTCTCTTCAGCACAATTGTCGTCCAAGTCGAAAATACCACAGAGATGAATATTTCTGAAAAACTGTTACTTACCAAAAACAAAACTGCATATTTTTCAGATTATCAACAATTAACACCATTGAACATAAACCAGTAGTATTCCGTCGTACACATCTCTCATTTTCTCTACTAAAAATGTAACACATTCTTAAAAACAATACGCTACACTTAATGACAAAAATGTTAAACCAAAAACAAATCAGTCATTTCACAAAGAATGCCATTCATAACGATAACAATACATATTAAAAGTCTCGATAAGAGAAATAGATATTACAGAAGAATGAAGAAAAGACAGAGGATTTTACATCGATGCGGGGAAAAAAGCAGTGAGGAGACAGCTAGGGGTCGCACATTATCTGCGTGGTCGAAATAGACCAGTCTGAGTATTTAATGAAATTAATTATTTTAACACGTAACACGTATTTTAACGTTGGTAATTTCTAATACACTTAAGTAAAATGTATTTTTGAAATTTTGACAAATTCTTGGACTCTTCCAGAAAAAGGTTTGTTGTACCTTTCACAGCGTTCCGAAAAATACAAATCGAATGCTGAATGTTTGACGGAGAATTTCTCAGCATCTGTGGAATTATTCATTCATTTGTTTTATCGTATAAGTACTAGTGAAGTTCCTGAACATGACAAATTCCAAAGGTCACAGATACTGGATAAATTATTGTACATGTGTTTGTGCTATTTGAATCTAAATTATAAAAAAATATGCTCGTTACAATTACGAAAAAATATATTATTGGAGTTAAAGTAAGTTTTAATTTCAAACAGTTAATATGTAATGACTTAGTTCATATATTGGAATGTAATAATAGTATAAACAAATATTTAACTTAAAAATTAACAAAAATTACAATATCGCAATATTAGAATCATTTGGATGCCATGACATTTATGGAGACCTAAAATAAGTAATTACATAAACAAATAAATAAATAATCTTGACCTTAAAATATATTATAGTATTTACAAAAAAGACATTGAATTCTTGTTATACCTACCATGACACCAACATATGCTAATATGCGTTTTCTATAACATTTTTTCAGACAAAATAAATAAGTTTTTAACAATGCAGTTAGGCTACTGCACTAATCAATTAATATCACGTTCGCCAGTTCCAAATAATTATTTGGTTCTATACACAAAAGAGATACCTAAAATTTGTTGAAATACCGTCTCTACACTGCAATTATGTCAGTCGGATGACTTAAAGTTCTGAGGATCTAAATTTTCTGCGTTATAGCAGGGGCGCACGCGATACAGAAGTGTCGAAAATTGCACCCCAATTTTGTCAATTGACAAATTTGAGTTTTCTCCGTTAGTAATAGAAAAATATGTTTTTTTCGACAATACTTAGAAATATTTTCAAAGCTTCGAATCCCTATAAACAAAAGCTGAATGTTATAGAAAGAGAGAAATCTTCAAGAAAATACTGTGCAGAAACAAATTGTTTCTCTCTTAAATGGCACTATTAAATTTGTTCATTTAATCAAAGAAAATATGATTATGTACTGTACTTACTACCTCCTAAAACGACACACCTGTATATTTTCGAAATATACGCGTAAAGTAGTTCAGACTTATAGAAAATATTTTCTAGCAAACTTTGAAAAAAGTTAATTGATAAACGACACAAAGTACGAAATATTTTATTAAATGTGAAACTTAAAACGTAGTATGGGATAAACATAATTTATTTATTTGTTTCATAAGATAAAGATGTAAGCCTATTTTTAAAATTGAGAGAAATGTTCGAAATAATATTAGTAAACAATGTGATATACATACGAACATGATTTACCAACTTGTAAGGGGATTTACAACCAATGTGTACAACAAATTGAAGTGTTGAATATACTTTAGCTCCATATCGATGTCGATAACACGCAAAGGTGCCTAGTTCATAAGATTGGTTTAATAAAAACACACGGAACATTTAGAACTGAGTATGCTGATAAGCACTTCAACGGATTTGAAACGCCTTTCAAGTATATTCTCGACTGAAAGATCAGAATATAAAAAAAACGTTCTCACGCCTGCATGTCTAATATTGATGACTATATTATGTAAAATATAATTTGCAGAAAGTCAGTTTAAGTTGATAATTCTAAATAACATAATATTCCGACAAAAATGTAAATGCTAAAAAACATTTATTACTTCATGACGATTAAGTCATACGAAATGTAAGTTAAACTTTTCAATATATGAGATGAAATATGTCAGAGTGAGACGTTTCTTGAACAAAATTAATGCGAACCTAGCGGACAAGTAAAAATTTTATAACATTGTTCTACATAAATCGTTCACGGGATAATCATAAGTTTTACTCAAATGGCTGAATGTTTGAGACCTATGAATTTCAACATTACTTAAACTCCACTTCACATATCCTACCTACGATTTCAGTGCAATTAACATGCGTTTGTTTTATTATTACTTTTCAACAAACATGAACATTTTCTCAGGGAGGCGTTAATTAAAAAAAATCATACATCAATTTCACGAAATTTTAGAATTCACGAATATTTATCTTTAGGAAGCCGGCGATATCTTGTTGTCTCCTCGAGGATGGCAAGGCAATCAGTCAATTAATTACTTAATTAATTGAGCCGCAGGCAACACTTATCTTCGTGCATTTGTTTCACAACGCATTTCACTGGCGTGCTTCGTGCATTTTTTCTGATTCAACCCATTTTGATTATTATCTTTGAGAAATATATCATAATTTTAAATAGCACCTAACGAACACTGATGTGTTATTTACACTACATAACAATTTGGGAGAAGATCTCCATAGTTTTGATGTGATATATTAACATTTTACAGTAAATTTCATTATTCATGACAAATCTCATATTTGGGCATATAGCAATGCTATTGTTAATAATAGTAGCTCACAAATGGGTTGAGTCCATTACTAGTAAACCTGGAATGAAGTAAATATATGGATTACAGATAAATAGAAAGTTTGTCCTTAATTTTATTTGAAACCTAAAAAATTTAGATGTGTGAATTTTGTGTCATAATTAAATTTTCTATTGGCATTCAACTCAGAAATATAATTCTTATGCATTTGAACATCTTAAAGTATGTTAAACCAATTTTCATCATATATTGGAATGTAATGGAAGCGAACTCTCTTGATTTATGAGTCACATCCACCGAATCTATAACTGGATCATATTTCACCACTACACTATTAACTTTGAAGGAAATCTTTGAAAGAAATAATAATTCCTGCAGAGATAATAATAGAATTTCGTAGTAAGTTTTACCTAATATTCTCTTTTCTACTTTTCTTTTGCACCTTATTACGAAGAAAAAAACCCACTGAACTACGAGATACAAGAAAACGAAATATATATATTTGTACTCATACTATATTCTACGTTTGTGGCTACTCATCCCAATTCCTTCTTTCCAGGAAAATGTATCTAAAAAGAGACATCACATGACTTTTTATCTGAACAATTGATCTACACTAACATTCAGATCAATAAACGTTGATGCGCAGTACTGAAGAAAGAAATATCACATACGATAATGTCGAAATTCTGAAATAAAGGGAGTAATGGAGGCCAGATGAATTTCTATGAGGGCAAAAATGCATACGTTATCTTACGTACTAAACCACAATCTTCATTTAAGTTTAGTTTGATTATTACAACTCAATATTCTTGAATTCATTTGATGTAGTATATGCCAAAGACATATCAACATAATTTATTCGCATTACTTTAGGCCTGAACTCAGCAATGTATAAGATATTATTTAGGATAAATTTAAATAAATGTAATTTACTTATGATATCAACTCCATTCGAAGTCACAAATAAAACCCCGATCTCAAGTCATGTGACTCTCTTGTCAAATGAACCATGCAATAAACAATGCAAACGAAATCATAATAATACACAGACACACACACACATATATACAACATCTCCGTGAGCCAGGCAGGCAGGCAGGCAGGCAGGCAGACAGGCAAGCGGAGGTGTCAGGCAGGGCGGCCAGGAACGGGTCAAGTCTCTCCCCTCAACTCATAATCTACTTTTTCGCCATAACCGACTTCAACCCCATAATTTTTAGCATGAACAACATTATTCGCTTGAACCGAACAACTCAACGAATTTCACGACCACCCCATTCCCACAACCCACCTCTATTCCTCAACTCACCAAAACTTCACCATTCACTTCATCTGCGTATCACATCTCAACTTCAATGTTCTCCACAACCTCACTTCTACGCCAAAATATCTCAACCAAAAACCGACATCTCCCTTTACCCCCACAATTCGTCATAAACTGACAGTCTAGACAGTGTCCAGCTTTTCACAAACTATTCCTTTGTTCGCAATCCTAGTTCCATACTTGAGGCGCGGTGTCCCTCGATACTTACTACTGACTTCTGTTCCACAGTTCCCTTCTACAACCCATCCCAGCCCAAGAATCCACCATAACTCCACAATCCAGACTATTACAAACCTCTCTTGCCACATTGTTTCGTCGAAATCAAAAACTTCGTCCCGGTCTTTAAACATCTTCCACAGACACTGCTGCACCTCTAAACCAACTACCTACTTTAGTGTGCCTCTACTTGTCAACCCACCTCAATATAATGGTCCACGCAATCTAGACAGAACACAACTTTCCTAAAAATATCGATTTGTCGTATGCAACTCAGTCCCATTCTTCAACCTTGAAAGCGGAATGACGTCTTATGAAGGCATCTTTCTCCTGTATTCGTAGGGGTCCCTACTTAGTCATATTATTTTGTTCTGCGTCGTCACGCCATGTAGAAATGATGGTTTGCATTAGCAGAACATTGAGCTACCAGCTACCGTCCTGACTCCCAAACCCCTTATCCCCTTACCATGCAATGCTACTGCACCTAACATAGGCTCTGAGTGGAAGTGTTGCCGTGTGCGTCCCTCAAGACCCGTTCCCGGCTACCTGACGGTTCCCTGGTATTTGCGGGCCTCCATACATAGACATCATATTATTTCCCTTCTGCAGCATCATGCCGTGTAGGCACGAATAGACTTACTAGAAAAACATTCAGCTACCCTCTATTGTCCTGACACCACCAATCCCTTTCTCTTTACACATTTTGGAAAACTCTCTCTCTCCTAATATAGACTCAACGACGGAAGTGATCATGGCCAGCCGGGGACTCTACATACCTGCAGACCCGTTCCCGCTTGGATGCAGGTTCACTTGTAACTGCTGGTCTCGGTTCATAGACATCGTATTATTTCCGTTCTGCGGTGTAGAGACTGAGACTCACAATATCAGAGTATTGAGATGAATACCAGCTAGTCCTCACGCCCAAAACCCTTTTCGTATCTTTGCACTGCTACCGCACTCGACCTAGAGACTGTTATGGAAGAACTAATTACCACCCAAGACCCGTTTCCGATCGCGTGGCGGGTCCCTTGTATTATAGGATCTCCGTACATAGACGTCGTATTATTTACGATTTCCGACGTCATGCCGTGTGAAGACGGATGGTCGCTGTACCGGAGCACTGAACTGGCTAGACGGAACCTTCTCTGCAATGCTACCGCACCCAACCTGGTGTCTGTGATGGAAGAACCACTCACTACCCGGGAGCTTCACGTGTCTCAAGACCCGTTCCCGCTCGCCAGGCGGTTGTGTGCGGGGCACGGGTGGGGGCCGGTTGGCGGGTTCGCACCCGAGGGGGGTGGGGGGTGGGCGGTGGATTCTGCAGTGGCGGCCGGGCGAGGACGAGGGGGCCGTGGGCGGGGGGGAAAGATTTGCCTTGCCTGACCTGATTTACCTTGTCGGTGTCCAGCCCCTTGGTCATGGCCCACGTGCTGACCACGTAGTCCATGACGCGCTCCGACAGCGCCTTCGGCACCTCGTGCAGCTTCATGAACTCGCGCACGTTGTTGAGCATGTCGTGGTACTTGGCGGTGGCCGACGTCATCTGCTGGATGATGGTGGTCACGTGGCCGAAGATGGTGGCGTACAGCAGCGCTGCACGGCAGGGCACCGTCAGACCGCGGACGCGGGGGAGTCGGGTTGCGGGGTGAGGTGTGTTTTGGGACTTTGGGGTTGGTGGTGGAGTTGCGAGGTATTTTGGGGTTTCGGTGGGTGGTGAGATTGTGAGGTTAAGGTGTGGGTACGAGGTTAAGGTGTGTTTTGGGACTTTGGGTGAGTGGTGTGGTTTTGAGGTATTTTGGGGTTTGGGTGTATGGTGGGGTTGTGAGGTTAATGTGGGTTTTGGGGTTTGGGTGGTTCGTGGGTTGTGCGGTTAATGTGTATTTTGGGACATTGGGTAGGTGTTGAGTTTGTGAGGAATTTTGGGGTTTGGGTGGGTGGTGGGGATGTGAGGTTAAGGTGTGTTTTGGGGTTTGGATGAGTGGTGGTGGTGGTGTGAGATATTTTGGAGTTTGGGTGGGTGGTGGGGTTGTGAGGTTAAGGTGTGTTTTAGGTTTGGGTGGCTGCTAGGAGTTTGAGGTAATTTGGAGTTTGGGCGGCTGGTTGTGAGGTTGTGTGTTTTAGAGGTTTGAGTGGATGGTGAGGTTGTGAGGTTAAGATGTTTTGGGGGATTGGGTGGATCGGGAATATGGTAGGTGTTGTGTATTGTTAGGAGATGAAGGTGCGGTTTTAAGTTGAGATGGCAGGGCATTGGCATAGGATGGAGAGTACACATAAATTGTGGGGTTGGGGTGTGTTTTGAGGTTAAGGTGTAGTTTGATATTTAGGAGGGTAGACGAACATGTAATAGATATGGTTGTTGGTTTTGAGATTAAGGTTCATTGTAAAGGTTGAAATGGAGTGAAGTGTTCAAGTGGCTTGTGGAATTAATATGTATTAAAACGTCTGAGATTGGATGTAGTGCTCATGTGGGTTGTGACGTTAAGGCGCATCGAAAATGTTGAGATGGGGTGAAGTGTTCATATTGGCTGTGAGGTTACGGTGCATTCTAAAAGTTGAAATGAGTAATAGAGTAGATATAGATTGTGAGGTTTAGGTAAATTCGAGGGATTTGGGAATTCAAGCGTGTTGTAGTTTAGTGGTGTGTTGTGAGGTTGAGGTCGTGTATGGAGGTTGGGACAGGTTATAGAGTGTGAGGTTATTTTGCAGGGTTTAGATAAATCGTGTTGTCTTGGTGCGTTTCAGAACTTACTTGAGTTTAGTTTCGTGGCAGGTTGGGAACTTGAGGTGATTTATGATGTTGAGGTGGGTTATACAGTTTATGATGGTTGTTAGGCTAGGTAATTAGAAGGGTTATGATAGGTTTTGAAATTTGGATGAGTTGTCTTGTGACGTTGAGGTGGTTTACAGGGGTTAAAATGGTTAAAGAGGATTATGCGGGTTGGAATTGCGTTATGGAATTGGTTTAATACTGGTGTTGAGGTAGTTTGAAGAGGATTGGGAAAATATGGAGAGTTGTGAGCACAAAGGGATTTATTGTGGATGAGAATAAGTAAGGGAAGGAAGAGTAGTGTACGGTTTGAGTGGTTTAGAGAGTTGTATTGGGTATGTAATTTGTTTAGGTGAAGCTTGATTATTAATAAGATAAAATGAATAAAATAATAATTGGATATGCGTTGGTTCAATCGTAGTGTTACGAGGAATGTGGAGTGTGTAATTGTCGTGTGGAGTATGGGAGAACGGGCAAAGTTGACAGGGAGGAGGGTCTCAAATTTGAGTAGGTATTAGTGATCAAGGGGTGTTTCGAGGTAGACATGGATTTGTAGATTAAGTCATTTTGAATAAATTGAACATCTGGGAAGGGCTAGTCATTAAAAAGGTAAATTAGAGGATGGGGCTGGTGTAAGTGCTTGGAAATAAATTAGTGAGCGGTGAATTGGAAGAGCGTGTATGGTGAAGGCGGTGAACCTGGTGATGATGACTAGTGAGGGGCAGTGTTTGTAAAAGAAGTTTCATAATTACAGGTTGGGATGTGACTGCTTGGGCATGCAATGGTAGTGAATTGGCCGTTCAAAGGCTTCAGCTAAACTATTCATTTTAACGTATGATGATGAGTTCATACATAAGTAGCTAATAGGTAAAATTATAAAGGTACCTGATAAAATATGAATATATCTATCATAAGGATGGAATATGTAAGAAACGTGGTGTCGTGGACCAAAACCTCGTCTACCTAAACGAGTTTACCTACCGCAATTTAGTTAGTTAAACGACCAATAACTGATAAGCATAGATTAATTTTCTAAATTTAGGAAAAGTTTTCCGTTCACTTTTTTAATTACAATTTATCAATACACGATAGTTTTAGGCAAATTACATGGAGAAATCTTAGACAAGCAATAAGTATTGTGATTTGTATACAAGCAAAAAGAAGTGAGTTTTTTAAATTGTTCATAAATATAATTGATCCAATTGAATAGATTATCACCAAGAGTGACAATTTATATTCTTGATGTTCACAACATTTTGTTGACATTAAAAACGTTTTTTGCCAATACGTACGTGTAAAAATACATATTTTGTATTTATTACAGAAATCGGCATTTATTTTGCAGGTTTAAACCTTACATATTCACAATGTTAATGCATATTGTTCTCGCTTGAAAATTATCGTGTATTAATAAGTTTGGATCGGTACTCAAAGGAAGTTAGAAAATGGAAGAAATTGACGAATTTGTATATAAATGAGGCGTGAGAAAGTAAAACCTTTTCATTTGAACCACTGCAAAAAAGGAAAACGGCGAGAAATAAAAAGTAATTGAATATTCAAATAAAATGTGAAGATTCGTTATATTCAGATATCGAAAGATAGGTCAGTAAATTGAAAGTAGATTTTCCGGGCTGGTAGGCCGTGGTCTAGTTGGCATAGTTGGGCCAAACGTTTCGTCCACGTCTGCGGTGGACATCTTCAGTGGCGGCAAGGTCGCGGGCGCAGTGTCCGGGACGGCGGCTGGCTGGCGACTGGCCAGGCGACGCCCCGAACACTGCGCCCGCGACCCTGCCGCCACTGAAGATGTCCACCGCAGACGTAGACGAAACGTTTGGCCCAACTATGCCAACTGGACCACGGCCTACCAGCCCGGAAAATCTACTTTCAATTGACTCCGGCCGTGAAAGCCTACGATACTATATAGGTCAGTAAGTTTGTTATCATTAATAGATTATTGAAATTGGAAAATTGCCCGTGGACTTTGAATGTGTAAATAAAAAAACTATTCTCCCCAAAGCCTAAATAGTTTTGAACAAAGAGAACATCATCCTCTGATTTTCAATATATTTATATGAATCATTTAAAAAGAGACTTTAGTATCTTTACAAAAATAAACAATAAATGAACATTTATCATTACTTGCTAATTATGAACTTTCATTTTAATTGCTTAGCTAAAATTAAATTGTAATTGTCCAAAGACCCCTCTAGAGCAGTCATTAAATGATAAAATATGTAATTAAAATTACAGAACTCTATCAGAATTACTTTTCAGTTTATGAATCAAAATCGTCGGGAGTGATCTGACGCATAGAAAAATCTCCAACTTCATTAAATCTGTTGAATAATGGCTAAGTAGCTAAATGCTGTTAAAAATAAGTCAATATCTAATTACAACGAAAGTTTGAAGAATGGATGTCCACATTGTCATTAGAACATAGTGGTCTACAAAACAGTGCCAAAAAAGTAACTAAGGAATATTAAATTAAAATACGAATATTTTAGAAAAGAAACGTAAAACTACAATTATTTTTAGACATAAAGTAAGAAATAGTAAAAGAAAGAAATGTGAAGAAGGCTGATAAAAAGAAAATCAGTAAAATAAAATCTGTAAAGGGAAAGAGGAGGGTAATGTGATAGTGAAAAGAAGTAACATTTTCAAAGATGTTATTTCTTAAAAGAAAAAAAACATAAATCCAACCTCACAAAAAATTTTTAAAACATTGTGGACGGACGAAAAGGTACTGTTGAGACCTAGTTGTACAAAATAGCTACTTATATGTGATGAGAAAACCTAGGATAATGAGCAGACTTTGGAAACGGAAAAATTGGAATAAAAAGTCTAAAAAGATTTAGAGCAGGAAAATCTGGATCTGGGATAACTCACAATGGGGAACGCACAGCGCTTGCTATCATATAAAACAGCACTAGATTGAAATGCAATTCAATGCTGTTGCAAATATGACACTGTATATGATATCGAATGTTTGAAGAAAGGATATCAACATTTTCAATAATCCGATTCATCCGAAATAAAATCATTTGAAACCATGAATAAAATTTGCAATTATTTGTGTTTTCAATGTTACTGTTTCTTTTTTTGATGTTCTAGGTTTGTATTGGGATGAGCTTTTCTCATGATGAAAACATCAGCTTATGTTTTATCTTACTGACGGGACGATAACTTTAAAACAGAGTTTTAAGTACTGAGTTTCTTGCTTACTTTCAGACTCATCGATCGATACAAGATCAAAGATGCTTCGATTAGATCACAAGGGAATGCTTTCTGACAAAGTATTTTTCTTACGTAATTGATTATTGAATTTATAATTGAAAGCATGGACGTCCTACTTTCAAACATCCGTATTATTTATAATGAAAATGAACTGTCATGGAAATAAAACATTTTTAGACGTTAAAGAAAAGTTGATTACGTTTCCAAAACAATGGCAAGTGCACTGAAGGAATATATTATGTGGGAAGACAAGAGATTTGGTTAAATATATAAAGCAATTAACTGCGGCAGGTTGTGCAAAGTTTGGGACTTTAGGGAAAGACAAGTAGTACGTGGAGAACAATTTGTTGGCAAAATGAATCAGATCTCAAGACCCTGTTGAAACAAAGAAATCACACAATCTCAAAAGGCATCGTTTTCACAGACAGAACATCACAGAGAACGTCAATATCTTGGAAGGAGGTGTCCGATGAAGGAAAAGCCGATTCATCGAAATAGTTCGTGTCAAGGAACGAATCTGAAACTAACTAACAAGGCGCACTCACGGTGAAAAGACATGGGTGGGCTATTTGCGCATAGTTTCCCGTTTCACCCAATAAGCATCAGACACCAGTTTGCGTCACAATATTAGCGGGAATTTTAAATACACCAACCACATTGTTACATGCCATTGAAACGGATCTACGAAGTATTTCTTTTAAATATTTCATCACGTTCTTTTTGTTGGTCACCGTTGAAAACTAAAACATTACGCCCCTTTGAAAATGTTCCTCGACACTTCTCGCTCTCAATACAACCTGGCGGCCCGCGTCTATGGCTTTTCAAACCAAGTACCAGTGCTGTGATCACGTGGTTTGTGACGCAAAATGGTCCTGCATAGAACGAGCAAAAATGCGCCGGAGAAGCCCATCTATTTCTTTCCACCAGGAGCACACATAAAGAAAGAAGTACAGGAGTCAAAGAGAGGACAGGGAGGTTGGTGAGACATACAAGCAAAAACACGTGCGATGTATTTCATACCACAGGGGCACTGCACAATGTGTAAATTCACACAAAATACATTACACAAATTGCACATAATATAAGTGTCATCATTTATTTATTTTGAAGATAATGTGTAGCAGAAGCAATATATGGATCACAAAATAAGTTCGACAGTGTTGTACGCTGATGGAGACTTTTGATCTATCTTCTCATTTGCAAGATAGGATATTATTAAGATTCAATATGACTGGACGGCATGTATACAATCTTCAACATTATAAAAATGAAAAAAAGAAACAACTTTTGATCGAGTCATCCATTATTTGATTCATCCCATCGAATTTTACTAGAATACCGTAAAATATTCATTTCATAATTTGCACAAAATTACATTTCTAGAATGTAATATAACCCTTTGCAGACCTTTTCGTTGTTTGTAGTTATGCGTTACAAGAAGTTGAATAAATAAACGAGAAATCAAAATGCTAAACAAGGTTTTTTAAATTATTTTGGAATGGAAGGTCGAAAAGTGGTACACCAAAGTTACCTAAATTACACCCAGAAAAATAATAATATCAGTCTAGATAAGATTTTCAAACACATATATTCGCTAAAAGAAAAGTGGCCATATTCATCCTCTGCTATCATAATGTACTAGTCTTTCGTAATACACTTTGGTAATGAGCTTGTCACGTAGAGGGAAGGGAATACTATTATTACATTACGAGTCCAGAAATGCACACCTGCGGGATATCCGCAAAATTCTGTTATGCATTCGATTGCTGTTGTTATCTCTTTACGAATATTATGGCATAGAGTTAGACACTTTGCACTTCACGTGAAGGTGTTTGGAACTCAATATCAATACAAGCAGAAAACTGAATTCAGACCTGCGGTAAATTTGAGCATTTAATCTGATACATGCAGTGTTTTCGGTACTAGTACAGACATATTCCGAATACTAGAGCATCTGGAAGTGCCGTATTACACTAACAACTCCGGAAAGTTTTTTCATTCCCAGTCTACTCGTACGAGAATATTTGATCGTGTTATTTTTTTGACAATCATAAAGGAAGGCAGGGATTTTGAATGAAATGAATTTTTTCTAAATATTTACATAAGCGACTTTCTTCATTAGTGACAACGGGTAAAATATTATGTATTGAAATAGTATAGTGAAAATTAAAAGAAACAATTAACAAAAAACTCTGGGTGTGTCGAAGTGAATCAGGTTTCTCGCATAACTGAAAAAACTGTCATTTCCATATTAATTTTGCCCGACTTTTTGTCTTTCTCTTTATGTGAAAAATCCACTTCTTCGATTTTTACGTTCGTTTCAAGATATCCTCTACTACGCTAATGAACACTTATATTATGGACATCATGTCTACGGGGAAAAACAACAGAAAACACCATACGCACACGCAAGATACATACCTTTTCGGAATTTACCTTTAGTCCGTCTTCATTTGTTTTTTAGGACTGCGTATCCTTGCTAACTTGGTCGGTTTTCATTGTGCCTTAACATGCGATTGACTCTCTACATTCTTAGAAGTTTTGCTCTTCGCTTGATATTCTCTTTTAAAATGTAGTTTTGTTGTTGTTACATCTTGACAGAACTATTTTGTCTCTATATTATTTTCTTCTTTACATTTTCTTGAAATATTCAAACAGAGAATTTGCAATCAGTCCTGTCAGATCATTCTTCTTTCGGGCTCCCAATCCCTCTGATGATTTTCGGAGCACGATCTCATCGACGAAACGCGAAAAACACAAGAAGAGATAAAGAGAAACACAAGAGTTTTTATATTTTTAGCGACCGAACCAGGAGGAGGACCAAACAGTCATTTGTTTTGTCTTTCTCACCTTCCTGCTATGATGATCATGCATTTCTTGTTGCTCTTCCAACTTCTTTGTAGCTTTTTTTTTGAACCCCCCTTTTCCCCTCAAATTTTGGAAACACGGGGCCAAAGAAAAAGTGTGTCCGGATTTCGAAGTATACGTTTTTAAAGGAATAATAAACATAATGGTGGAGTTTTTTGTTCCTGAGACCTCACAATATTCTCCCCAATATTCAACGCTAACAACCGAATTATGAGAACATTAATCTTGAAATGACTGCAATGGATTTGTTTAGTTTTCAGAAGTAATTTGCATTTTAATTCTTTTACGTAACAGAATATTCTTTTAAAATTTTATTCCACCATCATCAATTCCGGTTAATGAGATTGTAAGAAAATAGTAGCAAAACAATCGTATCAAGAATACGACAGAAATGTCGATATTGCTTTGTCTCTAAATTTTTGTCTTTATTTTTAATAAACGTAATATTGAATACTTTTTTCTGAAATCATGGAGTGCTTTAGTTGAGTGCTAAAAAGTAGACGATGCAGAATTTACATGGCAAACATATTTACCATCCATTTGTTACACCAGACGTATTACAGCATGTACACCGATTCTTTTTACGAAGAGTCATCATATATTGTCATTACGAGTATTAAGCACGAGTGTAGGTGTTGCACACATGAGTGTAAAGGGACACACAAAACATGTCTGTGATAACCAACAACTAAAGTGCTTCACTGTGTGAACACGCTAGTGCGTATGAAAGAGTGACTACATTAATGAAGGAAATCATGGGTGTATTTCACCTTAATAATTTAATAACGAACATATTGGTTTGAGATTTAAGAAAATATTTATCGAATAATGAATAAAATAAACCTATACTACAAGAAAATAAGTAGTAAAATAAGGTAATTATTCAGAAATATGCATGTTTTGCTTTTTAGTTGAGAAAACTCAATTGAATACTCGAACTCATTCATTTTTCTATGATAATAACTTTCTAAGAACAATTCAGTAGTAAAACGCTAAACAACAGAAGGAGATTATTGCGAAACTCAGAAGCAGAAAACCCCAACCCTAGCTTATTATTTCACGAAACACAAATCCCACGAAACACGAACTTTCTTTTTCTGTGGCCCTATGCGCAGTTTAAGTTACTCTACGATAGATGTGGTTGTCGGGAAGGAAAATTAGAGGAAACGTAAAAGAAAGAGAAATATCTTTTTTTTTGCTATGCGAACCTATGCTATCTCACCTTTCGCTGACATGCCCGATTTGTAAAATTGGTGACCAGAGCAGTTTATTAAAAAAAGTTTCAAAACGGAAAAAAGAGTAGGATCGAGAGATCTGAGGTGGTTGAGAGTAGAAGTGACAGACACACTAACACACACCAAATGATATGAGGGTGAGAACAACATTCAACACACACGTGGAGAGAAGTTACACACGTTAAGTACACGAATCTCACCTTTGGTGATCTTGTAACTCCGCACGGGTGTCTAAATACATCATACATTTCGAGCTTTTTTCCATAAGAAAAGGGATGTCACAAGAACGGGGGCTGATGAAAACACAAATAGAACACGTTTCTACTGTTTCGGATCTGCTCAACATAGTGATCAAAATCCACAACATAATCATGCGAGGGATTCTAGATAGCAGGGTGACAACTGGCGACAGATAGTCATCAACAGGTTAAGCATACAAACGGTGAACACACATGACACAAAGTGTACACACGATTAACGACCATGGACGACAAAACACTATGTGATAAACATTGTTTGTCACACAAGGAAGGGATTCTTCTTTCTTTTTTGTGAATATAAAGTGGAAATAAGAAGGAATATAGTGGGTAGGGAAAATGAGGTTCGTATTCTGACACTTTTTTAAAGAAATAACAGCGAATTCTAAACAATATCACGGCAGAATCTTTCAGCACCAACCACCGTGAAAATCATTAAGAGAAAGAAAGAGAGAAAGAAGGAAATAGAGAGCAAGAAAGAGAGAGAGAGGGAGAAAGATATTATACGGACATTTTTGTACGACTAAATTTTACTATCGAATAACTTTTCATAGAATGACAATCAAGGAACAAAGACAGGAGGCAAAGAACGTGGAAAAAGTCTTACAATTTTACGATAATCACAATGAGTTGGAAAAATACAATGAAAATACATTTTTTAATGGGTTAGAAACACAATTAAATTAAGTAATCAAGCTGAATCGGATACAGAAAGTGTTAATTAGCTCCAGGTATCATTTGCATTCTGAAAATGTATTCTATTTAGTTTTATTGTGTGTCTCTGATTGATTAGGAAATTTTGCGTTGATTCTATGAATAATTGAAACTTATTTAAAAAATCAATATAGTCAGAGAAACTTTTATATTCGCCTCAAAGATTAACAAAAAAATTGCAATCATAATAAATTATTTATTAAAAGAGAACAAATATTTTAAAGTTAATATTTGAGTGTTAGCTACCAAAGGGAACAAATTAGAACAACGTATCAGTGATGAAGTCAAGAATAGAAAACGTGAATAAAGAAATCTCTAAACTCTGACGATAGATAAAGAAATTAGAGAGATCAAGTTGTTTTCGTGTAGTGAAAATATAATGAAAAAATAACACCATAAGACATAACAAAAAAAGAACACGATTCGTTCAGCAATGAACGCAGCTTTATTTAAATTGTTCATTCTTGAAGATTTATTTTACGAAATACGAACACCAGATTTCAGTCTTAAATAAAACTGAAAGTTTTGTACACAGAATTCGTTTAATAGGAAATCTGAATTCTACTAATGATATAAGAATGAATCACTAGATTTGTTTACAAAAAACAAATCAAGAAATAAATTATCGTAAATTTAGTAGATGAATGTTAGAACAATGAATGAAGCAAAAAACGAATGAAACTTCAATTGTGAACGAAAATGGATTCAATTAGTTCAAAAAAATTTTGATGAAGAAAATAAAGAGGGAAATCACAAAATCAAAGAGAAGAACAACTATTAACGAACCAGTTGACTTACAATGAGAATTCGAATGAATCATTCGGAGAGAAGGAGAGAGCAAAAAAGCGGATGGCGGATATTAGGATTCTTTCACTTGCCAAGAAAACACCTGAACGAATCACTAGATTTCTTCATTAGCGAGCGTCAGAGGGCTATGTCAGGACTGGAATGGGCGTAGCAGGACAAACAGGAAAAAACGACACAGCAAAAGGCACCGAAGCTATAGATTCATTCACTCGCGAACGAATTCCGAGAACGAATCTCCAGATTTGTCCACGCGCGAACGAATCCTGAGAACGAATCTCCGGAGTCGTTCACTCAAACGAATCCTGAGAACGAATCCCCAGATTTGTCCACTCGCGAACGAATCCTGAGAACGAATCTCCGGAGACGTTCACTCATAAACGAATCAGGGGAGCGAATCTCCAGATTTGTTCACTGTAAAACGAATCTTGAGAACGAGTCTCCAGATTCGTTCACTCGCAAACGTCACAAAGGTTGAAAACTCATTTTGGAACCAGTGTTCAAAGGAAAGAGAGAGAGAGAGAGGATGAACGACATAACCAAAAAACCACAAGCATCACCCTCACCTGCGATGATCATCATGCAGATGGTGAAGATCTTCTCGTTGTCGGTCTCGGCGGCGACGTTGCCGAAGCCGACACTCGTCATGCAGGTCATGGTGAAGTAGAGCGCCGTCACGTACATGGTCTTGCGCGACGGCCCGTGGACGAGCTCGGGCGCAGCGCTGTCGTTGCTCCACACGTACGCGTACGGGGTCTGAGTCACGTTTGCAAGCTTCCACAGCCACGAGTACTGCACGCCGTTGTCGGCGTCGCTGCGGCCTATCGAGTACCAGATGCACGCCAACCAGTGCGCCACGAGCATGTAGAAGCATAGCAGCAGGATCAACATGGCCGCGCCGTACTCAAGGTACCGGTCGAGCTTCCGAACCACGCGCCCCAGCCGCAGGAGGCGCACCACCTTGAGCGCACTGAACAGGCTGCCGATCCCCTGCAACATCCGCGAGCCCCCGTCCGGCTCCCGATCGCGTCCCTTGGTTGCCCTGCCCCGCCCCGCCCTACCCTACCTTTCCCTTTTTCATTTCCTACACATGTTACATTTCATTTCTATTCGTTTTTGTTTTTTTGTGGGGGGGAGAACACAAGGAGACGTGCGTGCAAGGGGGAAGGGGAGCTGGGAACCGAAATGCTTCGGAGTGGGTCGAGACAAGATGCGAACGAGCCGAACGGATCCGAGGAGAGGTCTGTCCAGTGAACTGGTTCACGCGATTCGTTCAGGTGAACGGGTCGTTGAAGCTCGTTCTTATGGACGAGTCTTGGCGATCAGTTCAAATGAATGGATCTTACCACCAAAGGAGCGAAACACACGAATCGTGCACGTGAATGAGTATTGGGAGATCGTTCGTAAGCACGGATTTAATGAACCATTAAGGTGAACGTTTCCTGCGCTCACATCAATGCATCATATAACTCGTTCACGTGAACGAGTCTTACAAGCTCATTCATGCACGAAGTTCGTTCATATGAACTGGTCTCAGGAAAGCGTTCAAATGAACTTGTCTCAGCGTCTCGTTCAATTGAACGTATCTGTCAGATTCATTTTCACTGGCAGTTTTAGTAGTTTTCTTTTGTACGTGTGTGTATAAGGTATGTACGTGCATCGCAACGGGACGTGGAAACTAAACGTGGAACGGGTCACGCAAAAAAATATATGGATCCTAACTGAGAGGAACGGAAAAGGGAATGACGATCCGAAGAGCGAGTTCACATGATTCGTTCACGCAAACTGGTATCACAAGCTGTTTCGTATGAACGGGTATTTGTGTTTCGTCCACATGAACGAGTCGTTTGGACTGGTTTGTATGAACGGATCAGGTACTCGTTTTCGTTTTTTATAATCGAGTAGAATGCAATAGACGTGCGTGCATATGGAGGGCAGTGAGGTACTCATCACGTAAGGAATTCGAAGCCTGTTTCGAAAAGCTCTCACTGCACAGAAGAGGAAAAGATGATGGGATTTTGGATTAAAGAAAGTGAGAGAGTGGGTTAAAGAAGACGGACATGATTTGTTTTGCCAAACAGGTTTTGTTTTTCAAAGCAACGTGTTTTCTTGAAAGGAACTCTTTTATCTCTCATAGCAGGGGATGTATTTTCGTAATAATTATTGATATTGCTATTTTTATTCTCATAGACTGTAAAAGACTATCATTGCACTACGTTCCACAAGCGGTGTATTATCGCTTAAGTGGATCTATTGTCAGGTTGAATGAAAGAAACTCTAGAAAATAGTACAAATTAGGATTTTGATTATTATTCATGTTTTAATTTCGATTTTCGCTTAATTTCTTTAACAACATTGAAGATTTGTGCTATTCATAGCTATCAGTATGAAACAGATATCAAATCTGAATCATACTCTTAAAGAGATTAATTAATGAGATAGAAATGATAATACTTTGAAGACACTATGCCTTGATAAAATAATTATAAATAAATTCATTGAAATACAAGTAGTTCAGTGAAGAAGATTATCACTCAAAGGCAGTGATACGGACGTACTATAAGAGACATCACTTGTAATTACTTCACAAATCATGCAAAAGGATGGGTTAACGTTGGTATACCTGAGGGAGGGAAGGTTTAGGTTATACCAGGGTTATTATGTAGTGTTGTTAGAAATGATTTTTTTCGAAACAGAATGAAGGCATTTGTGAAAGGGGGTCTACAGCGGAGTAAAATGATAGGATTCTTTTTGGTTGTTTTGAGAGCCTGCCGTTTGTATTGTTTAAAGAAAGTTTTTGTATAGATTCCTTTATTAAGGATTCCTTTTCGTGGGTAAAACCTTATGTGATACATACGCAAGGTGATAACAAAAGACCTACTAAGTGATCAGGAAAGTGCAAGGGAAAAAACTCCGGTTTAAAATAAATTCTAGGTTGGTAAAAGGAGAAACTATCATTAGAGGGTTGTATTAAACGAACCTCGCATAATCGTAATATTGCGTTTCATAATCCTGATGTTATATTCCCTTACTGAATATTCTGTGCTTCTATTTAAGAGTAACTTTCCATTTAGAAATGACGTTAACAATTTATGCTCGTGGCTACGGACCTAAAGAAAATTAAACCATCACAGTCGATTCCAGAGGTGTGTTTTTACAAATAGTCAAAAACTGAATGCTACGGGCTCAAAATATTAAATTGAGAAAATTTGTTTTCAACGAACTTTTATTAATGACTCGTAAATGCTTGTTTTTAATTATTTTCGAATGTGTTCATTATTTTTAGACAAGTTTGTGGATACACCCCGACTTCAATAATTGGTAAAATTCAGAATATTAATGTAGTGCAAAAATGAACATTTCTATTGAATACGTAATCCAAGGGAATGCAATTATTTCGATTCATCTGCTCGTTGTAAAAATAACCGGAATCGACGGTATGATACAACAAATTAGACATGAACGTTTACGATGCGCCTTAATTAACATTGAAGTCCGAGCCCTCTCAAAAAACGACACGTTCTGCACGCCGTAATGAAAGAATGAGACGAAAATATCATTTGGGACTACTCGTCTTGGGTAGCACCTTTGGTGGCATAGGATATTCGCTTTGGCGGCAACGTACTTGCAGAGACGACGGTATAAATTTAGACAGCGCATTGGTAGGAAACTAACTGCTCGAAAGAATCGTTCACGGCTAATTGTTCTTAGCGTTAACCTACTTGAAAAAACGGCGTTGTGTAAATTTAGCTCGCGGTTAGGTAGGGAACGAACTCTTCAAAAAAGTCGTTCTCGGCGGCACCGTACTGACCTTGGCGGCAGTGTAAAGTTAGGCGTGTGTGACTGAAGTGTGGAATCGGATTCTTCGAGAGAGGGCGAGACACATCGTTCGCGGGAGAGTAGTTGTTCTTGGCAGCACCGTACTCGCAGTGGCGGTCTAGCTTGCTCATCCGTGGCCCAGACGCAGCGCTGATTGGCTGCCGAAGCCCAGCAACGGCACGCGTGCCCGTTCCCTTCGCGAGCGGCGTCGCGCGGGCGGTCCTCCTCCGGGATTCGTTCGCTGGCGCGCGCGATCCGTTCGCGGCGGCGGCGGCACCAGCAGCAGTAGTAGCGAAGTCGATGGTTGGGAGAAGCACAGGTTGGTTGCGGGCAACAAAACCCGTTTTTCAGTGTTATGGCTCGAAAGAATCGATTCCCAGATGAACGAATCAATGGCACGGTTCTAAAATGAACGAATCAATTGAATCGATTTGGAGGAATCAAATCCGTTTTTTCGTGTTTTATGAATGTTTTCATTTGAACAACAATCTGGTCAATCGTTTTTTCAGTGTAATGGTTCGAAAGATTCGGATCACACAAACAAATCAATGCTGTAGTTCTCAAAGAGTCGAATCAACGGAACTGGTTATCGTGGAAGGGAACCCTAATTTTTTTTAGAACGATTCATTGGATCCAAATCATTGATTCTTGTCGTATAGGATTCTGGCAGGAGAATCCGGACAAATAAATAGGAAAGAAATGTCAGCTTATAATTGTAGTGATACTGTACAGTTAATAGTTAAAATGTCGGAAGAAAACACTTCTTGTATAATATTCCCGTTAGTTATATTTGGTATTTTTTAGGAAGTGAAACTCGTAGTTTCAAAAATACGCAAATTTTGAAGGATCAGTTTTGGGCGAATCGGTTTATGTGAAACAAAATGATTTAAAGCCAAAAGTATTTGTTGGTATATTCTGTACGGAGGTATAATATTAGTGTGTAGGAATAGTACACAGAAAACAGGAGAAAGGAAAGGTACGCGTTATGGAAATGTGATCGAATCTCTGAGTGAGGTTCTCGAGAAAGTGAAAAACCACGCGGGAACGCATTATTCTGGTTGTCCAATAACTTGATTTTGTTTCAACAAAAGTGGCTCGGGGACCTAAAAGACTTTTGTGCGAATCAATAATATTCTATTCTACAGTAAGTGCAATAGCTACAGTTAAATAATATATTTACAACGCGCATGTTATAACCTACTTCTAATGAGCCACTGGGATGTGTCATGTTACATCGTTGATTTTCATAACAACATGGAGATTACAATTAATGAAATGTTCTTTTTATAACTTTCGTGATTTTTTTCCAAAAAAAATCAAGAAAAATGCTGAGAATAGGCATTATCGGTGCGCGTCCCGCGTAGTTCCGTTTTTGGCCGCCGCCGCGAAGGCCGCGCCACTGTCGCTTCGCAGGAATACTTCTCTTTGACTCCTCCCTCCGTACTGGCATACCATAATGTGTCCCTTGATTCTTGATCAAATGGCTTATACTTCAATTAAATCATTAAGTAGGTTCACATTTCGTCAGCTGTGAATCTGTCAGCGTCACAGCTTACAAAATGTCAACGGACATCATGTTTTAATGGAAGTATAGTATTTACTATCTGTCGAAATTAACGAACTTTCGTAGGCTCAAAATTGAAAAATTGACAGATACGTATTTCATGTTCTCAAATATTCGGATTTTTAAATTTTTATTGAAAATTGTTGATATTACTTACTGCAATGTAGATTGTAGATGACTTAATTGTTCATTGACTGTTTGTTTAAATATTTTTAGTTTTACTATCTGACGAAATATTTGACATTTTTTTAAATATACAATTAGAACGAAACATTTTATGAAATTAAAATGTAAGATTCTAATCAAAGATTAATTTTATATTAAATATCTCAAACATTTGATTGGAAATTCCATAATGTTTCCGTTGATTCGTGATCAAATGTCTTAGTCCTTATTGTAGGATTTCAATAAGGAAACATTCTTCATAATGCGGTCAAAGTTGAAACATTGGCATGAGCGTATTTGATGTTCTATAATCTTACAATTATTCTACTATTATGGAACAGTTTTCTACTACCAGTTGCGTTATAGAATATACATCACTCAAACTATTTGATGACTGAATTTCCAAATATTTTTCGTTTTAGTATCAGGAGAAATCTATGATATATACTTTTTTCATATTATTCAATTAGAATTTTATGAAATTTAATTGTAAGATTCTAACCAAAGATAACTTTTATAATAAATATCAATAAAATCTTATTAGAAATTTTGTTTAGATAAAAGTAATAATAGTATCTTCATTATTCACCTTTCTGGATCACCCAATGAGAAAACTAGACAATTGTAATTAACGTATGGTAACGTAAATCGAGAGTTAATCATGTACATTTTTAATATACATGATTTGACATTTTTATTCACATTCCTAATAAATATGTACAGAATTGTTCTCGCTCTAACTGAAATTACATCCACTAAAATATCTCATATCAGAAGATTTATTTTCTTAGTACTATACTTTTAAATATTTCATAAGAATTTTTAAAAGGTCACAAGTTGTGTTAAACAGAAAATTGATGATACTATCGATACAATTTTACTTTAGTACTAATTTCGGAATGTCTTGTTTGACATAATTTACACTAATAAGATACTAAGTACTAAAGTGAATTTATCTGTTTATAGAATTGAAACATTCTAAACATTTGCAAAATAATACATGTAATGTGCACATTACTTCCAAAAGAAACATCATTCTGAATAAGACAATTCCGTGAGTGTGATCTCAACTACATGAGTAATTAATTAACATTTTTTTTAATGTTGGAGGAATTACGGGTAAAAAGCTTTCCTCTCTCTATATAATGCATTTCTCTGCTTCTAATGCTACCTGACTTAAAGAACACATTTTGCTGTATAAAATTGTAGTTTTCAGTGATGATACTTAAGTGAATACCTATAACTATTTACATGATAAGCTTTTAATATTTATGAACACAGTTTATATGTGACTGCATAACACAGAAGAAATACGACTTATACGCCACAGGGAAAGCTAAAATTACAACTATAAAGTTAGGGATATCACCAATCACTGGTGCATTATGGGGATTTTTGTGCAGTAGGTGCAGAGGGTACCAATTACGTCATTATGTACAATGTATTAATAGGTATCCGTAGGACCTAAGTGAAGGAAAAAGCATTTACAAAACGGAACATTATGGAATATTACCGATTTGAAAATATTTAAGGTTTGGAATCTTTAAGAAATATTTTTATATCAAGAAACTAATGAGATTTTGAAATTCTTTTGACTTATTTAGAGTTATGCAACGCATTTCCACTATTTGCAATCAAAAGCATTACATTACAATAGAGTATGTGAAGCAAGTACTCAGCGAATACCATAATGACCAAAAATGCACTGTTTTAATTAATTTTAGAACACTTCCCTCGTCGTGTTCTGGTATTCCTTACATTAGACACTGTTCAAAGTGTATAAGTTATTTGTTCTGTTTTCTTCAGAATTGACCAGGAAAAGTACATAAAAAACTTTAATAGCATGTATTAAAATTGCAGTTTTTGTCAATGAATATTATTCTAAATTGCAATGGCGATCACTAAAACAAACTGAGAACAATGCGTGGAAAATAAATTGATACGTAGTCACAACGTACGGTACGAGGTCGAACCTAAATATTCATTAAAATATTATTACTGTAATTGAAAAAAAAGGAATATGACGAAGATCTTATGAGAAAAAGGAATGTTATTTAAGTTGTTGTTATTGTCGTTGTTCGGACACATTAGGAGGCGTAGTCCTTCGGGAGAGCTAAAAAGAAATTTTCCTCTCTTTGCACACATTCGCATACAATTGCGCAATTAACATTATCACTACCCAATTTCATATCTACAACCTATTTTTGTTATTTTTATTATTAATATTATTATTTTTTAAGGCATTTACTAAGAAAAGTTAGTAGATATCTACCTCAAGATATCATCAAATGTTACTATTCTACTGATACCCAAAAAGTGCTTGTACTTAATTCTAAAAGGGGATTCCATTTTAAAAAGTTAAAAAACTGGGGCGTTTAAGAGGGTTCGGGAAATACACAATCTAATTGCAAGGCAGATCATCACAACACCGAAAATGCAGGATTCTAACAACATCCAACACCGAGAGTAGGAAAGTTTTGGCAATGGAAAGAATTGTGCACAACACTTAGAAGTTAATTGGGGATGTGTGTATGCATGAAATGGGTGTGCTATAGGATGTGGCAGTTATAAAAAAATGTTTAAAAAATAAAATGAGGGGTACACAGTGAAAGGGAAGAAATATATATACGATTGTTCGTGCTTTAAGAACACTTTTCGTAATGTTTCACCGGCAATCTTTACTTAATTAACATATATGAATCGAGAGCTCATACGTTAAATTTTGAAAAAAAATCAGAAATAAAAAGTTACTAGAATATTAATTATGAAACAGTTTTGTTTTATCCAGCTATAAATTTATTTTCGCCTTGAAAAACTCAAAACATCCTTTCCTGGCTCCCAATTTCTCACAAGCCGGTTGTAACTAAACAACTGAATAGCTTTTCTTCACGACGTGCAGGTCTCGACAGTTTGACGTTTGCTGGGAGAGAATGCGGATTCCGACAGGCAACTATTAGATGTTAGGCAGCTGTTATTTATGCCAGGCTTTGGCTCATTATCGAAACATTTACACGAAAATGTTTCACAGAACTCAATCTACCATCAAACACCATTATGAGCAAATTTTACGAATGTAATCTGACCTTAACTAGTGTTTAGTAGAGTTTCTTGCAGAATTACACATTTGTAACTTTCTGTTTACGTGGAAAAAGAGTATATCAAATCTCTTCCCAATTTTTATGCAATCATTATGTAAAATTGGATAACATTCGTTATCTACTCGTATTTTATTCCCATCTTTCATAATTTAATAAGTAATTGATGGGTTTGAAAATGGGTCACTGCCTTCGCAAAACGTAATTGAGTAAATGCAACCGTCATCAAACAATTTATTCGTAATTTACTCTATGGCTCCAATTTAATAGACTGTACGATTAAGGTATTCAGAAGCTTCATCAAGCAAAATCGCTTTAGTAAAAAGCAATTCACAGAGTACACAGATTAAGTATTACACAAAATTTGTGTATTGTTCTTCAATATTTGGATATATTGCAGCAAGAATCGGACTTATCTTGATAATCAATGTTCTTTTATTAATTTTCGAAAACAATAAAACCTGTGTGACGATTCTCGAGAAAAATTACTTTACTCCCGGTTACCATTTTTTAAAAAGTGTGGGCAATAAAAATTTGTGTGTACATTTCCACACTATAGCAATGGGCGGACTAATTCACATCCCTTTATTGGTTAAAGGTGTAATTAGGGATTTTGCGCATACATGAATCGCGAACCTATGTTAAGAAGCATTTTTGTAAGTCCGGCATTGCACTGAGAGGAAGGGTATTCGTAACCTAAAGATAATGTCATTCCTGAATAGGATATTCTTAGATTAGTACACTTCGAGGTTTGTTGCTCTTCAAAAGAAATTAGGTGATTTTTTCTCAAAGTATTGTAAATGGGTGTGTGAAATTTAACAGGCTTACAGGGCACTTTACCTCAAACGTACACTGTAGCGGAATTATAAATATGTATATGTAATATACTAAAATTGTACTTCAACATATTTCCAACATAAATATAAAAAAATTGAGAATTGAGTATTATTGTTAAGTTTTTGTGGGTCTATGATCTGTGGTTCGTTTAGTCTCTCTTGCTCACTTTCCATTCACGTATTTAGAAACACCTAAGATGTTTGCTTGCTTTGTTTCTGGACGATTAAACGTAGCATTATATCCTTAGTATAAAGGACAGATACAAACGAGACTTTTTCACACAAATAATTTACATTAGTCTGTCCTATCTCGGTAGCACCAGTGTTGAATGTTACTTATACATCAATGAATAGCGTAGTTGATTGGACCTATGTCCAATAGCGTCAACACTTGTAGTAAGAAATTGGTGTTTTTAACGTATTGCAGTGGGTAACTTCCGTGCAGTGGGTTGCTAACTCAAAGCAATACGTAATAATCTAAACCTTCAGCGCACATTCGTAATCATGAATCTCTCACCAGCATTAATTTCCCATAATCACCTTCAATCATTATCCATCCAGTGGAAGACAATGGTACACCACCAGATTGATCGTCTCCCTAGCGAAAGCGAGATCATGAGAAGACGTAAGCCTCCTTGCTCGCCTACGCTGGGAATCGACTCTTGCCTACACACTCATTATCATCATCTACGCAATCACCATCACATCATCATCATCATCATCTATTTCTTGAATCATGCATCGAGCTGCTTGTCAACGACATCCAAGAGCTGCCTCTTCATCAGATTCCGACTCTCTCCAGCATCCAAAATGCATCATGTCAAATATCTGTTCCGTGCGCGAGTACAAAGGCATGGTACCGCGTTGATCCAACAACAATCAACCACAGTCAACCAATCAACAACATCTGACACAAAAAAAACACAGATCCAAGCACATGGCAACAATGGTAGCCATATCTGGCAACAGCGCAGCAGGACTGGCGTGCAGCAGGCGTATATAACAGAACTTCATAGGACAGATTAGACAGACAGAAAGAGAAAAAGTGGTTATTTTGAATGAAATGCGGGTACAGAGTGATCTAAGAGAGGGGTGTAGACTGTTTTGAAATACGATCTGATTTTCTGTACTCACAACTAACAGTAATTTTATACAGAAATTATATTTCCAGGAAATTTATGTAATAATAATATTTACATTGTCCAAAGCTAATCGATAATAATGACTAAATATAAGATTATTGTTACTACTATTAATAGAGATTAATATGATCTTTAGAAGCACTTGTTCACTATGTTGACTGAAGTACTGAAACTAAAAATTATTCTAAGTTCAAAGAAAATATTTATGACGATATATAGATATTCGTATGCTTGAAGTAAAGTTCTGCTGCGACAAAATATCAAAGAGCTGTTTTAAATGTCTAGAAACGGGTTCGAATATAATACATTATAAATACAATATTGTTAAGTAGTTCTCGTGTACTAGAAACGCGCGTCATTAGCTGTGAGTCCAGTATATCAATAAGGTAATTAATTGCCTTAAATATTGGTTATAAAACTAGTTTCTTTTTAAATTAATACTTAGAGCGCACAGCCACAGGTGTATGAGCACGTAAACACAGCAAGTGATTTAGAAAAATTTAGGATGGAAAATTAATTATATCTGTATTTTAAAAAATGAGTAGGAACCACACAACTCGCTCAAAGTTATGAAATTTACCAATAAGAATTATTAATTCGTAACAGTCGACACTTAATTTTCACAAATCGACAAAAATTATACATGGGAACGTAAATATAATATAATAATAAATTTCTGGAAATTTCTTAGAATAACTAGACTCATTATTGTGTTGAAACATAATTTCTACGAAAATGTAAATAAAAAATATTTTTCTTATTATTTCTTCCTAAATTTTACAAACTTACTATTAACACAGCAGATTTTCGAAAAAATCTCAAATGTCAAAACATTTGACAATGATAAGAGAAGGAAAAAAAATTAAACACATTTCGCGTAAATTTTCTTCTGAATCAATTAAAGTAAAATTAATTTTGAATTCAGGTTGTATGAATTTGAATTTCCTATTTGACGTCATAAATCAAGTGATTTTGTTAGCAGCATTTTATTCACTTCCTCCTCCCTGTTGGATAACTCTGTACCAAATGCACGGAGTAAGAACACCAACATAAACACATTGTCCAAACACTCCAATAGACTGCATCTCATCAGACCACAATGGGTGAACATCAATATGGAGGTTTGCAAGCTCTGTTGAAAGGGATTGCCGGATGGAGGAGGTGCCTGCAGAGGTCCAAAAGACCTGGCTCTGTGGGGAAGTCACACGATTTTTTTGTAAGGCTCTGGGTTTTCTTTTTCAACAGTTACAGTTCACTAGGAACATTCCAGAGTAGGTCATAGAGGCCATTTCCACAGCTTACAAAAGGAAAATAACACAAAAGAGAAAATCATTAGATTAGAGTCAGGGTAAAGAGTGAATACCATTTATACCGTCGCTTGTTTGTGAGTGAAAATTACGTTTTTTATCATTGAGTTATCATCAAGTTCTTTTGTGGCATTTTATCTTCATTTAGAAAATATTAAATTATTCAGTGCCTTTCCAAAATATCTGACTCGAGTATCTTTACAAAAAAATATAAATCGAGAAAGTTATATTTTGGACAAGGACAGCACAAGCAGTTTTCAAAAATTATGGTTTGCGTTTAACTTGTTAAATATATTGAATGCTGTTTTCATGTGTTTAGAACAAAAATCATCTGCGTAGTAGCTACGTATGAATTATTGTTTTTCAATATGATTGAAAATAGTGTAAAAAAATTGTACCTAATAAAAACAGTTTAGAGTAATATTTTTTTTACAAATACACCGGATAAGAGAAATAGAAGCATGCAAGAGTTAACTAAAAAAATAAAATTTTCAGAAGGCAGAAGATAAATAGTTTGAAAGTATTCCAAAAACTACTCATGTATGCAGTTATGCTGATGAAAGATGGCCATTACAGCTTTATAGAAAATGCAAAAATGTTTGCTGTCCGGATGCACAAATTATGCAGTTTCTAAATACACAAGAGTTTTTAAAATGTATATTTTGCATAAAAAACAAATTGTTGTAACAAAAGCCAGCTTAAGTGATGCGAATCTAAAGACCACACCAGTTTTAAATGAACATTTTAGTCAGTTTTTTCAATTTAAAATTTTGAAATTTGCATCAAAGTAAGCGAAATGCCATTCGAGAGCGAAAAGTAAATGGGTAGATACTTCACAAAACAAAAAAAAAAAAAATTGAAACCTTACGATAGATTAATATTGAATAACCCAAAGCTATTTTTTGCCAGAAGCTAAATTTCACAAGCAAATCGCAAACTGTCGAAAACCTTAGTTTTGGCCGAGGAAAGGAAGTTAAAAACAATAACAAATCCAGCCAGAAGGTACAAGATAGTAATCAAAATAGTAATATTTTTCACATTTTAAGAAAACTATCCGTGAAAGCAGGGGTTCTCGCTTGGGTTGGAAAAGGGTTGACATACATACGTTAAGCTCATAGCACGATGGAAGGGGTGATAAGGAAGTAAACATTTCAGACATAAAACATTCACAAAGGTAATCAAATCGGGCTAGTGACTTGGAGGGCAAACCAGATGAGAATGATATCCCCACCCAAATGAATGTATGAATGGTTTGTATCCCAACTAATCGGAAATTTTCGCACAAATCTTTGAATACGTTGTAATATATACACAGGTATGGTCATCAACAATTTCACAAGCAAGAAAGATATAGAGAGGCCACGTGCATAGAGATGAGTTCATGCAGTAAACATGCAATAACATTCACTTTCAATTCTCTATTTAGACGTGCCAAGAAGCGTATACGAACGTACACGAAACACAACCAACAAAGAAACAATAAAAAATATCTACCTTTTCTCAAACGTGAATATGCTGCCATCTGGTGGTAGACCGGCTGAAACCCTTCTCTTCTGCTACAGTAAACGATTGAGGTTCCAAAACCCGAGCGATATGATTGGTATTCGTAATATGGAATTTGGATTGCTCGGAATCAAATTCATTCTACTTGTGACTGATCTTTTAAATTGTTGTAAATTTACACAGCTTCGCCGTGATTTGTTCTGTCAGCGTTCTATACACATTTAGCAACTGTCATAATCAAACCAGTAAAAGTAATTAATTTTGACAATTTTGATTGTTGTAGGGGGGAATATAAGACATTATCTTTTGAGAACTTTATATGTGGTGCTTTGGCGTACAGTTTTCTTAATTTTTGCTTATTATTATGCACATATCAAATAATGAAAGAGAGAAATGTTGAAAGCAAAGATAATACTCTATAATTATCTGTATTTATTTAATTCATTTTATTATTCTCCTCATAAATGAATTGATATATGAAATTATATGAATTGATATATGAATCATATATGAATTTCCTGAACAGTTGGGGAACATTATTTTATATTACTTTTTATTAAAAAAACCCTTATAAATAAAATACATCTTAAAACTGAACGCAAAACGGGACTAATTTCAACAAAATCGTGTTCGAAAATTCTTTTTCATTTTTTTTTAAATTTTCATGGAATGTAAAGATCACAATATCATTGGACCGTTTACTGCAACAGAAAGAGACTTTGTATAACGAGGTCACCACTTTGGTCGTCTATTGTCTTTTGTACGTGTTGTCGTCGATTTAATTCGGATCGATAAGTGATGTCACTTCCACAAGAATAACTTAAGACCTATCTAATCTGTCATATACGAGTGTGTCATACACAGTTCCTTATATCTGACGCAATACAAAGTAAAGTATCTATGTTTAGTAATAAGTTAATGTTTATATTATTTTAACATTCACTTTAAGATGCTTTATTACAAATTATGGTGATCTCAAAGCAACAATAAAAATAGAGATGGTAACAGTGTTACAAAAAGTTTCAGTATCGTAGTAAGAAATGCATATTTAATCAAAATGCACAAGATTCAAATTTTAATTTTCGAAGATTCTTATGCAAAAGAATACTAAAACTGTAGTCGTCATTCAGTTATCTTTTAGGGTTATTGCAAATGGTCTTTATGTCTTGAGAAGTTTTTCTCAAAAACTAGTTCTTGTTCTATTAAGTCAGTTAACTTGTCCAGTAAAAATAGTATTTTACAGTAATACCAGTTTTCATTTATGATTAAATTAGATGAAAACGAAGTATGATGTCTATCCTCATTTTACAATAGTGAAGGCTGACTCACGCCAGGTCCTTCAAATCAAATGTTAAAAATAACTTTTTCCTCTTTAAATGAAATGTTAATATACTTTTAAAACTTTTTTAAGTATGAGATTCTCTGTCACAATACTTGAGACTAATATAATAGAGTGGCAACGTTTAAATTTGTGACAAATAATTTATATTTATATTTTACAATTCTAACAAATATGCCATTTCCACACTCTAATAAAGTTTAAAAAATATGTTTATATATTTACATCTCATTTATCTTCTGAAGTACTAGCACGTGTTTACACGTAATAAAAACTATATATTATATTTCTATGAATTTAAATATCAGGTTTAACATGTTTTGTTCAATTAGACCAACGAGTGATCACGTACCGTATTTACATTTGTTACTGAAGTTTTCGTGGAGTTTTATATATTAGAAATTCAATAAATATTAGAAAATGTGTATTAGAGAAAGAGTTTATGAAATGATTTTTTTCTTACATTTGAGATTGTGGAATTGACATTTTTTATGAACTGTGCCTCGAACTAAAACGATAAATTCCGTGTGAATTTGTCAACTGCGTAACCATACTAACTTAAAACATAAAGTTCATTATTGATAACCCTTTTTTAAATTCTACAAAAAAAGCAGTTGCCATTTAGAGCCATTTTACTAGGTCATTCCAGTGCGTGTATTAATATGAAGAGACTTAAGGTAACGTGTGTGCATTTTTTTAATCAAGGATTGGCAATATCTTCTGAATCTAGAAAAGTTAATTTATAAGTTTATTAAAAACATCAGCTACTCTTAACGATGATTTTGATATCTTTCTAATGCAAAGGATTGAACAAGAATTAACACATGGGAGTGAAATAACGTGTTTCGAGGAATTTGTTTTCAAAATCTCAATTTCGTAAAAATCTATATTTATACCAGAGATACAATTGACCGAACATAAAAGTTTTCAGAGAAATTTCGTTCTATAAATAAAACAGGGAATTTGAATTGTGTCATAGCACATTGCTTCTGGTGTAATGCAGAACATAACTAACTTATAAACAAATTATTGTGTGTATTAAAAAACATATCTGAGAGTTCTACTATGAAAAAAAGTTTGTTTAAAACTCATCACTAATAAATGCCACGATTCATTTCTTTCACATATCAAATACTTAGAAGATTTTGCTTCCCATTCGTCAAGAATCTTTCAGGGATTTTGTGTGATACATTATTACAATGAATGTATTTATATTAACATGAATTTAATTAGAAGCACTAAAGAAGAATTGCCAATCCTTGCGGAAAATTATTTTACATTGCGAGTAAATGATGCATAAGTATGGTGGTATTAAAAAGTTTATGCATAATTCGAATCTGGAATTTACAAAAGCAATTATTTTGAAACCTTTAAAACAGTTACTCACAATCCGCAGAAACAATCTTGGTCTTCCTTGCTGAAGCTGTAATAACCTGCTACCTGTTGTATTTAATTGTTTTTAAGAGAAGTATCAATGATTAGCACAGTCGGATAGTCTCAGTGATACGTTCTGGTGGAGGTAAAGGTCTTTTGTTAACGCTAAATTTTGCTTCGTCAGCAATTGCAGAAAATGAGTTTGCACGTACGTTGACAAACCATTGCAAAAAAATCTGCGTGAACGTTTCTAAACCGAACAGAAAATATATTTCTACGATTCTATACGGCCAAAATCTTAGTTCTTGCTTAACATGCATCTGAATACTATTTCTTGATGAGGAATACCACTTTTTCTGAAATACATAACTAGTGGGTTACTAAAACAGCACGTATATTCTCGTCCGTACTTCCACCTAAGAGTACGCAAAAAGTACTCACATTTTCCAAAAATTGAAGAATTTGGAAAAAATAAAATCGGATGAACAGTGTAGCCAACGTTGTTAACAGACAGACGGACGGACAAACGTTTTGCCGTCATTCGATTTTTCGGTATCAAGGACCTACAAAACATGGATTCTGACTACATCACGTGCTGAACGATTTTTTTTCTAAATTTAGCAACTTCATTTATCCACTTTTTCGTTACCAGGGCCCTGTAATCAGAGTTTTACTGCCGAAAATTCGCCGCTTTTTTCGTGCAGCATTACACAACTTTCTCTCTACTGCGTAAGCAGTAGCGAGAAAGTAAAGAGAACTGCAGATTTTTCTCCTGTTTGCATTATTTTGTGAAATTGTTCTTGATATAATCACGTCCATTCATTTCATTAAGTAAAATTAACACAAATAGAATTTAAGGGACGGAATTTCTCTCCACACAGATATGAAATCACGCATAAATTCTGAACTGATACACAAATTAATGCAATTGTATGAAATTTCATATCCTGTAAAGACAATTTTCATTTACGCCTACCATCTGTTGCGGGATAAAGACAAATTTTTTTGTGCAACAGAGAAGATAAATTTTTCGGGTGATGAACATAGTTTGTAAAAACTTCAAAATTAGAGACGTAATTTGCTCCCATTTACGTGTTGTCTCTTACTCTAGTAGCAAGATAAAAAAAACTGAGACCTCATGGACAAACCTAGGAACAATTTATCGTTTTGTTTTTCTATCATCTAATGTTTATTTTCCTAAAGTAGATGATAGCCTACTTACTAATCTCTACTCTAACAGCGTCTCAATGTCACGAAGCAGAGAAAAATAATCCAATTCTTATCTACCAGTGTCTGTTGAAGATTTTACAGTCCGCGGCCTGTTAAGAATAATCGAAACAATTTACGGTGTAGTTTAAAAAGGTGTCTTATCTATATACACTAATAAAGGTGAATCTAACGATATGTAACCGACAACGATTTCACAAAATGTAGAGAATGAATAGATACAAAAGTTTGGCAGGCGCTTTTTCAGGATTGTCGCAGTGTCCTTGCGTAGTTTGGTAAATATGATTACAAAAGTAATGCGGGAAATAAATAATTTAAACAATATGTTGGTAGATACACCTCGATCGTTATTTTTCGCCTGACGCCAAGAGCTTTTTGGTTCCTAATACATTTTGCCAGAGACCAGCAGCTGTGCATAATATAAATATTTTTGAAGTAGTAAAAAAGTACAGTAATGTAACTTGAAAGAAAATTGTAGTATTTTATTTATATTTGAAATAATTGCATTAAAAATTACACTATTAAAACCGTGCTTTACTGAGAACTTATCTTTTTCCTCTTTCAATAGGATGAAGAAGCCGGGTGTTTCACCAGTTATTAATACACCAAGAAAATGTATTTCTTTTATAAGATTTTTTTCTTACAAGAAAACCGGTTTATAAACTTCATCGGGGCCCATTATTTGCTCTATGAGGAACAAATGACGTTAATAACTATGTAAGTAATCATTCATGCCTGAACGCTACCTATTTATGGACTATTAACTTGAAATAAAATGCGATTTCAGAGGAGACTGTACAAAAAAGTTATTTATGATACGAGTAGGAAAAGTAGAATTTTATTTTGCGAGTAAGAAAGCTTACGATAGGAGGCCGATGTACCGACTTGTGCAATCCTGCAAGCAAAATAAAATTACTGTTACCACATGTATGGTGTATTTTTTGATCATACCTATAGACTTTCTTTTTATTTTAATTCAAATAAAAAATTAACTTTATTGGACTCCATGATACATTGAGAGCAGTTGTAGCTGATCAGACGAAAGTATTTTGTTTCCTTTGTTCCATTCACAGTTTTAACTTGACTTTTGAACATTGTGTCTCATTTGCAGCACTAGTGCTAAACATTGAACTTTGGACGCTTTGAAAGAAGCTGATTTCACTAGTTCCTGTCTAAATATGTATTTGCCGTCCCCTGTTCCAGTACGTTCTGCGAGCTCCTCATGGCAAAGCAAATGTAGCGGTAACGCTCGCAATATCTGCAATTCGAAAACACGCAACTTGCAAGTGCGGAACGACCCCCGTGATGTTCCTCGCACGCAACCGTTGCACGCAACACTTGCTGTTGCGTGTGTAGATATCATTCATCGCTGGAAGTTGGGAGACGAGCTGAGCTTGTATTCGCATTGCAAAGGCTAGAGGATATCCTAATATTCTGGGTGAACTGTTAACCCTGATCCGTGTAGAAAAAGACACGTCATCGTTTACTTGACTATTAAAAAAATAGTTTCTATTTATTCAAGGAAAAAAGAAGTAAATAAATGTATATGATGCGTGGAAGGAAAGAACAGTCTGTAAACGTTTTATTGAGTTCGGGACCTAACCACTTACACTCACACTCTTGCATTGCACTAAATAGAATTGTGTATCAGAGTTTTTGGCAAAATTGATAGCTTGAAATATACTCTACCGAGTTAATGAAACTATGTACACCAGTAAATGAGCTACCGGTACTATTTCTTACCCCTTACTGTCTCCGACGTGAAGATATTGTTAATTGAAGATATGGTTACTGAGATAATATGCACTGCGATTACCGTATTTCATGGCACTGCTGACGAAATAATGAAATACCCTACTGGCACTCAACAGACTTCAAGATAAAATGAGATAAAATAGTGCAGTTAGAAGTTAGATCATAATAACAAGTTAGCAGTGGATAACAACGTACTGAGTAAGAAGTAATTTATTGTTTGAATAATGTGGTGCATGTAAGAAATAATGAATAAACCCAAAAGTATTTAAAATTGTTTCAAACCTCAGTTTTCATAACACTTAGTTTTCTAACTATTCCAGTTTCAACGTGTTCTAAATTTTGTCTATTCGGTCGTTGAGATAGTTCGGAACAGGTCACTTCATTATTAGCTTTGTGAGTCCGAGTACAGCTTCTGGTCAATAAATCAGCATTAAATACTCCTCTTCAACAATATTGGAATTCGAAATACAATGACAATGACTTACACCGTTTCATCTTGCACGGGTACCTTCAGAATTAATAAGGGACTTATGCAGACTCTCGCAATGGTTTGGCAATGTTATGTATAGCTGGAAACAAAAACAAAATACACTTAACGCTTATGATAATATTTTCACCAATTCCTGGTTCACTCAGTTAATTAGCAACATTTTCAATGGAAAACAGCATTTGCAATACACAATTGAAATAAATTTGTGCAGATGGTACGAAACATGCAGATGTTTCTGACTTGCCTCAGGCGAAGTTTATGAAACCGAACGGCTACAATTGACTTAATGACCTCATTACTATATTTATTGTAACATAAAATACAAGAAAGATAAAATACAAGATTTATGTATTTTCACAGAAAATTGGAAACATTAAAATATTTTTAAAACTATGAAATTCATAATAAGCGTGTTTACATAAAATTTCTTAAATTTGTTGTCAAATAGAAACATTTCATTTTTAAAGTAAAAAAAACCGTTCGGACAAGTATATAGTATATATTTCGGACACGTTTATTAGTATAGCTTTAATATAGTTTATTACACGTTTACTGTTTGTGCTAGGATTTTCAACAGGAAACGAAAACTCGGTACTAAGTTTAAGAAACACACTCTCTAGAATACACGCTCACTTATACATTTGTTCAAATTGTTTTTTAGTTTATAATATGTTTATATTTTGTAATCTCTAGTCTCAGAAGTGGTTACTTGTCAAGAAAACTTTCTTGCAAACAGAAATATTTTACATGTCCCCAGTTTGTTGTTATCAAGAATCATATTACTCTTTCTCACCGTACAAAATATCACTGGGCTTTTCTTTGCAGGTACTTCTACTCTTTCTCGTTTGACTACTTCACACGAATTATACTATTTCCACAATGTAGAGAAATAAAGTTAAGTGCATTTATTCCATTTCTTGACTATGCAATGTGAAACTCATTTTCAGTAATTGTTCCAATTTATGTCATAATTATAAGTTTGTTTTTATTGGCAGCGATATACGTTCAACTCAATCACTAGTACCAACATAAACAGTTCATAACTTCCTAGAGCACCATGCAATATGACCAACTTTAAATATAAACATTAAAGCAACTCTGAGCAAATAGAACAACCACAATAACAATAATAAAACTTGTAAATCACTTTCTACCCATAGTAATACTCTGAAATACATATCTAATTATTATATACAAGAATTACACTAGGACAGTACAATTAACTGTACGTATATTTATATAAACGTATATAGCCAAAAGATAGTTACTGCATAGGTCGGCTTCTACGACAGTGGGAAGTCTAAAGAGAAAGAAAATTGTACAGAGAACAAAGATGCATAGAGAAAGTCGAAAATGAAAGTATTAGACCAACGGTTCTCAATCATGTATCTCACTACTTCGCCAGTTCAGAACTGGTTTGGCATAATCTGACATATTGATTTAATGTAACACCTACATTGAACAATGTATGAAGTTGTGAAATGCCTATGTAGTGTGTGAGAAAATTTAAAACAATCGCAGCATTACATTGAGTTTCCTCGTATTTTCTCCATTGTCAAAATAAGTTACTAAATGAGTTTATCTCTACATTCTCAGCATTAGCTTGCATTTCCTTTAAATTGGTTTACATGACACTAAAGAAAGACATTAAATGCTAACGTAGATTTACTTATTTAAATTCCAAACAGTTTAAAACTAAAACATTCATTATCTTTACGAAACATTCTCCTACGTTTTATCGTTGTACAATAATTTGGGCATTCAAACACGTTCCTAATCTTTGCATTATTTTGTGTTGATTTCCTTATATTATAATTCCAGTCTAATTTGAGAACTTCAAATCAAAAACAGGGCCTGCGATGTAAAATATGTCTCTTAAAATCAGCCCGTCATCTATGAAGGTCTCTAAAGACCAAGTATTTTTTTTCTTGATTAGCAAGTTAGCAGCCTGATTTAGCATCGCATTTAGTGCAGAACCTTATTAACAAATAGACTCCCAAACGGGCCATTATGAGCTGAGAGAACCAGCCCGTAAAGGAAAGTAATACAACTAAGACGTAAAAAGCGTTTCGGGCGACATCGGCAAGGGCGTAGAGATATTTTCAGATGGTAAAACACTTCGGATTCCACACTATAAAGCCTCTCGTTAAGAAGGAGGAAGGCCACAACACGGTGGCCGAAACGTCAAGCCACCAGGAGCAAGACGTGGCACCTGCCGGATATGGTTGCGTAGGTTTCCGCGGCCGGCGTTTATGTTGTCTAAGCTATCCGGGACGAGCCGCGTCACTGATATGGTAGCAAACGTTGTGGCCTTCTTCAGAGCGTACTGCTGTAGAGCAGCTGGCCTGCTTCAGAGCAGTACGCTCTGAAGAAGGCCACAATACGCTGGCCAAAACGTTCGCCACCATGTCAGTGACATGGCTCGTCCCGGATAGTCTAGACAACACATACCGGATAGCCTAGAAGATACGTTAAGAAAACCACTGATCTCAATGTATTTCTGGATAAGCAAAATCACGCGGAGTTGTCTTCTCCAAGGTGCTGCAATTGTGCGAGTTTTTTGGGGCAATACAAATATTTTTCGGCGTGCTTTTCAATTTGACAGAAATGTTCATTATTATTTTATTTTAAGATGATTGATAAGTGGTATACTTGGTGAAAAGCAATAATGAAAACATGGAATTGTCTTGTTTTATTAAGTAAATACACCAAATAGTTTATTTAATTGCGCATTAAAGTAATTCTACATTTATTTCTTTAATGAATTACTAAATATGTACATAGTAAATGTGAAATTATATATTACTTCCATCGTAAAAAAATCATAATAATAGAATGTTGTGTTGAATTTTACGTTTCATTAACAAAATCTGTTTTTCGTTAATCTCTCAAACATTATTAAAATACATAGGAGCAAATTGTGACTGGAAAGAGTCAAAGACACAAAGCATACTAAATTACGTAGGGTATAATCTTACTTTGGTAATTTTTTGTCTAAAAATATTCACATTTTCTAAAACTGTAACATATTAAATACTCCCTTAGATTTTGCCCCTAACCTATAACTGAATTCAATATGTTGGCCTTCTACATCAGGACACTTGCAAACGTCTGGCATTTAATTACCTTTTCATTAATAGAGATCTGTTTCAATCATACGTGTGATAAAGTTCAATTCCACTTCTCCCCAATGATATTATTGTTCAAGATAGACCTCTGGCTTGACTTTCGTACATGCGCTGTGCTGTCTTTAGAGATTGATTAAGAATTTTGGAGGAAAATATGAGGACATCGCTGAAAAATGTACTAATTGGTGGCCAATAATTCCCTGTGTACTGTTCACGGACAGATGGTGCGAAACGGCTCAAGCACCCATTCATTTTGCTGTAGCAACGTAGACGTTTACAACATAGCTGCACACACATTTCAGTGAATAAGAAATAACTTCAATATTACATTTCCGTTTTTTATACAAACGTGTTTATTTCAACCGCGCTATTGTTCTCAGCGTATGCTTCTGTGGCTGGTATCAATAGTACTTGATTGTTCGGGAGACGCCACCTCCTAGACAGAGTTGCCCACACTTCGATCGTCTCTCTGCGACCTTCCTCAGGGCAATATTGATTATTTATAAACCCGTACCAAGTCAATCTAGGTCCATTACTTTTTCGGAACGTTTAATGATTACTATTTTTTAAGAAATTTAATGTTTTCTGTATTAAATGTATGTAATTTACTTAGAATATTGATTGATATTTCTATAAACTTCGAAAAAACTTCACGAAATCAATTTATAAACCAAGATAGAGCATTAATGCAAGCTGTAATGTAACTTTCGTAGCATTTAATGTCGTGCTATGAGAATGTATGATTTCATTTGTTGTAAAATAAAAGTTGATGTAGCTATCAACATTTGAAGTTCTAATTCTTTACTGTAAAATGCTTAATCTCTGATTTTTGTAGTACTTGTTTATGCAATTAGTTTCTATTGTTAATCTTTATTGCGAGTGTACATGTTTTGAAAACGAGCGACGATAGGAGCGAGTTTTCAAATTTGTACGAATGCAATGAAGTAACAGAACAAACCAGTTGCATTCGCTATTTTTTGTACAACAGCATTATAAATGCATGAGAGAATCAAACTCCATCTTGTGAAACAACTGTCTTGTGAGGTCTCGGGTATGTGACATCTGTGCGAGACAACGGTGGGATGTTCGGTTCCCCGCTAGCTTCCCACGACCACGATTCTCTCGCTGCAGTTGGCTGAATGTGTGATGACTCCGTCATTCGTGCCGTAAAATGCTAATACTAGTCGTAATTCAAGCTAATTTGTGTCGTAAAATACTAATTCTCTTACGTCATCATTTGTGCCGTACCCTTTTATGAACCATTTCTTGCAAACAGAAAAGGCCGTGTATAATGCTGGCATACAAAAAATGTATGTATTAACTTGATTATGATTGAGAAACGTTGGTATATAGCATGTTTTATGTATTTATTTTATTTATAAAAATTTGAAAGTGCTATATTACGTAACAGGCCCGTCCAGATAGCATTTAGTTACGTAGAATTTTAATGCAACTGCATCAAGAAGTTGCTAATACGCAGCCCAGAATGAGAAGAAGGCAGAAAGATAGTAGTAGATGAAGTGGAGCCAAATGTTTTATGTTTTTATGCGATGCTTAGGCCTAGAAACTAATTTATGCCAAACCATCATAGAAATAAAGATAAAAATAGTAGTTTTTTTACCAATATATTACTCATTCGCACAGCACTATGGTAGACGACAGTTGTATGTTTTCGAGCCAGGAACGATAGATTCGTTTACAAATTGTACCAACAGAGGAGACAACTTGTCTTACAACAACTGTTTTTTCATGTGCAGAAGTGTCCAAACAAGAGAGATAAACGCTCATTACATTGGTTAATAGAATGACAGAAGAGCACAATATAGCACACGAATTAATAATTTGCGAATACTAGATGTCATTTGCTTTCAAAATTAACAAATCGGCTATAGTTGCCGTTTGAAAAGGTAGTCAAAGTGTCCTTCAAATAGTTCTTGTGCGTAGAGGTACGTGCAAAATAATTTATTCATCTTTATGAGTCACATTACTACTAAGAAACGCCTTGTATATTAAAGAACCGCGTGTTGTATGAATGTAGCTACATGAATGCAAGCAACGAGTAATAGAAATTATCAGGAAAGCTCATTTGGCAAGTTTTATTTGAAAATTGTAAAAGAAATGATGAAATTATGGACACTTTCAAAATTTTCTACTGTTATTTCTATAATTCGATCTAGTCTTAATTCTTATCACATTACATAATTTACTTCATTTACTTTTTAATAATTCAAATTTAATATTTAAAAATGAATCGGTAATAAGATTTAAGGGAAACTTGTCGAAAGAAATGATAAAATTGTGCTAGTACCTAGTAAATATTAATACTTTTTGAGTTATACTTATGCAATTCAGGCAGGATTCATCTAGTTAATTAAAGTTTGATAATAAACTTTCAATATGTGTAATTGCTCTCCCTAGATGCATCTTTTTCATGAAAAAAGTATTCGTTTTTAAAATTGCATCAAACAAGAGTCTCCTAGAATGAATTAGTGTCTTAGCTGACATTGTTTTACAAAATGATAAGAAACAAATTGTGTGTATTTATCAGTGGAACTTTGAAGTGGAAAAATATTGGTGGAAAATATAAAAGGCACGATACTTCTCTTGTGAAATATTTCTCAACAAAGTGGTACAGTTATTTTATTGTGTCTTTTTCTTTCTCTGACAGTAAGTTAAAAAGACATCTTTACGAGATGCAAATGAAAAATATTAAGTGATTAAATCTGCGGACTTAAACAAATTCATCAATTAGGTACTACGAACATTTGGATTCATTCGTTTTACAATCAACGCATTTTTGATAGATACTCATTTAATTATTCCTATTGGATGTGAACGTATGAATTTCCTACTGTAATTATTGCCTCCAACAGTTCTTCGTTTCTCACTCGAGGACATACATCTGCAGTCTCCCAATACTAGTACGCTTGAATCTAGATAGAGAAGAGAAATAGTTAAAACTAGGTGAAAATTAGTGCTGCAATGAATTATGTTTATTAGCAGTGAAAATTGCTTCATTATACATCGTGGTTGAAAAAGCAGTAAGATAGTAAGAACTTCTAGAGAAATATTATTAATATATTTTTTAAAGAGACAATAGGCAAAAATATTTTAAAAAACATATTTTTAAAAGTTTCAAAACTGTACAGCGTGGAAGCTGCTATTTCGAAAAAAACAGGAAGTGACATCACTATCCAAACGAATTAAAAATTGTCTAGTCTAGTCTTGTGGAACACCCAGTATCTAATTATTAAGGCAGAGCAGTGCTCATTATATACAATGTGCAAGTGGTCTTATTATACCAGCATCTGGAACATCAAAACGCAGATATAATTTTTGAAAGTGTTCACATTGTGAGAAAAATACGAACAATTTAATTCATTAAAACTCCTGTCTTTTTTATTAAGATTAGCAGACGACATGGGTATAAGAGTAATTACCAATTTAGTGAATAAGCAAGTTCAGTGCTCCAACATAAATGCAATATTTCTGTTGATATAATAATATAGTTATGCTTACTCGTAGACCATAAAAATTCAGTAATTGATGATAGATGAAAAGTTACACTTTAATCACAAATGGAAAAGTTAAGTCACCACAAATGTATACAATTACTTTTTACTATATTACCTTCTAACTTATAATTTAATAATTCGTGTTCTCAGTGCTGCTTAAAGACCTCATAGTTAAAGCTTGGCAATAGATATTTTAAATAGTAAAATCTTTATATTCTTTAATTAATTAACAGTATCATATATTAGCTAATTTTTGAATTATTATTATCGCTTAATCATTGTAAATAAAATAGTCTGGCGAGGATTATTTGAAAAATGGTAGAAAATGCTAGAAAAAAGAGAAGTCAATCATATTATGAACTAGTAATTATTAATTTTCTTGTAGAATTGAAAAAGAAAAACAATTACTCGTTCTCCTTATTTGCAGATATTTCACAATCGCAGGGGCAGAATATGCAGCAAAGACGAACCTAATACTTGACGGAACGGCGTGTGTCCGTAGAACTTCTGTTCCGGGGCACTTCAGTCATGACAATAGCAAAAATTATAATAAACAACACCCCACATGCCCGTTTTAATACAAACCCCTCTATCAAAACTGCCGATACTATTAAAACCAAAAGGGAAAATTTGAGCGAAATCGGTCGAGTAGTTTCTGCGTCTTCGAGTGACTAACATACGCACATCCCTTTTTATTTATATACTTTCACCTCAGCATTTTATTATTATAGTTATTATGCATAAATTTTAACGCTGAAACCAAGATTTATTTTCCATGACCTCTCTGTGCCCCTAAAGCAATGTGTTGCCTCTTATTACAATACTAGTTGCATTACCCTCCACCGCTTAAAATGTGGGCAACCTCTAAGACCCGATTGCGCGTTAATAACCCCAACCTCACAGGTGATAGACGGGGCCCTTCTCTACACAGCCAAGCACCAAGTTCGGTCTCCTAGTGGGGTCGTTGAAGAAATCTGTTTCCTTCATTACCCTGCACGTGTATTCTGCGTTTGTGCACTTTCTTCTGAAACACTCTGTAGGATGGTAAAAAATATAATACATTTTGTGTGAATGCAATTTGTAATAATAACTAATTGTTGGATACAAAATTAACTATTTTCTTACAGAATGGACGATAGTGACAAACGTAATGATAAGGATAGGTAAATAGAAGCAACCTTCCACAATAAAAAGAAATATTTTTACTGAATTCAGATCATACATTCCCACATACATGTTGCAGAATGTAGGATCAGAATTTAGTGCAAATATTTTCTTATTGTGGAAGATTACTTTTATTTACCCATCCATTTGGATGTACACAGAATTTATGCGGTAACCAATGTGTATAAACATAACCCTCATTATCTCGAGAGTACAATTTGTTTTCAAAGCATCCATAGTTGCAGAAGTCACACATAATGTTTATTCAATTGTACGTCTTATTATATCTTTGTAACATACTTATCCCGCGAGAACATTTTTTTTCAAAAGCATCCTCACCAAATGTAGAAGTCTTTCTTTCACACCACCACGTACACATTAGTTTTATCTTCCCATTTATACTTGGATTTCCCAAAGACTACCGGAGGTAGGCATCAATATATATATATATATATATATATATATATATATATATATATATATATATATATATGATATATATATATATGATATATATATCATATATATGAGTAAGAATTCGTGAAAGGTAACAGGCAAAATGCAAATTTTTCTTTTTATGCTGAATTGTTACTTAATCGATAGATTCTGATGCCCTTATTAAGTGTGTAAAATATTTTTTTAAAAAATTCATAATTACTTAAGTTATAAACAATTCAGTATTTATGCATCTTTTAGTTGCAAAATAAATATCTCACAACAGAGTTGATATAATTTAATGCTTCCAACGGCAACTTGAAGGAAAAAGTATATATTTTAAGATACACAATATTAATTTTTAAAACTTATTAACAATCCCTTTTTTTATTGCAAAATAAAATGTAAAATGAAAAAAATCCGTGTTCTGCGCTTTTTAAAAATATTTTAAAAAAACATTCTAAGAGGGAATTTAATATAGATTCAGAATCCGTTAAAAAAAGTTAGCAAACATTAATACATAAAAAGTAATTAATATTTTTATCGAGCGGCGCACGGTCGCGCCACGAGACGCGTACCGTAGCTTGGAGGTTTTGATGCACCATACTGTGTTTCTGCGATTTTACTCTCAATATTAACGCAAATATTTTTTTTAATTTAAAATTTAGTAATTTTAGTACCAATTTTCGCTTAAAACAATTTTTTATTTACATAACCACATTAATTATTATTAATAATTAAATTTATTTACAGAACGTTATGAGCTTCGTAATCAGACGCTGACGAATATCGCTTACATTTAAGTGACTTAGAATCGTTCGGTAAAAAGCAATGAAACTGTCGGGTGTTTTTGATTACTTTACATTTTGAAAATCTTGGTTTTAAAAGTTTTGCTTCATTTTCATATTCCTCTTTGGTGCAATACGCGAAAGACATTGACCTGTGAAAACAATTTTTTGCCCAAACGAACAACATCTTTGCGTTTGTTAATGGTTCATCTAATCTCGTTCTTTGCATACTTGTTTTCCAAGCATTCCTTTTGATTGTCCCGCCAACACCTTCACATGCACTTTTGCCATGAGAAGTGGCAAAAAAGTGCCACTCTGCATTAATACGAAATTCATTTTCATGTTGAATCAAATTCAGGAAGTTACTTTTATTTTTGTACTGACTCGCAGCTCCGTCCGAAAAATAAATAATTCGTTCAATCCACGCATACTTGTCTTTCAAATACTGAATCAGTTTTGTATTGTATAGGTGAACGCTAACAGTATCGTGCTTTTCGATTTCAGAAATAATAACAAAATTATCCGAAACTATCTTGCCGTCTTTTCGCGTATACATGACGTATGGATGAATTGTAGCCTGGGTATTTGACCAGTGATGCGCCTGTATTGCATCTTGTATTTGAAATGTATAATTTTCTGAAAAATCCAGCGTTACCAAAAATTCACCTTCCTTTAAGCTGTCCTTTTTTGCACTAAAGTAAGCACTTTGTTCTTTTGTTATAAAATCATGCGTCAGTAGTTCAGGCAAATCTTTTCTTATCTTCTCTAAAAATGCTTCTATGGAATCTGTTTGTTCAACGAATTCAGTTCTAGAAAAATATATTAAAACATCTAATAAGCAAAAGTAATTGGTATGAGGAAGGACCGATAGTCAATCTTCCCACAGCCGTTCCCGATAAAAAAAATCTAATAAGCAAAAAAGTTATTTGTGAAATTATTTATACAAAAATTAATAGAGTTACAGTAAGGTATTATAAAAAATCAAATTTCCAATTTAAATTTAAAATTGTATAGCAAAAGAAATTTCTGAAATTTGACAAATCGTTGCCAGGCACTCAGAAAATTAATTTTAAAAAATTGATTTGTAAAATTAATTGAAAGTTTAAAATAGATTTTTTCATGTTATGCATAATTTAGGCAATATATTAAGTTATCATTAAATTAAAAAATTGAAATGTAATTATATGTACCTATCAGTGCTTATCCATTCCCTGTACTTTACTTCCTTCACGGAATATTCTGTAAATAATGCATGCAACTTCTCGCAAAAAGCAGTAACACCAGGACAATTTTTGCAATTTCTGAGATGACAAGATGGAAGAGCTTCTTTGCAAATAATTTCTCTTAATGCCTTATGGTATGATAAGGTGAAGGTGTGATTTTTCTTCTGAAATTCGGATTTTAGAGCAAAAAACTTTAATCTCATGTTCTGGTGTGTTTTACAAACACATACGTTGTGGCAACTAGCTTTGTTAACAGAGATGCACTGTTTTGGTCGCAGTTTTGAAAATTTAGAACAACTAATGATAAACTGAGGAAATTTTTCCTGAAAACGTTTATGTGCTTCCTTCAAATTGCACAAAAGTAAACGCTTTTGCACATTTTCTCTACCTACATCGGTTTTTATAGAAACACAATCTTTTTTTCCTGGCATCATTCTACTAGTATCATCACTCAAATAAAATTCTGTTACTTTCTGAATAATTTCCTCACTTATTTTTCGACCAACTTTCTTTGGTGGACGCGACTTATAGCCATTTTCTTTCCTTAATTTCTTCGCCCTTGATGCCATTTTATGCGAAACGCCAAACAACTCACGCATTTTCCTTATACTAATGCAAACAGGAAGCGTTGTAAGTATTTCGATTTTTTCACTTCGGAAAATAGCTTTCGACAACGCATTGTTCACATCTCGAATCAAAGTCTCGTCTATCAAAGAATTGTCTGCATCGGGCAATTTCTGTCGCTTTGTTGCACGTCCAAGCATATCATTTTCAGCTGTTTCTTCCTTGTATGTAGGGTCATTTTTTTCGTTGTCCACGTAGTTTTCATCCCGTGAAGATTCTTCTTCGGTAGTATCAATAATGATTTCCTTTTCGACGGAAGAGACAGTAACTTTTTGACTATAAATTGACGTTCTGCATGAATCACAGATATATTTTCCAGTTAAATTAGAAAAGATACGATTCCACTGCGTCGTTATCAGCTTCAAATTTTTGTAGACACGATTGTGTTTGGATTTTTTAAGTGGGTTGCAACATTTCTTCGGGGTAGGCATTTTATATAATCTGTTTAAAATAATAAAAAACATAAAACTATGAGAACTGACAATATGAAATAATAAATAATGTAAATGATTAGAAAAATCAGTTATTGTTATTAATAATATTGATAAAGTCAGTAATATTGAACATTTTAACGCTTTTAATCGAGATTATTTAATAACAATACACAATTATTGTTTATAAAATTGCAAAATAAAAAACGAAGTCATATGCAATGTTAATTACGCTTACCTTTTTGCGTAGAAATTAGAAACAATAAGAATGGTTTCTTAAGCGAAAACAATTGTTGTAAAACAAAAGCGTGCTGCGACTCGTTCGTACCGACAAGCTAAGGCGCGACCGTGCGCCGCTCGATAAAAATATTAATTACTTTTTATGTATTAATGTTTGCTAACTTTTTTTAACGGATTCTGAATCTATATTAAATTCCCTCTTAGAATGTTTTTTTAAAATATTTTTAAAAAGCGCAGAACACGGATTTTTTTCATTTTACATTTTATTTTGCAATAAAAAAAAGGATTGTTAATAAGTTTTAAAAATTAATATTGTGTATCTTAAAATATATACTTTTTCCTTCAAGTTGCCGTTGGAAGCATTAAATTATATCAACTCTGTTGTGAGATATTTATTTTGCAACTAAAAGATGCATAAATACTGAATTGTTTATAACTTAAGTAATTATGAATTTTTTTAAAAAATATTTTACACACTTAATAAGGGCATCAGAATCTATCGATTAAGTAACAATTCAGCATAAAAAGAAAAATTTGCATTTTGCCTGTTACCTTTCACGAATTCTTACTCATATATGATATATATATATATATATATATATATATATATATGATATATATATATATATCATATATATATATATTGATGCCAAATTGTGATGATTTCCTACATTGAATATTTTATTATAACATTATTTAAACATAGATAGCGCGAGTAGATTTTTTTTCCAAATCATCCTCACCAGACGCGGAGTTCTCCCTGTCCCCCCTCACTGGGTGTTCCACACGTGAGGCACGTGCCCGCCGAGCGGGGCAGGGTGTTCGTCCGCGGGTACTCACGTTGTCCCCGAAGGCGTCGGCCGCGGCGTCGGCGCTGGACACGGCCGCCGCGACGGCCGTACAGTCTCCGCGCCCGCCGCCGCCGCCGCCGCCTCCGCCGGCGACGCCGCTTCCGTTACTTACGTCCTCGTCGTGGTCGAAGGCGTTGAAGACGTCGTAGGGCAGGCACGACAGCAGGTCGATGATGAACCAGCTCTTGAGGTAGTTCATGCGGATCACCTTGGGGTCCGACACCACCTCCCCGCCGGGCCCCACGAACGTCGTGTGGAAGTTGAGCACGATGTCGATGAAGAAGATCACGTCCACGATGGAGTCCACCTGACGACAGAGTTGCTGATGATTAATAGTTATGAATGGGCGGTGGATGGGTGACAACGCGTTTGTAGGCGGTGGAAAGCGGGGGGCGGCGCAGACAACGAACGACGAAACCAAAACGACTGACAAAATACTCAGTAACACGAAACAATGTATTTTAGAAAAAAGTTCTTCATGGTGAATGGCAGTGAAGAATTAGTTTGTAGAAACATTGAACATCCTTCCCAATAGAAGTTAATGTAAAATTTTCGATAATGAGAAGATGATTATTCCAACGGAAGATGAGAATCGTTGATGATGAACTAACAAGTTACTGTCTCTCACGATGGTGAACTCGCTAACTACTCGCAAAGGAACTGACGATTTATCACGTGATGAAGTTCATGTTGTTGCGATTGTAGTTAGTTTTCGTTGGCATTTACAATTAAATCATTATTTGAGTCGTCATTCCCATCAATATTGTTTATTACAAAAGCAGCTTTCGATGGCTTCTCATCCTCATCAGTTTTATGCTGAATGGAGGCCACAAAGCGACTACCGAGTCCTAATAAAAAATATTGTTGGTAATAACGACTCTTGTATCTCATTTTGAACAACATTAAGTTGAAATAATTATAACTCCTAGTTGCGAAGACACGGTGTGTAAGTAGAGGATGACGTCAAAATGCTCAACAACACAAAACAAGCTATGTTAGAACATTGTTCTTCATGGGAAATGGTAGAGAAGAATCAATTTGTATAAATATCTTGGACAATAGAAGTTAATTAAAATTTACTGGCGACAGTCAGAACTAATTATCCCAACTGATGATAAGAAACGTCAAATATGAACAAGATCGTGAAATAGGAATCATATCTAGGAGATCATATTTAGATGAGGATATATGGGTCATCTAGAGATCTGACATCATCTCCTTGCACTGATCGCCTCGACAGTCGTGTGAATGGTTCGTACGATGTCAATAAAGATCAGGTCTAAGATGAAGTTCACCCGGTGACAGAGCTTCTGACGTTACGTAGTTATAAATAGACATTCTATGGGTGTCGACTAAGTTCTTGAGAAAAACGGGAAAAGAAATGAAAAGTAGTCAAATTTTAAATTTAATTTGAAATTTCAAACCGCCAGCGTCTAATAGAACGATTAGATTTTACTCAAATTAATAAGATCACGCTCTAAATTGTCTTCTTGAGAACAAACTCATCGGGATTGGAAAATATCTTTTGGATAGATGTCACAAAACATGATTTCAGAATTGTCATTTTGAATCGGACTTTTCATCAACATCGTCTTGATGCCTACATAGTCAGTTTCCTAAACAACGTAATTGTTTGAACATGATGTCAATTAAAATGATAACACCCACAATGGTGCTGTCTGGAAACGCAATTCACCATGGTGAACGATAAATTGGGTGTGAATGAAATATAATCAATAAAATAGTGCAGTCAGAGCAGGACAATCACGGCCTGGAATGAACTGGGGAACAACGTAGATTACTCTACCATAACATTTATGGCGCTCCAAAATATCTATCACATCCAAAGAGAAGCAAAATAAAGTGAACGTTCGTCGTCTGAAAATCCTTTCCAAATGATCTCTTAAGGACACATCTTGGCCTCTCTACCACATCCAAAGGGAAGAGAAAGAAAGTAAAATCTCGTCGCCTGTAAATCCATTCCATATACCCACCACTAGCAAGGACACATCTTCAGACGTCTTGTTCTTGAAGGCGACGTTGTAGGGGACCATGATGGCGGTGTAGAAGGTGAGGCACAGGATCACCCAGTCCCAGATGGCCTTGAAGGCGCAGTAGTGCAGGAGGATGTGCGGTGGCGTTTTGGGCGCTTCTTGGCGGTACTGAGGCATCACGTCGGCGTTCAGGCTCATCATCTGCAACGGGAGGCCACACTTAAAGGTTAACAGCCTTAGAAACACCAGATTGCGATTAAAATATTCCAAAAAATAAGCAGCCTATGCGGTTGCATATCTCAGAAACACAATAATGTAGTAAATATTATTTTAATAGATATATGAAAGAATACAGGGAATTTTGTATGTGGCGAGAAGGGGTAATACGTGTAAGGAAGAAGTCCCATTATTTTGTAAAATTAATATAAAGTACCGTCAAACAGATCTTTAATAGATTGTTCAATTAAAATTAACGTAAATACAAATATTTCCAAACAAAATATCAATGGATAAGTGCATGTTTTGAATATATTGAAAGTAAACTCAATATATTTTGACATTGAACCTTCGTTATGTAGCTTACTAATAATAGTTTGTTTCTTAGATAGATGAATGCGTTGCTTGCGTCACAATTAAAAAGTTCTGTATGCAGTGACAAACTATATATATCACAGGTTAACCAACACTTAAGTCACGAACTTTTAATATAATGCAAGGCTTCTTGGTTCTTTGTGGCAAGCAGTCTCATCGTGATTATTTGGTGACAGTGCAGACAGGAAAAATTTATTACAGGACGCTTGTTTCAGATTCGTCTTGTAATGTACAAGTTTCTTGCCGTAAAACATTACAAAATGAGCTACTTTCCAGACAGTCGCGAATAAAACTACTGTAGAACGGAAAGCAGTCTTTGTGGTTGGGGATCTTACGAAATGAACGTTACAGAAAAAGTCATCTAAAACGGAATTACTCATTTTCTTTGAAAACATTTACGCATTATCGCATTTCAAAATTTATTTTTTTAGGACACATTTTATTATAATTACAAATATCTATCTTCAATATTGTATTTTATTCGGGTTTTAATTTTTGCAATTTTTGAAAATACAAACAGTTTGGTGTAAATGAAACTTATTCTACTTTTTATGCTTTCTTTGTTCAATTTGAGGATGCGATTTATTGCATGAACTTGAAACTGTTTTTGAGAAAGTGTTTTAAAATACTGTAAGGCGTTCTGTAAAATATTCTCTAAATGAAAATATCCTTTTTAAATTCGCAGGGACTGAAGTTCTGCTAGTTCGAGTAGGAAATATTATTTCTGAAAACTATTGGGAATATATTGGAGAATCAATCAAAGAACGACTGATGGAAAGCTTTGTTGTAAATCAATTTCCGGCATAAAGAACCCACAAAATGGGGTGCATTCTGAGTAAACAACGTGTAAGAGAAAGTAATTTACTACATAAAGGAACAAGATTGTTTTTAAATTATGTCGTAGGCTTCCAGATCAAGATTGTTTTTATAATATTTTTTCGATAGTAAGACCCCTCAATTCGCATTTTTACAACAAAATAACACGGAAGGTTTATGCAATATTACAAACCTTTCTCGTTACGTCTTGTGAATTCCAAGGCAGGTTCCTATGTCAAGAAGGTAAAAGGAAGAGAACTGATTATTTACCAGTGCATGCATTGCGATAGAATACCGCGTGTGCTTTATCGCCTACGGTCGTTTCGTGGTTGCGGGGCTATTATCGGCCCCTGCGTAAGGCTGGAGTCAAACTAGAACGCCGCTTTCGCAACTCCATAAAGGGACAGGAAGGGCGGACGGAATACACTCAACTAATTAACTGGGGGTTGCATTAATATATACGATGTGTGAGGGGGACTGGCAAGCTGGAGTTCGGTCAGACTCAACTTCCGGACTAGGTGGGACTAGGAAGGGGGGGGCTGGCACACTTGTAGGGATGAAATTACAAGTTGTTGCTCATGTTGGTGGTAGAGCGGAAAGAGGAGGAGGAGATGGTGTTTGTGGTGGATACTGGTGACAGAAAGATTAGAAAATAGTATTTGTCTTGGTAAGGATCTAGATTATGCTGAAGTTTCCTAATGTCGGTTGTACAGAAGAAAGAAGGGGAGATGGTGTTGGTTTTGGTGGTGGTGAAGGTTGCTGATGTTGGTGGAAGAGTGGAAAGATTGGGAGAAGGTGTTGGTGTTAGTGTTAGAACCAGTGTTGGTGTTGGTGATAGTGGCGGTGAAGGTTGGTGGTGGTGTAGGTTGCTGATGGTGGTTGAGCAGAAAGAAAATGAGATGATGTAGGAGGTGATGGAGAGCAGAAAGAAGGAACAGGTGTTGGCGCTGGTGTTGGGGTTGGCGAGGCTGTTGACACTAGTGGTGGTGGTGGTGATGGTGAAAGTTGCTGATGGTGGTGACAGAGCAGAAGGGAGAAGAAGTGTTGGTGGTGATGAAGGTGTTTCAGATGATACTTGTTTGGTGTGAAGGGGGTAATGGAGAAGTTGGGATTGTGGTGGTGATTGAGAAGGATCGGGAAGTTGGGGAAGGAGGAGGGGGAGAGGGGGTAGGAATGGTGGAGACCTCCTCCACCTAATGGAGGTAAATATGGTGGGGATGTAGGTGATGTTAGTGGTGATGGATCTATTGAGAGTTGTGATCTGTTGATAGGCTGAGGTAGAGAAAAAGCCGATAGCGCTAGTGAAGATGCACGGGTAAGTGACGATACTGTTGTAATGTGGTAGTGGTGGTGGCTATGGTGAGTTATAGGTGACGCTACTGAAGACAGTCATAATGATGATGAATATGGTGGGGTGTTAGTGGTAAAGTGGATGAGGAGGTGTTGTGGTGGTGGCAGAGGTGATGAAAGAACTAAATTTTTTATGGTGTGTTTAAGATCACACATTTTGTATCAGAACACATGAATGTGATAAGAATAAAAAATATACTATTGAAATTATCCAATATACAACGTTATACAACATATACAACGTTAACTAACGTTCCCGCACGACAAATGCAATTTTTAATAATAACATCTGTTAATAGTTATTACTAAAATATTGATATTGTTAATGCAATCAAATGCAATAGTTTGTATATGCGCAAATATTAGTATGTGAATTTTGTGAGATGGTTATTAGATGTATTTAAAGGGCTTCCTGACTGATTCATTTCTCACCACATACGGTTTTCTCGCTCAGTGCCTGACTTCAGAAACGGAAAGGGTGAAAAGTAGAAAGTACTCAGGCAGATACAGAGTCTGTGCAGCTCTATAGACAAGCTAACACATTAGAAGAGCTAGAAAACAATTGAAAAAAACCTGTGAAATAAATAAACAATTTGAATAAAATATTCACACAAAATGTGGGAATTTTCACGTGGTATGATTTACGTATTCATGTTGCAAGTGTCATGTCACAGTTCACGTCGTATTTTTGAAATGAGTAAATTCGTTTAGACTCCCGTTAACTATCTAAGCTTGATATTTTCTTCGAAGTACTTGCAATAATTTTCTTGCAATGAATGCGCGCGAGGATTGCAAATGCATGAGGGCCCAAACGATATCAGTCTCCAATAGTGCAATGTTCTCGAAAGTCCTTTCTGCATATTCTCGAGTGGCGTGCCATTTCTGCCTGAATTATTATTTTTTTTCAGCCACCACCCACACCCTTCGTTCCTTTAAAGAAAACAAAGAGCTTAAGAGTTGAATATGTTTCGCAGAGAAACAAATCACATCCATCGCCTTCCAAGAGAAATTTACACCTTGAGATACAACGATCGATTAGAATAATAATCGTTCAGACTGCATCTACTGAATTGGAAAATTGCGTGTATACTCCACCGTAAAGACGTAATGCATCTTTTTCACTTATGTCATGACTTAATATTCAAAAGACTGAATAATGTTTACCCACAGCTTTCGCTGAATAGGCGCAATAATCAATACGAAGTTTAGATTTTCTTATTTCTCTTTTGACTTCCAGCCTGTTATTCCAGGGCATCACGTCCTTCTGGGACTTCATTTTAGACAATCACACGTAACAATTTTCACAATTATCTCGTCTGACTTGCCAGATACAATGTTCATTTCACTTGATTCGGCGTACTCATAGTCATTCAATGAGCATTGATCTTATAATGGTGCTTCCTTACATGACCCACTCAAAGACCCAAAAACCCCTCTTTTTTAGAGTTTTCAACTCTATAGTGTCCAGTATTTGTCTAGTCATTGATGTTTTCGTTCTAATATCGGGAGCTTAAGTTATGGATATTACAAATTTTTAATATGAGCGTTAAAAAGTCTTAAAAACTCTTAAGCATTTATAAGTTCTTAATTTTGGTGCAAAATGTATTTTTTCATATTGCATCATTCAGAGAGAACGACATCACCTTTACTTTATTTTTTGCTTTAAATGGTTTGCTTCAATTTTTCTTCACTTTTTTATTGAATACAATTCAATAATTTTACCTTACGTCCGGATGTAGTTAATGGGCTCCCCGTTTCAATGTCACATGGTATACGTTTGTCCTTTGATTTTCGGGTGTATTTCATTACACATGGCTTCGAAATTTGTAGATGCTTTAAAAGATAATCTTAAAGATCTTTAAAAAATACTCACGTGAATGTTTTTCAGATATTTAATACAATTTTCCTTTTACAATATTATTTTGGGACATCCGAATATTCGAATTAGTGTTACAGTCAGATCCACTTTCTCTTCATTTGGAGCTGGAATCTATTTCAATTCATGGATGAATGAAAATTAAGGTGAGAGTTTTGGAATTTCTCTGAAATCCATTTTACCCTGAATAATATTTTATATGAACTGACAACTATTCACTGTTGTTATACAATGTCACATATTTTAAATTATATTATTTATGACGTATTTTATGAATTAATTGTATATATTTAATAATTTTCAGCAAACGATAGATTTAATAAATATTTTAAGTCGTGTCGATGCTTTTAAACAAATAATTACACTTATACAGAATTTACTATATGCGATTTCTTTTCGCCGCAGTCTAATTCTGACTATAGACGACAGGCCGTCTTCTTCACCTCCGAATTATTGGTACTCTACTGTTTTCCAAACAACTGATAAATATAATTTTCCGTTTGTCAATTTTTTTTAAATCAAAATTTAGTCAAGTTGAGATTTTTATTTAACAATAATTAAAAAAATAAATACGAGAATCGAAATCATGTCGTAAGTTGAATTCATTTCTATAAATCAAATACTTTATAAATCGAATTTTTGGTAAATCGAATTCATTTTGATAAATCAAATATTTTATAAATCGAATTTGCGGAAAATCGAATTTATTTCGATACATCGAATACTTCATAAAACGAATTTTTGATAAATCGAATTTCCCGCAAATCGAATTTTGGATTTCGTTTTGAAGTGGGGCTGGTATAGTGGCGACTGCACTAGTGTGGCAGTTGCTACTTACGTGCGCCAGGTGGGACTGCTTGGTGGTGTCCTTGAGGTTGGGCAGGTGCGACGAGAACTGCGACACCAGCACCGACCGGGAGCGCGTCACCGACCGCGCCAGCTTCGCGAACTTGGACAGCCCTGCGCACACAAGCGCGCGTCACCGCCGCTCACCACGACTCACCACCCCCCACCCCCCACCCCAACAACCAGGAGGCTGGCAGAAAGCCTACCGCGCTCAGTATGCAGATATCGCAAAATAAAGATTAAGATTTATTTAGTCAACAAACAGTAAGAACTGTATGTGACATATGGGGGAGAAGATCATCCGTGCACGTTTTCTTGACTTCCAGAATCCCTTCCCATCATTTTAACTATTAATATTTGAAAGATGAGTGAAAGTTAAATAAATAAAAAAGTAATTTAAGAGAGCGTGAGATTAGCAACATTTGAAATACTATACATTTTCGTTTCCGATTTACTGAAAACTTATTTGCAACGACAAATAAAGGTTGCAAACTTCTGGGGCATATCGAAGAGGATGGAAATAGTCACTGCCATTAAATTTATAGTTGGAAATTGCACGTAATAATGTTACATGTTTATAAACATTGCAATTTGGCCCTGAGACAACTTATTTATATACAGATATTCGTCAGGTGTCGATCTGACACGGCCAAGGATGTTTAATGTACCTGATGAAGATCTGTCCATTCTTGGTTGCTAAAAATTAGGGACAAATGCCAAGTATATAAATGCTGGGAGAATAGGCTTCTGCGGCATGTAATTGGCTGTCCGGGTGACGCCGCGTCCATGGCAAAAGTGCCGACGTTTCGGTCGCCATTCTGCGCCCTTCCAGCATTACGCCCTGAGGAAGGTCGCAGGATGGCGACCGAAACTTCGACACCTTTGCCATGGACGCGGCGTCACCCGGACAGCCAAGTAAATATATAAATGCTTATAATTCCATTATGTGAAATTACTCACTACATGTTCAAAGGCAGAAAGGGGTCATTTTCGATTACTTTTAATGCTCTAGAAGATTGTAACATTAATTTTGAGACACTGAAAAAGTAAATTGGTTAGTAACCTTCACATATATGAACATACTGTGGGAAATTGCGTTTAATACATTCAATGCAAATGAACACATACCCCTGATTTTTAGGCAACTATTTACATGTGTTCGGCAGGTGGCACATGTGTTCGGCAGGTGTCGATCTCAGGCAGTCAAAGAGATTTAACGTACCAGCCGAACACATGTCAATAGAGGATTGCCTCAAAATTAGGGGCAAATGCCAAATGTAAAAACGCTTATAACTCCGTTATATTCAATTTTCCAGTATATGTTAACTGGCGAAAAGTTATATCTTTCGGCCCCTTTACATGATCTGGGCGAGTGTTACATTAATGTTGAGACATCATACAGAAAACTTAATTAGTTCCTGAGCTCCATATCAAGTCAGTAGCACATGCGACATTCGGCATTCATACTTCATTACCAAAACTCACATTTTAACAACTAAAGGCAATCGGAAACCTTGCCTATGCAGGTTGCAGATTTGCATCAGAGTAAAAGTTACACGTTTCTACCACGTGCACAGAGGTCAAAGATGAATTTTTGGCCAATGTGTGGCGGAAAATCCCATAATAACAGTTTCGCACACGTGACATTTGCTTCTCATTGGAGGCAATTCATCTTACATTGGTGTCGGGCAGGCACTCTTAACATGCAAACCAAACAACGTACATGATATGTGGTCAATAAGAGGCAAATCTCACAAATGCAGTGTTGCTATGTGAGATTTCAATCGTGTTAATCCTTGTACCATATCTTGGGTGATTTTGGACCCCATCTTCATTAATTTGTTAATATTTTCCTGAATATTTGGAGGATAGTTGCAGTCTTCTAGAAATGCGTTCGTGCACGTATTAAGCAGGCACTAAACCATGTTCACATACTTTACAAATTTTATTAGAGAGTTATTGTTTTCGTCACATGAGACCGATTTGACCTAACTTATACGTAAATTAACCTCTATTATATTCCCATTCGTATTTGAAATATATGGTCATGAACTTAAAAAAAGGTGTCTGATACTCTCAATATTTAATTCGTCTCCAAAAAGCTTTTATAAACTCTTATAAATATTTTGATGCATTATGTATCAAAAATGGAGGATACGTACGGTAGAGATGATTCCATTTATGAAATATTTAATATGAATAAATTATATTTATTACGTAATTAAAAATAACTTATAAAATGCACCCTTACATAAAATCATTTATTTATACTCAGTATATTGCCGTATGCATACTTGTTTACCACTTATAGATGGTAGTAAAACTTGGGTTCCAAAAGACTCAAGGTATAATACTTGTTTGTGAACAGCAGATATGGTACGGGGGTTAATTGGCGAAAAGAAATCATCTTTGATCACCTATAAACCCTACAAGTTGGTAACATAAATTATGAGACATTCTGTAGTCGCAATATCAATTATAGGATAGGAATCTAGAGTGGTTTTCAAAAAAAAAAAAAAAAAAAAACACACAAACAAAATTCGGTGAGTACCTAAGATATTCCTCACTAGTTTAACGTGACACCCCTCGGATGTACTATCATGTAGACAACACGTATATCGTGTTTTTTTCTGAATGGAAGATCAAAAAAAAAAAATAGAAAAACAATTTCTAGGTCAGTTATTCTCTGAAGTCTGCCCTATCTTTTTAAGTGAATTACATAAAAAATATCGGTAGAAGTACTTTAAAAAGAAAGTTTCATTGCATAATTAAGAAAAAATATTGCAAATCTTATTAATCCTCCTCCTAAAGGTAGATGTTATGGTGAAAGGGCAGTTTACTAGTTATTTTAAACATTTCATCTTTGAAGATGCCTTGAAACCTCAAAGCATACTGTTTCTAGAATTCTTCCAGAATAATATAGAAAGATCGCCTCCATTAAAACTTTCCAAACCTAGCTTTATAAGACAATAACGCCAAATCCTCCCCTTTTTTACAGTCCACTTAGAATTTTCTGGAACTTTGGAGAAAGAATTCACTTCTCCCCCAGGTGACTGACACTTAACTTACATGCACTAACAAAACAATCTAGGTTTTCACGGCTGGATATTAATGATACGGCTATTAATAATATCTTCCGGACTAGATAGACGTTGTCGTTTGGAGATTCAACGCCCAAACGTTTCATCCTGTGACTGCGGTAGACATCTTCAGTGGCTACTGGTACACGCAGTGACACGCAGTGTCCTTTCAGACAGCTAACTGGTGACTGGTAAACATTTCCTCTTTCCCGTCTTTCTGGACATACATAAAAGGAACTGTCATTTTGGCCAAACTGAGTAGACAGCAGAGGTCGAACACACTTTATCCGGTCGTGAGAACGACGTCGGATTTGAAGATGTTGATATTTGTTGAAGATGTTGAAACACTACCGCGCCCTATACACCTGAGGGCATCGAGATACTTAAACATCCTTTTAATTTTAATAAAAACTAGGAAGGGAAAAACGTCCACTCGTCATGGTTACCCGCACCCCGTCAGTTGAAGCCTAAACCGTTTCTAGGTCAACAGATGATACCAGTGCCTCAGTGTCGTAAGCAAATAAATGTTTACCATTTAGCAAACTAATAGTACACTGTGTGCAACCAGTAGCCACTGAAGTTGTCTCCCGTAGTCGCAGATGAAACGTTTGGACACAGAATGTCCGATAGAACACTGCTATACAGCCGGGAAGGTATTATTAATAACATGCACTAATATAACGAGACTACAGATGACAGGACAGTTGGGGTCCATCAATCTGAGGTCGTAACTCACCGCCCTTTGAGTCGTCCGACTCGATGGGCTGCTTGAGGGCGGTGATGTCCCTGAAGGTGAGCAGGAACAGCACGACCAGGTCGCGCTCGTTCTTGATGGGCGCGATCTGCAGCAGCAGCCATAGTGGGGTCTCTGCAACACACACACGCCACGCGTCACACACTCGCGCTTGCCACTGAATGGAAACTACGCAAGGAAATGGGACCCCGGAGGCGCATTTTTGTATCTGGCTTGTCCAACTGGCGGCCTACGTTGCCATTTGCTGTGGCCCGCGAAAAGGTATTACTCAAAAGAAAAAGTTCCTTGCATCCGGCCATAGTGGGGTTTCTGCAACACACGTTACACACTCCACGCGTTACACACTCGCGCTTGCCACTGTTTTCGAATAGAAGAAACGCAAAGAAAATGGACCCCGGAGGCAAAGTCTTTCCAACTGGCGGCCTACGTTGCAACTTATTGTGGCCAGAGAAAGGTTGTTAGTCAAAAGTGAATGTCCCTTGAATCCAGGCATAGTGGGGTCTCTGCAACACACACACGCCACGCGTTACACACTCGCGCTAGCCACTGTTTGCAAATAGAAGAAACGCAAGGAAAATGGACCCCGGAGGCAAAGTCTTTCCAACTGGCGGCCTACGTTGCAACTTATTGTGGCCAGAGAAAGGTTGTTAGTCAAAAGTGAATGTCCCTTGAATCCAGGCATAGTGGGGTCTCTGCAACACACACACGCCACGCGTTACACACTCGCGCTTGCCACTGTTTTCAAATAGAAGAAACGCTAGGAAATTGGGCCCCGGAGGCAAAGTCTTTCCAACTGGCGGCCTACGTTGCAACTTATTGTGGCCAGAGAAAGGTTGTTAATCAAAAGAGAATGTCCCTTGCATTCAGCCGTTGCAGAGTCTCTGCAACACACACACGCCACGCGTTACCCACGGGATTGCCACTGAATGGAAACTACGCAAGGAAATGGGACACCGGAGGCGCAGTTTTATATCTGGCTTGTCCAACTGGCGGCCTCCGTTGCCATTTATTGTGACCCGCGAAGGTTATTGGTCAAAAGTGGAAGTTCCTTGCATCTAGTCACAGAGGAGTCTCTGCAACACACACGCCACGTGTTACCCACGCGCACTTGCCACTGTTTGCAAAGAGAAGCAACGCAAGGAAATGGGGCCCCGGAGGCGAAGTCTTATAACAGGCGTGTCTAACTGGCGGCCTATTGCCATTTGTAGTGGCCTGAGAAAGGTTGTTAGTCAAAAGTGAAAGTTCCTTGAATCCAGGCATAGTGGAGTCTCTGCAACACACACACGCCATGCGTTACCCACGCGCGCTTGCCACTGTTTGCAAAGACAAGGTACGCAAAGAAATTGGTCCCCGGATATGAAGCCTTAATCTGGCTTGTCTAACTGGCGGCCTGCGTTGCCATTTATTGTGGCCCGCTAAAGGTTATTAGTCAAAAGTGAAAGTCCCTTGTTTCCATGTCGGGCGAGGATATTGTGCGCCTAGCTCTCGAGCACTCCCGAAGTCAACATCCTCTTAACCCGGGAGCGCCCGCAATAGGTAGACTCGCGCCAGTGCCCGCAATATATCTCTGTTATAGCTACACCATTTAGTGAATACGAATGATATGAAGTTCTATTTACTGAAATACGTATTGTTGGCACGTCGTCTGCCATATTGTTTCAAATTCGGAACCTCGTTTCGAATAAAGCACTTTTTATGTTCTTTGAAGGCGTTTCAGAGGAAAGGATCATAAATTTCACACTTCTCACGTAGAAGAAACTTCCTGTACTTATTTAATCAAAAAAATTTTCGCTCATTTCTTTCCGGTTGACCAAATACCCACTTTTTTGTACAAAGTTCCTTCGGGTAGATTGTCAACTGTTTCCTGTTAGTTCGGAGTGTCACCGAATGATCGCATCAGATGCTGGGCAGCCCCGCGTAAATATACCATTGTCAAAATTTCGCGGAACCCAGCGAATTCCAGTTTAGATGCCACGAGCTCACCTTGTCCTCCTTGGCACTGAATACAGTCGTAACGGAAGTACAATAAAACGACGAAATTCATTAAAAACGTTTGAATTTGTCTCGACAGACGTAACCACGACCGTCTCTTCAATACCCGTTGATTCTTTCTCCAAGTAACAATCTTTGTCAATTGTGTGTCGTTTCTTTTCCAGAATACTCTTGTCTGATGAAAAACTATTGATAGAAGAAGCGATGTTTCCTCGCAGCTTCTGATAATTGCTCTCCCATCTTATCTTACGAGTGTTTTTCAGTCTCAACACGTATTTTATTTAGTTTGTCATTTTTTTTCTTTTCTTACCATAAGTATTCAGAAAAGGATTGTGCAGTGTAGGATTCATTAACAATAGCTTCAGTGGAATGTACAAAGCACACGTGAAAATCATTAAACGTCTTATTATCCTATTAAAGAATATTAAATTACATTTCCAGAAATTATTTTGTCATGTTCTAAATAAATATATATTTCATGTTTTCACAAAAATATTTAGAACGCCTTTGTCTTTTTTACATTTTGCAAGGTTCGCATTTTTTTCATTTCCATACATACATCTCCTGCACATATTTTTTTCTCTTTTGTAAGAAATTGTGGCAGTCCATTGTAGATAAGGCAAATGATTACATTTTCTGAATAGGCTCTTGTCACAGACACAGCTGAAAATAATACCATGATACGTCCCTCTCAGGCCAGGAGCTGACAATGCACTGGCGCCTTTGCACCCAACGATATGACAGATATCGCGCAGCGCAGAGATCAAGTTTCAACATGCTCACGAGAAATGATTCAGCGAAAGGATAAAAATAAAAGGCTAGGCGATCTCAGAAAAGTACAATGAAGGAATACACGAAATATCAGACCACTAATGCGTCGAAATAACTCAGGGACATAAAATTTCAGTGGCATGAATCTCACACGTGTATTGCGAGGGCAACAGGGTTATTTTTAGATTTAGGGATTTTTTTTCTAATTCAAAATCATTCCAATGAGTTTCATTGCGCTATGAATGGTACGGCCTGATATCACGTATGGTTCCATCCCCTCCTGATGTAGAGCAGTTGCGCAATCTATCGTGATGAACAGCACGGAGAAGAGAGGTAAGTAGATCGCCCGAGCAAATAAAAATATGGCCCGCAACCATATTATATTTAATATATTATATATTAAAGGTTTTATTTGTTGCCCTTGAGGTTTTGCAACTTGCTGAGGTTTGGCCCTGACTTACTGCGGTACCGGAAAAAGTCTTCGTGTTAGTATTCCAGTTCCAGCCAATAGAGTTAGTGCATTCTTAAGTAAAGACGATTACGAAAACCAGATTCAAAATGATTAATTTCATTCTTACATAAGACATATGTATTCGATTTTAATGTCTTGTTTCTTTGCTTTAGACAAATAAATGGAAGTGAAAATTAATTTCACTTTGGGGGCGGTAATTGTCACCTGACTTCTACAATGATATGTGCCAGGTATCTTGTGACACATCGCCAGGAATTTTTCTTACAACTCTTTCCTTTTGAACCTTACGCCTATTGCTCTGGTTAAAAGGTCCACGAACTCTGGAAAGTTAGTTACTTAGCCCGCGTTCTTGGCAGGGGTTTTAGATTACAGAGTGACTGGCGATTGATTGATTGTTCCATGGTAATACATATTTCGTATAAAAAATAGCCAATTATAGTCAATAATGTTTTTTATTTCATTTGTTCTCTCACGTGAATTACAATGACACAATTTGCGCCAGAGTTGCACTGACTGTATCTACGCCTCTTTGTAGGATAAAATATTAGTTTTTAAACATGTCAGCCGTCTATAAATACGTTGATATAATTTTTCGCGTTCATCTCCTTTTTGTTATTAGGAACTTTCAGTGACAGGGCAATGCACTCTTCTTTTAGACTTTTGTATTAAAACTTACTAAAAATAAATTACCCATCCGAAGAATACTAAAATGATCTGTCGCACCCTCTTGGATTATTAGAAATGTCACAGTGGCTGCTAGCAGCAGTTGCAAAATTCGTGCCTCTACGACTACGAGCTCATCAAAGCAACTTGGGGCGGGAACTATCAGTCCGTTTACCTATAACAGCGAGTCTCTCGAAACGTTTAGTACCATGTTCTTTAAAAGATAAAACATATTTTACAACGAGGATGTTCACAGAAAAATTAAAGAACTAGTGCAGCTACAACGCATACCTTCTATTATTAGCAAGGGTTATGTAATATTATAAGGAGGCGTGGTCAACAGTCTTTCTGACGATTTCCTGATGAATTACCGAAATATCGGTAATCTTAACTAAATAAACTGTGTTCTCGACGCATTAGTTAAACGACACATTTCCCTCCAAACAATTTCGTTTTACTACCATCTTATAACAGTATTTTACCTCCTATAGGTACAGATGTTGACAAGTTTTGTTTACCAACAATACCCGGTAGAAATTCATTACAGAGATTCGTGGAAGCTGTTCAGCTGATGTAATGGGATATGAACGTAAGCGGTGTTAAACAACTCTGACGAAGTCACAAGAAACGTGCAGTACGTGGAAGCAATATAAACCCGGAATAGGTTCGTCGAATCACGGCTATTCAACCCACGTTCCTGGATGAAAGCACCTGCTCAATCAGAGTTTCCATCGATTCCGTATGACACAAGAGCACTAAACGGAAATACTGTTACGACATAAAACATATTTAAACTCAGCGATCATGATTTGTACGAACTGTTCAAGACGATAAATTCAAAAATATAACCTTGGTAATGGATATTTTGCAAAAAAAATTGAATTAAAAATAAAGGTTCACATTTTACTTGTACCAAGCCCGCAATTTCTTGCCAAGTAAACGGTACGTTGTGCTTACAAATATATTATGTGACGTTTTCTGCAATTTTACAAAACACGAGAATTACCTGACGTTAGAGCAGGGATTCCCAAACTTGTTCTTTCATTGCCTCCAGTTCAGAAATTCGTTTGCTTCATCGATCTCCTAACGTTTTCTCTATACTATATACATCATCTATTATGGTAACGCAAAGAAATGAACGTAAATGCCTTAAAGATAATTTATTTCACCAATTTACTTGTAATATCCTTATTTTTAATAATAGAAGATGATGCTACTTTTGTACAGATGAGTTTCTGACTTTTGTAGTGCAATGGTTTTAATTTTAAAATGCTGAGTGTTTTTTTAAGAACTATCTGTGTCATTTCTACAGTAGGTATTGCACTGATTATTTTCTGGTGCTATAAAAGTAATACTGTGCATGTGAGTAAAAAAGTGCATAGTTATAATTTGAATTTTGTAAAACTCTTTACTCTTGAGAATAAACGACGGACCCGAAAGAAGAGGAGCGAATTTGTAATTTATTATTAGTTTTTATATTTTGTTGTTATATATCAGAAAAATGTTTCATATTTCAATTTCATTAATCTTTTTGTTCGTAACCAATTAGATTCAGATTATACTGTTCAGTCGCTGGTTCATACTAGGCTATTGGCCACCCAATCGACTCCTTGATCATCATTGACCCTCTTCAAATTTGTATCGATTCCGCAGGGGTCGATACAGACCCCTTTGAGAAACTTTGCATTAGAGTAACATTAAAGCGATGAAGTGCCACTTTTTATAGATGTGTGCGTATTCTGTGTGATTATACGTAATTATAAAACTAGATTTTTTAATGATATCTCAGTAGACATGGAAAAAATATTTTTTGACACTGCAGGAAGTATACAAAATGTTCAAAATAAATATGTCCTTCTCACATCTCAATATCTGAAAATATTTTAATAAATTGGAAGAAAACAATTGTATGTTACTAATTACATGTATCACTTGTTTTTAAATATTATTTTTCCCATTTAATTGTACTGGAATTTACTCTGGAGTCCAGCGTTTTTTCGCTTTTAGCATTTGCGTTGGTAGCCCTCTGTTACGTTTAGGAGTTTTTACTCCCTTCAACTACATCTCTCCCCGCACAGGTGAACCCGGCCTATATATCAAAAGTCCATCAGGACTCAAACCCTAGGACTCGTTAAACGATGTTGTAGAGGTTAAACAATGTTGTCAGCCGTATGCCAATTCCATTTGCGATTTTGAATTGAATTCACGTGGCGAGACTCGTCTCTATCAGGCCCGCTCTTCGTTTGATCACGCAAATTTCGCTACTCTTTCACCTACTAGCGGAGAAATGAGGTATTTTTTTGGGCGACGCAACCGGCGATTTGAATTTAGCTGAGGCTTCATTTAGGCTTGAGGATCTTTTACATGCATGTAAATCTACTAACATGGGATAGCCAGCTTTACTTCCCCTCTGAAGGCGTAGGAAGGATTTTTTCGCCCTTAAAAATCCACGGCTTCGGTCGGGTTTGAACCCGCCAAGTTGGGTCTAACAATCCGATGCGCTAACCGTTACACCATGGCCGCCGCCATTTTGACAGCAATTTACAATGAGGCATTTTGCTTCTTTTCCGGGGCGTCACCTGAACACGGAAACCTACACCCTGAGGACCGTTCTGTAAAGCTTTTGTGAGTCAGTGAGCTGTGCCAAACGCGGAGCCGAGTACCACTCTGCTAACGCGTTCGTTGAAATACGGCCACCCCCGCCTTTGCCGAGGCGTCGAAATAATGAATGCTTTTGCTCTGTCTCTTTCTTCGGGTTTCTCGCGCCGAAAAATTCGCGTTCCTGTTGAATGCACCGAAGTGGGAGGCTCTCTTGTGACAAAGTGGCGTCGAATCTTGCACGGTAAATCTTCTTTACTTTTGATTACGTGGATATATCACACTATTTCTTAGATATTCCTCATCGTGTTGTAGAATGTTAGTAGGTTTTCATTCTCTGATGCGTCTTTTACTTTTTTTTTCATTTACACATTTTAGTGAGTAGTACAATTTGTTTTGGGCTTCTTGTCGTGAATAAGAAATTTCTGCAGTTGCGATTCGGTTTCTTCGAAATATTTAAAATCCAGGTGTGTTTTGCCAAAACTTATTGTTTACTGAATTGATGTTTGAATACTGAGATGAGTATTTTTTGTTGCTGCTCAACTACCCTCAATAAGGATTGCTTTTTGTTGTTTGCTTCTGCTCGATTTGTTAAACATTTTTATCAGTGCAATTTCACTTTCTGTGGAATCATTGATCACCTTAAGTGCGTTCACTTGACTTCTTAAAGAAGCACTGCAGTATTCTTTTATGTCGTGGATCCTAGACAATGAAAAAAGATCTTGTTTTATTAGTAACAAAATGGTTCCGATATTTTCGTTCATAAACTAAGTTCTTACCATTTAATACCTTCTTTCACTTCAACATCATGCGCATATTTATGATCGTTTATGGTCGTCATCAAAATAGATCAACTATTTTTCGCTCTCATCCTGCAGCGCAATTAAGAAATAATAAATGTAAAATAAAACGTATCCTCCACAAAACAATTCTTTTAACTCATCCTCTTTCAACACTTTGCGGATTATTATCCATTATTTAAGCTTCAATGACACATAGCTGAGATACCTTTTGCCGGCTCGGTTGCGAAAGCAGCCAACTTTGGAACAAAGGATAATAAATTCCGTTGACGTCGAGCTTTGTGAATCATCTGGAAGTCGTAACTTTAAACGACACTGCATGTGTCAGTATCTCAAGAGTCTACCAGTGCAGTAGGCAGAACATTTTTGCCAATGTTCGTTAGCACCTTGCCAGAATGCTGTTCCGAGAGAGTTAATATATCTTACAAATATGGTGGAATAGGGAAGGGGAACGGATTGTTTCAGACGCGGCAACTATAATGGGCATTAGACCTGTAAGTGTAGTGTACGTCCGGTACTGTTCTTTCCTCACTAGAATTTGAGATTCATCGCGAACCTACACGTTGTGTTGATGCCTTTTTACTTCCAGGAATATCGTCTAGCCCCCGAGCCCAGACAAGCTCTAGGATCTCAATATGTGTGAATGTGTTCCTTCGGAGGGGACGTAAAGTCGGCTGTTCCATGTTGTAGATTTACTGCATTTAAAAGATCCTCAAGTCTAAATGAAGCCTTTGAGCTAAATTCAAATCGCCTGTTTCTCGCCCAAGAAATACCTCCTTTCTCTGCTAGTTGGTGAAAGGAGCGTAGCGGAATTTGCCTGGTCAGACGGAAGAGCGGGCCTGATGGCCTGAGTCTCGCCACGTAAAATAAGGCATCAATTGAATTCAGTTATGTAGCTAATGCCTAAAGTTCACCACCGTCGGAATTTGAACCTTATGAATTTCCAGGTAATGGTGGTATCACTGAGCCGTTTCTGTTAAGGTGAATAAGGTGGAGTTAAGAGCGGAGAGGCGGGCGGGGCGGGGCGGGCCGGGGCGGGGCGGGGCGGGGCGGGACGGAGCGTATGTGAGGGCGTGTGGGGCGCGCGGGGTGGGCGGAACGCGGTGGGGCGGGGTGGGTGGGGGCGGTTAAGGCGAGACGGCGCAGCCTCAGCTGATGGGGTCCATGGGGTGTGTGTAGATGTGTACGAAGTTTCAAATACAACACGCTATTCCGCGAGAGTGGTTTCACTTGATATTCGACGCGGGGCGGGATTGAGGGCGTGTGTACAGGTGAATGGGTGGGTCGGAGTGCCGTGGGCCGTGGTGAGGACCGGGAGCGGCGAGCCGCAGTTTTTTTGGGGTTGGGAGTTATGGAGAATGGAGGCGAACGGGACGGGGCGGGGCGGAGCGGGGCGGGGCGGGGCGGGGAGAAAGCGGAGCGATGTGGGGAGGAGCGGAGCGGGCGAGGCGGCGGCGCCATGGCAGATGGTGTGGCACGGGGTGGGCGTATGGCGGGGCGAGGCAGGGGCGTGGGCGGGTGAGCGGGTGAGCGGGTGTGCCCGGTGATGTGGCCGGGGTGGGTCGGGGAGTTGCCAGGCGGCTCCACCGTGGAAGATGAGGAGGACGGGGCGGGTGTAGACTCAGTGGGGCGGTTTGCGAGCGTGTAAACGGGTGGGGTGGGCGTTACAGAATGTGGAGGGCGGGCGGGGCGGGGTGGGGCGGGGCGGAGCGGGGCGGGGCGGGCGAGGAGGTGCCACCGACGTAGATCGTGTGGACGGGGCGGGTGTAGGCGCAGCGGGGAGGGCTTGTAAGCGTGTAAACGGGTGAGCGATATGGGATGGGCGGGGCGGGCCGGGCGGGCGAGGCGGCGCCGCGTGCAAGGGGGCGGCGGAGTGTGGCTGGCGTGTGGGCGGGTGAGCGGTGTGGGGTGGGTGTTACGGAATGTGGTGGGGGCGGGGCGCAGGACGGGGAGGGCGAAGTGGTGCCACCGACGTAGATCGTGTGGACGGGGCGGGTGCAGGCGCAGCGGGGGGGGGGGGCTTTAAGCGTGTAAACGGGTGAGCGATATGGGGTGGCGAGGTGGCTCCGTATACAAGGAGGCGGCGGAGCGAGGCAGCCACCTGGGCGGGTGAGCGGTGTGGGGAGGGCGGTGAGGCGGGGCGGGGCCGCGCGGGGCGGGGCGGGGCGAGGCGGGGCGGGGCGGGGCGGGGCGGGGCGGGGCGGGGCGGGGCAGGCGGCGCCGCTTCGCGCAGCGTCGTGCGTCTGAACAATAGCCGCGCTGCGCCTGAGTTCCCGCCGCCTCGGCTTCCCGCCGCGCGGGGGGGCGGGAGGGGGCCGGGAGATTACGGATGTTGCGGCCGCTAATTGAGCAGCATCGCTGCTAACGAAGCGGAGGCGCAGCGGCGGCTGCAAACGTCTGCGAGGCGAAGTCTCAGGAAGCGCGCAATGACAGGCCCAGGATTTGCAAACTCTAGATTGGATCCAAGATGGTGCTTTCACCACTAAACGGATTTAACCTCCCAAAATGTAGTTCTATATTTCTTTTAGTGAAAACTGTGGAGACGTTTCTCAAAGGTTTCGAAGGATGTTTATTACATTACTTTTTCGTAAATATGACATTATTTAAAACACATGCTAGCATAAATAAAATAATGTGAACGAATTGCCGCTAATGTAAATATTAACGATGTGAGAAATAAGTCAAAAATTTACATTTTTAATTTTTGAAAAAGAAAAGAATATGGCGTATATGTCATACTATAGAAAACATTTAACAGTATCTCTCCCAAAATTTTAAAAAAATTGAGCCGTTTTCAAGAATTGTTTTTAATGTTGCACATATTGCACACAATTTTTAAAAAAAATCATGACATGAATGGAAGAACTGTATATACAGAACAAGTTTTACTTGAAGGAAAAATATCAATATTCAATTTTGTAGATGTAGAAAGACAAAGAAATATTCGAACATTCAAAATTTTTGAAAATTTAGAGTTAATCCGCAAAATCGGACCTAAACCACATTTACACGTATATTTTTCTCATGTATATTATTCTTGCATGAAATTTAAAGAAAAAATTCGAAGCCGTTTGTGAGAAAATGTGAAAATATCCCTGAGGCTTCTTGTAAAAGATCCTCAAGTTTTAATGAACCTTTTTCAAAATCTCAAAGCTTCGACTCGAGCAAGATCAACTGGGCAAGACCTATTTTGAAAAAATCTTACGTGTGGTTTAGGCACTAATGGTGTTCGCGGGTAGACGGACTTTTTTGTTTTCTGGGCCTGGCAATGAGTGTTTTTCTACCGAAAAATTCGCCGTTTTTTTACATAACTTTCTCCACACTAGGTATATTAATTCGTATATACGTATGTATATTTAAAAGCGGCCAGAATATTGCATCTGTCTATGAGACTATGTAAATTTTAAAAAAGATAATTCAACCCAAATTTCTTTGAGCTTATCAAAAACCTTGTCTGACGTGTTTTATTTGAACACAGCACCTCTGGTACAAATTACAAAAAGGATGTCGCATTTATATTCTCATTTAGGTTGATTAAATTTTGCATGTAAAGAATTATTTGTTTTAGTGAGTGAACACATATTTTTGCATTTACACCACGTCATACACGAAAACTTCATACTCAAAAGCTATAGAGTTACTAACAAAGACAGTAATAAAAGCTAGTAAAAAATATTGCACAAAAAGCCGATTCGGGGAACTTACAAGCATAACTAATCAAATTTACACATGAACTGAAGAGAAACGGCATTGTTCCGTTTGTTTGATGTGTTCAGAATTGATTTACTGCCAAAGCGTTGGATAGGAAGGGGACAAATATAGCCTAACCGCAATGTGTCGAAAAAGACATGAAAACATTTCTTTATGCCGGGAACATGTATTTTCGTAGCAACACTATATTCTAGGAAGTTTTTTAAAAGACCCCAATGGCTTAACATGAAAATTTGCAGTGAATAGTAAATAACATACCTTCAAAAACAGAGTTTTGCTGTTTCTTGAATTCATATGTTAAACATTTCCCAAAATAAAACTGCTCTCAACCAACACTATTGAAAAGCTTTTATTCCGTTAAAAATATGTAAAATGCTAGCCGTGAGCACGTCTACAATGAAGGGTAAAACCATCGTGTAAGCAACAAGGTCACGGCATGACCCCGCCATATTGAATCTACTGAACCCATTGCATTTGGATCAGACCCTCTATGCAAATTTAAAACTGTTTAGAATTTCACACTTATGCTTGTAGTACATAGTAAAAAAACGAATTACGAACGTACGAGAAAGTATAACGTGTATTTAGTGATTAATATTTACAATATTTCATTAGAGAATATGTTACATATATTCTATTTCTTAACAAATCATGAAATCCTTACTTTTTGAAGTTGGCCCCAAAACCTTCTCAATACAAATATATAAAAAATATTATATCAATATTATATGTATGAAATAATTTTTATAAAAATATGTTCAAAGAACTCTACTAACAATTTCTTCAAGAAAATGAGCTAACAATAGTAAGCATATCACAAGCGCTTGCAACTTTTACTGGGATTTTGAGTAAACACCTGTTTGGCTGCTTATGCACAACTTTGGGGTTCGGTTTTTTCACATTATGTAAATTCCCCCGTCTGAGCTACCTCAGAGCCAGCATGAGCCTCAGAGCCGTCTCTTTAGCAACTTTGACAAGGAGGTCCTAGGGTCAGGTCACCACGATGGTGGATATTTGACTCTAGCTATATGGATAGGTGGAGTTCAGCCTCTGCCTGGAGGAGAATTCTAATGACTAATTGCTCTAATCGGTAGTTTTCCGTGGTTCCTCCAATCAATATCGGAGCAGTACACTAACCTCGGGCGATCTTTTCTACCTCATTCTAGAACTCACGTATCTCTTTACACTCATTTACACGAACGAACGCAACCACACATGTCGAAAGAACCGCCTCAAGAGTATAGACTGACCGAGAGCTTGGGGGCCACGGTGTAACGGTTGGCGACGTTGTAACGGTTGGCGACGGTGTAACGGTTGGCGACGGTGTAACGGTTGGCGACTTTGTAACGGTTGGCGACGGTGTAACGGTTGGCGACGTAAAGGTTGGCGATGGTGTAACGGTTGGCGACGGTGTAACGGTTGGCGATGGTGTAACGGTTGGCGATGGTGTAACTGTTGGCGATGGTGTAACGTTTAGCGTATCGGACTGTAATTCCTATGTTTGCGGTATTAAACTTGATGCCAGTCGCCGATTGTCAAGGTCGAAAAAACTCTTCGTACGCCTTCCTTCGGAGGGGGGGGGGAAGGAAAGCCGGCTGTCCCATGATAGTAGATTTATTACGTGCAAAAGATCCTTAAGCCGAAATGAAACCATTGAGCTAAATCCAAATCACCTATTTCGTCACCCAAGAAATTCCTTCTTTCTCCGCTAGTTTGTAAAAGGAGCGTAGCGAGATTTGCGTAGTCAGACTGAACAGCAGGCCTCATGGCCTGAGTCTCGCCACGTACAATAAGGCATCAATTCAATTCAATTCACTACAGCTGGGGTGGGAAATACGTGAAACAGGAAGTGGGCGTGTATTTGGGCGCTGAATTTTACCATCTAATGGAGGAGGAACACTCCCACTGCCAGCAATAAACATCCATTGCACTGACGGGACAACGACCAAAGCCCTTGACGTGCAAAGCCCTTGACCCAAAAAACTTCAATCAGTCATGGACAAACCGCTGAGAATGACGTGTATCATCAATCGAAATGACATCTTTTGAGGTCAACGCAAACACGTAGATGTTCTCTCTGAGAATGCGTTACATCTTTCGATTTCACACTTCACAAAAAGACACCTCTATTAACAATGAGCATTTTCCGAATGGCCAATTCTTTTCGCCCGAAGAGCGCTATTAAAAAAAACTGCCATCCATTATTCCCGCGTCCAAACCAAAGCGCACGCCGGGAAAGAGATTCCTCACCTGCCCCCCTCCCCCTGGCGGGCGATAACATCGCGCATCACTAAGGCAGGCGACTATTAATAGCTGATGCGGACGAGGCCTACGCCCAAAAGAGGAGGGGCGACGGTGACCTCTGACCTTAGAGCGGCGGTCGCAGGTCACCTCACGAAAAGCGGGGCCAGAGAGAGAGACAGAGAGAGAGAGAGAGAGAGAGAGAGAGAGAGGAGGGCGAGGGGAAAGAAAAAGAAAGCATTGGAAGGAAAGAGGACGTAATGATGAGGAAGAGAGAAAAGGCACTGCAAGGAAAGGCGAAATAAAGAGGAGAGAGCGGAGAAAGTGGAAAAAGGTACTAGGAGAGGGGGCCTAAAAAGGAGGGAGAGGAATAGAAAGAAGCTAGTGGGACACATAAAGAATAGGCAGAAAAAAAACGAAAGAACTTACCGAAAAACCGAAAGGTCTTACAAGGAAAGGAGACATACAGAGAAGGGAGAGGGAATAGAGAAAGAAGGGGGAAGGAAAACAGAAATAGCGTGGGGCAAAAAGAGAAGGAAGTAAGGAGAAAGGGGGGAAAGTATTTGGAAGAATGAAGATGAGATATAGAAAAGACAGGTTGAGGATGAGGGACACTGGTAGAGAAGGAAATTAAAAGAGGAGGAGAATGTGGGGATTCTGGAAGGAGGAGTTTAAGAGAAAATTTGAGTTGAAAGAGACACTTTGAAAGAAGATAAAAATGGCTATCAGAGGAGGATAAGGAGGAAGAGTAAAAGAGGCAGTTTTGGAAGAAAAGACGACTTCAGGAAGGAATAGGAAAATAATGAAAATGATTGGGATTCGAAAAATAAAAGTTTTGCAGGGAAGGATGATTAGAAAGTGAGTGTAAACACGAATAAACGGAAGAGTAAGAATGAGAAGGGTAGAAAACGGAAATAAATAAATATGGAAGATTAAAGGTACGAGGAGAGAAACGAAATAGGAGATGAGGGGACGAAATTGGTTTACGATGGCAAAGGTACAAAATGTTAGCAATGACTAAAGGTGTAACTGAGGAATAAATCGAAAGTAAGGGAGTTCTCAGAAAATTCTTGCAAACGGGCGTGGTATATATCGAGGTAAAAACAACGGGTAGGAATGGATGAAGGAACGAGACGAATAAGAAGGAGCTAGATTTGGGAAAGAGAAAAAGGAAAGATAAGGGATGTTGAGTACGGGAAATCAAAGGAGAAAAACGCAGTCTTAGGTGCTTATGGGGATTAAGTGCAGTCACTGCACTACTTCGGACCGGGAGCGCCTATGGTTTGAGTCCCGACAGTCACAGATTTTTTTACATTAGCTAGATCGACTTTAGCCACCGTCTGGAGGAGTATTCTAGTGAGCGGCTGCTCTGACCCGTTTTTCGTGGTTTCTCCGCTCAACATCAAGCAAATGCCGAAGCAGTTCCCTAACAAACGGACCGCGCGCGATCTGTACTTCCTCGTCCTATCCTCACCCCTTACACACACTTGCATTACACGAGCACCACATGTCAGGAGATCAGTCAAAAACTTAAAGCTTCTCCCGGCTGAGGCGAAGCCCCGCCAGAGGGAGATACCTGGTTGGGGAAAACCACGCTAGCCGACTGATAGGTTGGCGTAAGATCTCCGCCCCCTCTCGTGATAAAACACGCACTACACTTACGAAACTAATGACCTTAGCAGTTCACGCGCCTGAAAACACTGATCAATCAATCAAAAGAGCTAAAGAAAGAAAGAAGCGATGCAGTAAGTTAGCACCAGGGCTTGGATTCTGATGACATAAAATATCTTTGAAAATGATCTATAAAAATACTAAAAATGACCTAAAAGACAAAAATAAAGGAAAAATGACTTAATTTTTCAAAAATACTATATTTGGAAATATAGAAACTCCAGGAAATCAAAAATTTATAATGACATTGAGATCTGTGTCATATTAGCGTGCGAGATATAGTTGATCTGACTCAGCATGAAGCGAACGGAGTAACCCAAAGAAGACTCTCCGAAATAGTGGGCTACTAAAACAAAACTCAAAGAACGGAGGAGAGACACGAGAAACGGAGTGAGGCGAAAGCAAAGGCGAGAGGAACCAATCAGAACGGAGGTCACGTCCCTGCCTAGCAACCTCCACCACCCCCTCGTGATTTGTCGGGGCGTGGGTGGCGCCGCCTTGTGGCCGGGACGGCTGTCAGCCGAAGGCGTTCGTGTCTACGAAATAACGCGTCCGGGCTGTGGGAACATGATGCCAATCACCTCACACCGCCACACGTCACTGCGTTGGGAAGTGAATTCGCAAAAACCGAAAGCCATTTAACCGACGATCCTATCAAGATCAGAATAAACAGACAAAACATTCATCTTTTATTATTTTATGTGGATGGGTGAACACCAAAACGTTATAAGTGGCATTTTATAAACTCTACGAAATCCATTTATTTAAGTCAATTTCACTGTAAATTCATAGTAATTTGTTTCATTATTAAAACCACGGCATTTCAATTGTTCATTAAAACCACATAAATACATTGCCACTGAAATATAGCCTGAAAGAAACACGTTTTTCTCAGAATTTATAAAATGTCACCTATACCGTTCTGATTTTCACTTGTTCATATATCTTTTATATACGATAGAATACTTAAAAGTGTAATGACTAATGTTGCAGAAGTTTGGAATTAAAATCCAAATTAATTTTAAATTTACTGGCTACTGAACTGAAAAACTTTCCAAGAATTACAAAAATTAATAAAATTAGAAATGAGAAAATTAAAGAAATAATGGAAGTGAATTACATATTACTGGAGTTAATAATTAAAATGACAGATGGAATGGGGTGGGCATGTTCGAAGGATCGACAAAAATTGAATTCCTCGTAGGTTTTTGAATAGGTGCCGAATGTGAAGACCAGACATTAACTAGATGAATGGCATTAAATGATTATACGAGTTAAAAAAAATGAAAAGAAAGTACAAAGACAAGGTAAAGTGGAGGAAACAATTCAAAGTATAGTAATTTGAAGTTATTTCTGTTTTGGTTACAGGAAAATGTTATAAAACATTGTATAACTGCCAAATAAATAAGATCATAATAACAGATATTTATGCACCTTGAGCGTTGTAAAGATTTTAATGATCGAGAGGCGACATAAACCCTAAGATGCTTTGACCAATTGGCCAGTCGCGGAGATCATTAGAATCAGTCAACGCCCGCAGTACAAACAAGATTTTATTTGTTTCCTAATTTTGATGATTCAGAGTTACTTATTAACTAATATACTAGAAGTTAACTTTACTCGGTTTATCTTTTCATATTTTGCTCCTGTAATTATCTTTTACAATTCCCACTCTTAATTTTCTCTGTTAGAAATATGTAGCATCATTAGACTATTTTCATATTACCCTCGTAACCACGATCTCTCCACCCAGGTACGAAATGAAGTGTATATCGAAGAGAATACCAAGCAACAACATTTTAGTAAAAAATAATAATTATTTATTCACCAAAGGCGTTATAAAGGTTTTAATGATCGAGCGGCGGAAAGTAGTTCTCGGGCATTTTCTCGCCACTCGATCATTAGAGCCTTATAACACCGTGCACAACTTTATTGTTTACCTAATTTAATTGATCCAGATTCACTTATTTACTTGACTCGGTGTGTCTTTTCATATTTCCCTCTCATAATTCCTTTTATAAGAGAACATGTAGCATAATTCAACAGTTTTTATATTTCACTCGTAACCACGATCCGTTCAATACAGGTATGTTATATCGAGCTCCATAACGGAGACAATAAAATAACTACCACGTATCAGCAAGAACTGAAAAAAATATTCTAATGATAGTATAATTACTAAAGTATAGTAATAGATAGTATAAGCAATAAAGAATAAACTTTTATATTACCAAGATAAATCAATATTGTTTTTGGAATTATTCAAGTGTGTCAGCAAATTTTTTGTGGCCGCTCATTCGGTAAAACACTAAGCAAATTGAAGAAGATGTAGTTACAAATGCGTACATTTCAAGCGCAAATTACTCAAACACAACAATTTTTTTAAATTGTACTTGACCTTTTTTAACGAACCAAGTTTGTACAACAGACTTTGTGTGAGGCAAAAATATCTGTCTTCATTTTTGTAGTTTAAATTGTTTTTACCGGGGCCCGGCAATAAGGGCTATTGGGCCGTTTTCCGGAGCACGATTACAATACTTTCTCTTCTTACGTTAATGAGTGCGAGAAGGTAAAATTGAATAAAAACTACTGTAGTTGAATATAGTTTATTTACCTACTTGTACCCATGTCGACAAATTATCAATCTTACGAATTTGTACTTGTCAGAAACAACTTACATATTGTGATTATTTAAAAACTGTTTTTATTTTCTCTTCTCTAAGGCTTAAACGCTTAATTCAAACTATGCGCGTAATGTTCTCTTTATTTATGTTCCAGATCGTGTATGTATATAGATATACACAAACATTGGTTTTAACTAAACGATATTACATTATTTTCTCTTCCGATCCATCAAATGTGCCTCCCACTAAAAGAGGAAGGACAATTACTGAGAGCTACAAAATTGCGTTTGGTGTAATTAAACAGCCAGTGGATGGACGTCGTTCTATTAACAGGTGTGCACAGAAAAGCTTCAACTTCAGCGCTTTCACGCAAGTACGCTTGTACGTCACTGCAAAGTACGTGTCAGTCGGTGCAAGGAGCCTATGTATAGCTAGCTATACGCCTCCTCGCCTTCGCAAACAAAAGCGAAATGCCCCTCGTATAAAACAACAATGCTGACAGATTCGCAATTCATATCAATCTACATTCTGACGAATCTTGTTGATGACTTTGACCTACAAACATAACTGAATTCCTTTTAATTAGCAATGACGGGAACCAAAATGGCATTTAAGATTGTGAGCACTTCAGAATAGTAATGCTTACGTTTTTAAATGCGAGGTCTTTTTTCAAAACTCACAATCTTTAATTATTTCAAATAAGAATGAATTTATATTATGTTGAAGATTAGGTCGCATTAATGCCATTAGTTTATGGAAAATGACACAAAATCGCTGTTAATTCTGACTAAAAAGAACATCTTTTTCAAAACTCAATATGGTAATAAACTGATATAACATTCTTAATCGTGATTAACAATAAATGGGAAAAATAAAAATTCACAAAGTGGAGCAAACTTCCATGAAAATGTAAGAGGCATGCAAATTCTAATTTGATTTTTGCTTGAAGGAATTACTGCAGGCGTATACATTTCCTTCAAAAACAAGGTTTTAGAGATGAGTTTTGGAAAGAAAGCTCACAACAATTCTTTGTAAGACGTAAGCGAGATAATGCATAGTAAAACCCCTAAATTTACTTGATGAAGTTGACGATCAATTGGTAATTCATTTTAATTAAAATGTAATCCTTAAATAATAGAATAAGGGAAAGATCGATTTTAGATAATTCAATTACACAACTTGTCTCAATATTTGGAATGTTGCATTTTATTACGAAAACTTCTACCAGTTTAATATTTTTCATTTATTTCGTATTTTTAAAATACTTACAAAGACTATTTTGTTTAAAGTGTAAGTTATCAAAGAATGTGAAATTTTAATCATTGAAATTTTTAAGAGATTTGTATCTTTTTATCGCATTCTTTCTAATATTACAGAACCAGACACCTTTGTCTATATTTATTCACAAACTCATATTTAGTCCTTTTAAGGTTATGCGTTAAATTTGTGGCTTCTTTGACGACAACATATTGAAATAAATTTCAATTTCTGCTTCTCGGGAGCGAAAAAAATACCAGGAGACAAAACATCGCCAAAAGTTCTAAAAGCCATTGGACCAAATTCGGAACAAAAATATGGATAACATTACAACACAACCCCCGAAGCGTCAACACTGGTCCGAGCCTCTATATCGGCAACACTGCGCCTCTCTCCATAGTACAAACAACGAATGGCGCACGCGAGGCAGTGTTGCCAGATCGCTGCGAGAAGTCGCGCAGTCACGAACTTTTGCGGACAGCCATCATCTCCTCGAAGAGAAAGCCCGCAATCTAGGTCAAAGGGCACAGGGCACGGACGGGCCGCGTCGAAGGTACCTTAGGGAGAATTTGCAAACCAAACACGTAAAGCGCGATTAGTACAGACTAACCTATTCTAAACGTATTATTTTTTGTTATTCAAGCTCGCATTAACATCTAGGTCATTAGCGACCACACTTGCATTTAAAGACATGGTAACTGTGAAGATGACACGATGTGATGGTGATAGGGGGTGAAAGGACGAACACAATACAACCATGCCCGAGTCGGGACTCGAACCCGCGATTTTTTGGTCCGAGATTGTTACAATACTGCTTTAAAAATCCCGGCCATCCGTACCGGCGAAACGTATTTTATTAAACAGATATACGAATATTGTGTATACTACAGCGCGCAGATTAATGTACATAGAATACTATTGTATAGAAGAGCAATGCGTCAAGAAAATGTCACCGTATTGAGCTGAATCAGGTATGCAATTAAAAATTGCATGTGTATTGGTGTCAATCAGTTCACTGGGAAACAAATAAAGGCAAAATACTACGAGAAATTATGATTGTGTTGAGTACTCAATTTGGCGGTTTGGTGAATTTTAAACTTTTCCTAGTCAAATCATGAGACTTATTACGTAGAAGAATGATATTAATGATAACTTGATCGAATGGATATACTGTAGTAAGAACTAGAAAACAATGTAACAGAAGAAAACATAACGTTTTAAGAACTTTAAAGAAACAGTAACAACATCGATGAAGTGTGAATAAAAAGAAGAAAAAACACACAATTAAAAGACTTTGAAGAGAAACAAAAGAAATGACAGAAATAAAAAAGGAAGAAAGAAAAATAACATATTTATGAGATTTTCTTTAATACAGACTTCAGCGCCCTTAATCGAAAAACCAGAGAGCGAAAGTAATTAAATATTTTTGAATATCTTACGAAAATATGACGACATTCCTTCTGACCGTCGCCCCGACATACCATTCGTTTCTTTTTTACTACCCGTCGCATAACATTATGGCATAGAAAATACTGCAGTAAGAGCTTGATAATTATGTTTCAGACCAACAATTAATGTTTTAAGTGTTTTAATAGAATAGTAAAAATATATAAATTTAATATGGACAAAAATAAGGAAGAATTCAGAATGAAAAGACGTTGGTGAGGAAGAAAGAAAGAGAAAAGTAGAAAAAGGACAATAGAAAATAGACAATAAGACATTATTTTATCTTTCAGAAGCCTAATCGAAAAATAAGAGCGAAAGTAATTATATATCTATCTACATTATAGAATAATCATTTGTAAAAAAATTGACGACATTCCTTCTGACCGTTGCCTCAAATACCATTTGATTTTTTTAACTAACTTCCGGATAGCAAAATGGAATAGAAAATGGTGCAGCAAGAGCTAGAAAATAATGAATGAGGCCAAGACTTAACGTTTAAAATTTCAAGGATATAGTATAGAAATATAAATTAAATATGAACAAAATAAAGAAAAAACACATAGAATGAATATATGTTGGACAGGATGAAAGTAAGAATAAAAGAGATAAAGAAAGAATCGAAATTAGAAGATTCATGAGGCATTGTTTTATGCAGCCTTTAGCAGGCCTAATCAAAAAACAAGAAAGCGAAAGTAAATTATATCTCGCAGAACTTCAGTATCAACATTCGTTAAAAACATTCGACGACATTCCTTCTCACCACCGCCCCAAAATACCATTCGGTTCTTTTTTTACAACCCCGCAGACAGCCGTCTGTTTCGAAACACCGCGAGACCGTCCTTCGTAATTGCCTTTCCCCACGCAACTCACCACAGATCGCTCCATCTTCGTGCTCTCCCTCTCGCCCCTAACCTCACTCACGAGGCAAGGGGTGGGCCGCCAAGCCGTGCCGCCCCGACTTTCCCTTTAATCCCACAACCACTCAAACTGAGCGCTTCCAACATTCCGAAGCCCATTAAAAGTTCCGACTCCCGTCGCCGACCGCGCTGGCATCGCCTCGCCGGCGCAAGATGACACGGGCCATGCAAAAATTCTTTCTAACTCCGCGACGACAAAAAAAAAAAAAGAAATATTTCCGATATCACCGTGTATCTACACAGGTTGTTTTAAAAACCGGTTTCGGTCGTTTATTGGATAAAAAGTATTGAAACAATGGCGAAATGTGGTGATAGACTTTCATTGAAAAGCGATTGGTATTCTTCGGGTAGTATTGATCCATACTGGAGTATTTTTCCAATGAATGCTGCAATTGAATTGCATGGTATAGAAACGTATCATGTCTGGTCTCCGCGTTTTTTCAGGAAAAGGAGAAAACTGAATTAGTTTACACCAGATTTGATACCAAACAAAAACATTAGCCAGATTTTTATACCAACAATATATATTTGATCGTGTGATAAACATATCTAAAAATCTCTAAAAAAAAATAGACATGGGTTTCGGCACCATGCAATTCAATTATATTTTGCTCTCCGGGCATTCTGAGAACTTCGTGGATATTCTTTTCATTGGAGGTATAATGAACCGTAATGAGTAATAGTCATCACTGTTGTTTTTTTCTGCCTGATGACCAAGATTAAGATAAGAGTTCTAAAAGAAAAGATGATAAACTGAAGTGAGAAAAATAAAATAAACATCACGTAAGTTTATTGTAAACAAATCCGCCCATTCGAAATTAGCTACTTTTGTGAAAGTTCAAAACTGTTCTTATCTGTAACAAATATTTAAATACACCCAACCTTTTGAATATCAATACATAAATTCTATTTCACTTTGTGAAAATGCTGTAAAACTCGTTCAAAAAAATTTACACCACTGACTCTAAAAATGGTATAAATTTCACAAGTTTATATTTCTTTTTGCTTTGCTACGATTTCAGAATAGCCTACCGAGAACAAAGCTTACCGCAAACCCGATTTCCATAGCACAAAATGATGTGACCTCGATTCGATCCCAGTACCCAAAAGTGCGGGCAGTTCGCGGGCTTCTAAAAGCTTCTAAAAGCCACCGTAGAAGAACAATTTTTGTCTAGTGGAAACTAATATGAATAACCCAAAATCCCTAGTAAATGGGTAATAATTGTAGACAGTAAGTAAAACCGTACTAAAGACAAATATGGAATTCTGAGATAATTAAGAAAACCTTTTTCGAAAGCTCGCGGCACTTGACTGATGCGCAGTCTCGTGGCGAAAATTTGAACCCCTAAAAATGAGAATTTCAAATAGTTCATTTTACAGTGTGTTGCGCTTGACAGCACAAAACGCAAATTTTCTCATTTTGTTACTTAGCCCGGGTTTAATTTATGCTCTACAATTGATTCCAGGCACAGCACGGATGGCATCCGTCCTGTAAATGTAATTATTGACGATGTCTGCGAGGTGAAGGCTATCCATGCGCGCAGGAAAAAGGGAACCGGTCCCGACGAAGAATTTTCGCGTAATTTTTCAGTGAAATCGGCCTCGGACTCATTTTTGGTAAAGGTTACATTGTCCCCCCCAAAAAAATAACCCCTCAAAACAACAATATTGATGGTAGAAAATTTTAATTAACGAAATCTATTCTTCAAAATATTATCTTCAATTAAGATAATGACCATTTTTTGTATCTCTGAGTATATTGGCGTACCTTTTTTCTAAATTGTGAACTCGAATTTCCCGCACTTCTTCGGCTGATGAGCATTACTAAGACATATCAGATCGTAATGTTGAATAGTCAAATTTAAACGAAAATTGCAATGAATGGGAAATTTTAAAGAATGCATAAAATATAATGCAATATGTAATATAAATATCTTATGAAACTTATTTTTCAAATAATTTTTGGGAGAAATCAACAAAGCAGAAATAACTAAAAGATTCATGAGAGCTTTTAAGATAATATTTTTTTAATTTTTTTTTAAACGTCCATAGTGAAGTACTCTCCAAAAATACTTTAAACGAAAGTAAAATCTTTGTTGTTTACAATGGTAAGAAAAAATTTTAACTTACCGGTCTAATTTGAATAAAATAAGTTTAAATTAGTACAGACTGTTATAAAAAAAATTCGCGGGCGTAGTTTTTTTTTAGTTACTAAAGAAATTATATTCAACGCAGAAAGAATGAAAAGTGCGTGTGCGTCAGACTACCTAACCTACATTAGGTTCTGTCTACTTATGAAAATGAAATATTATGCGAGAAACCATATTTATTAGTAAATATTGTTTTTCTAGAGTAACTATTCAATACTTCTCTTTTAACTATTTACAAATTATTTAAATATTCCGTTCACGTTTGTAGAAGCTTTTCTTAATCGATAGATGTACTATAAATGGTTGCGTGTTTGACAAGCGACTGACACGAACATACGGTCCACATTAATGGGAGTTGTAAGAGGAGGAATTACTTGACTGAAATCGGATTCAGGAATGGATAATTGACGAAGTAGAGTTCATATATATTGATTGCAATGTGCACATTTATTGAATTCAAAACCTTTAAATTGTGAATTAATTACATCAATCGAATAAATATTGATGTGTGGTTTTACAAATATGAAATATCTTCTTTCTTTTTAAAATATTCGTATGCATGTTGCGTACGGACTGTGCAGTTCGTCAAACCTAAAAAAGTATACATTATACATAATATCTTGATCTAATAAAACCTACCCTTCATAATGTCTGAAAGCTTTCTATTTATGCTTATTATTTTATTCCCCTAGATTTTTAATTCAAATCTACGAGGATCATGTACCCCAGAATCTTCGCAGTTCCTAACACTACTACCCTCATCTCATCATATAATGAAATATAATTAACTGAAAAACAATATTATAAATTATATTGATTTATTGATGATGTTTTGGTGGCTTTTGAAACAAAAGAATTAGAGGCGTTACCTCGGCCAACAACATTGTTTATAATAAGAAAGGTTTTCGATGGCTTATCAATCATCAATTATCTCATGGTAATGGATAATTATGATGGTTAAGCCATAGAAAGCCGCTCTTAAAACAAATAAAAATGCTGGCCAAGGTAATTCCTCTAATTCCTTTCTTTTGAGTAAACAATAAATGAAATGACAATTTTTGGGTAAAGAGATCAGCTTGAAGACACAGACAAAAATTGTAATACGAATTGAGTGAAATTTTAGATTGCATAAATAACCAGTCGAAGTAATAGAAAATAAAAAAAAATAATTTACAACACACTGACACATAACTTTTTTTAAGTGTAGATGATCCATGCGTTTTGGAACTCAATTATAATAACTCTTTATAATCTCATCATCCGTATTAGCGATGTCGGTTTACAATGCTATTGACAGTCCCGTACTGAGTGCGCCATGGTGGCTGGACGGAGGTTAACATTCCAAAGCCCATTAAAAGTTCGGACTAGCGCCACCGCGCGCGCTGCAGTCGTGACCTCCGAAGTTGACGCTGGCTATACGAAGTTCTTTCTTGGCAACCCCCTTCCCTAACGTTCCCCCTCCCCCGGCAACAGACACCGTCGTACAGGAAGGAGACAGCAACGTTTCCTTAGCCGTGTGATGAACGCCTAATGACAAAAAGCGGGAAGGACGTGGCATAGCACAAGTTCTCTGCATTTGCCGGCGTAATGTTCTCTTGGGCTGGAGTGACCTTTCGAGTTGGCAGTTTGGTGGCGACCTACTTTACTACACGAGCAGGCAACTGAGATATTTTGGAGAGCTGTATTATAAGAAATTACTATAGGAAAGAGACTATCGTGAAAGATATTTATAAAAAAAACACGAGAGAACTAAGTTATAGAAAAATCCGTAGGAACGCATTAACTTTAAAAAAAGTTTTAAGTGGTTTTGAAATGCTTCCTTCCGGCGTTTCTGAAAGAATAATCTACAAGCTATATTTGGCATTGTTTGTTGTCTAATATATGCAAGTTTGACAGAATGATTAATTCTCAACCGTGTGCGCTCTTACAAAAACTCTTCAAAGAATTTTTTAAAATTTTTTCTCACATCATCATCAATTGTAATAATAATAATAACATTAATAATAATGATTTTCAATAATGATAATGCTACATTGCCTTCACAAATTCTCCCACGTGAATAAATAGGGATGCCAACACCCTGAAATTATTGTTTCTGTACTTCCAACAATACTTTATAAGCAGTAATATCTTAATAGGTTCCACACACATAGTAGAATCGTATATTTTTAAGACTTTGAAAATTGCTATAATTTTCCAAAATGTCTTTACAAATATTCATACTATTTCTGGAGCTATCGCATACCGGTGAATGTGATTCAGTGCATCAATTGATGTAACTTAAGTACCTCCCACTCATCAATCATCACATTGCCCATCTATCCAATAATTTCTATTGTGATATATTCTCAATAAATCAAATACACCACTACCCACTCAATGATTTCTTGACACGAATCCTAAATAAACATCCATTACATGCTTTCCCCCGTATAGTTTCCGATGTTAACTAAGCTTCAATTAGTATCCTAAACCAATGTTCTAGTTAAAATATAATTCGTTTTAGATAATTAAGGTTAACTATAAGTCATCCCAAATACATGTAAAAAAGTAAAAGTTACTGAACCATGGAAATGTTATTCCAACTACAAAAATACTAAAAAAAACGCAGGGCTTCTGACTGACAGGCTCTAGGGTCCCAATCTTCCAGCCTAAATGACGCCTCTGAGCTAAATTCAAATCGCCTGTTTCTCGCCCACGAAATACCTCCTTTCTCTGCTAGTTGGTGAAAGGAGCGTAGCGAAATTTACGTGGTCAGACGGAAGAGCAGGCCTCATGGCCTGAGTCTCGCCACGTAAAATAAGGCATTTATTCAATTCGATTCGATTCGATTCGATTCGATTCGATTCGATTCGATTCAATTCAATTCAATTCAATCTCGACGGTGGCACGGATTTTCGGCATTACCTAGACAACTTGGTTGAATCCAGCTGCTGTCTGGAGCAGCCTTCTAGCAGCCGGTTGCTCTGACTGGTAGTTTTCTGTGTTTTTTTTCGACCAACACCAGGCGAATGCCGGAGCAGCACCCTAACAAACGGGCCGAGGACTACGCGTGATCTTTCCTTTGTCTTCCTTGTTGTATCCTCACACTTCGCAAACTCACACCTACACTACCGCACATTCCGGGAGACTAGTCGGTAGCTTAGAGCTTGTCCCGTCTGGAGCGGTACCCCGCTGGTGAGAGATATCTAGTTGGAAAACATGCTCGCAAGTCGATGTAAGTCGGTGTCGGATCTCTACATCCAGCGGAGAGAGATCACTGGCACTTCTCGCGATTAAAATCATGCCCCGCACTAACGGGACTATTGACCTCAGTAATTGGCCCACCGGAATCACTATCAAGCAATCAATCTCGACGCCCGGCGATGGTGTAACGATTAGTATATCGGACAAGTTGGCGGGTTCAAACCCGATCGTAGTCGTGGATTTTTAAGGGCGAAAAATTCCTTCGTACGCCTTCCTTCGGAGGGGAAGTAAAGCCGGCTGTCCCATGTCAGTAGATTTACTTGCATGTAAAAGATCCTCAAGCCTAAATGGCGCCTCTGAGCTAAATTCAAAAATCGCCTGTTTCTCGCCCAACAAATACATCCTTTCTCTGCTAGTTGGTGAAAGGATCGTAGCGAAATTTGCGTGGTCAGAAAGAAGAGCAGACCTCATGGCCTGAGTCTCACCACGTAAAATAAGGCATTAATTCAATTCAATTCTATCTATTGATATGGTAGGGAGTTTTTGCACCCTCTAACGTTAAAACAATTGAAGGCTCAACAATCTCCTGCGCATGCGCAGTTCACATTTTGCATAACGTTTGTGCATCTGCTCGTGCGCAGAAGATCCATATTGCAGTCGACTGCTGCCCCATTTACGGCGTGCCCAAAAAACCCTCTCATTATGACTACAGTTTCGATTTCTTGGACCACTGCAATACACCGAATCGACCCATCGCAAACTCGCAGGTATCGATCGCTGCCCTTAAAACCCCCAAAGCGAGCTGACCTCGGGCGCAAGTAGGTCTCGGGTGCGCTCTTTGCCGGCGGCGCCCGGGTGAACCACAGACATTAATTTTCGTCGGGAACGTTGACATGTCCCGCACGCGCCGAGTGAATGAAAGCGCGGGGTATATATTCGGAAGCCCATTAAAACTTGGCAGGCGACCCTGTCGCCGTGGGGCTGGCCGTCACGACAGAGCAGGACTTTTCTTCCGGCAGGGAGGGTTTCTGGGCGCGGGGCAGGCCAGTTGCCCGGCTCGAGTACGGAGCAGTTAGGGTTGCCCAAAGTGCGCGTCGCTATCGTTACTACGCCTTTCAAGGTTTTATCACACTATATGTATTCACACGGTAGTGCACCAGCGTGTTAAATAATATGTCTACGAATTGGTCAGCGAGTATAAGAAATATGAGAATTCCATTGGTACAAATCAAATTTGTTTCGATTCATGTGAACTGTAAGGTTTAAAAGTTGTTTCTATATAATTTTACACGTTAGAGACTTACCCTTATATTAGGAATATAAAACCACGAGGTGAAGAAACCACATAATAGAAGTTAATGAAATTAGTTTATAATGTTAAGTTTTATTGATTGAGTATATGTTTAAAAAACGAGTGACGTTAGGAGAAAGTTTCAAATTTGTATGAATGCAATAAAGAAACATTACAAACGAGTCGTATACGTATTTTTTTAATAACAGTATTATAAATGTATAAGAGAATCAAACTGAATTTGGCGAAACAACTTTCTTGTGACGTCTACGATATTTTACATCTGTGCGAGAAAGCTGTTATCGACTGCCCACGATTATTTTGCTTGCGATTGGCTGAATGTGTAATGACGCAATATTTCGTGTGGTAAGATATAATACGTCATCATTGGTGCTATTAAATGCCCGATTATGAATTATTTCTTGGAACCGAAAAGGTCCTTTATAACGCTGGTATACAGAAAATTATTTTTAAGCTCTAAGAATACGCAATTTTACAAACAAATCCAAGATTTTAGTAGCAGCTATCCGTAGTTTTACTTTGTCTCCACCAGGATCGCTACCTGTATGATCGCGCATCCCTAACTAGCCAAATCACATGCTCATCTGCGCTACTGTATTATTGTGGGTGAGACGTGAGAGGGTACAGTAGCTTTCCAACGCGGGTGAAGGGAAAGGGGCTGCGGTCGGCAGAACACAGAGCGGCTGGTAGACAGATCAGAGTTGCGCTTCTACGAGCCTCCGTTTTCACACAGCATGACGCCACAGAGGCGCAATAACATGACGTCGCTTGTTATGTCCAAAACAAGTCCTTTTTTGTAAAATAATTGTATTCACAATGTCCAATAGTAAAGAGCAGCCGTTCACAAAGCGTTGTCACCAATTATCCGCGACATTAATCAGGGCTTGCAAAATCAACATATACCAATGAGATGTCCAATTAACGAAGCAGTAGTCACTATAACCAAAATCCAGGAGAAGAAAGATCGCAACTCAGGCCGATCACTTGGTACTCGCACTTCAACGCTCACTGTGGGAAGAGGCCAACTGCTTCACCGCTCGCTGCGCGCTGTCTTATACTCGTACTCCTCTGAACTGAGGGCTCGCTGACTGGCCCTGTCGTACGGCCAGCGACGCGCTCGGTTGCGCCTGCTGGAGCGAGACGGCCGCGGTGCTCCCGCTCTTAACGCCCTCTTGCGAGCCGCGCCCGTATATTCTTCTAGCATCGCCGCCTCGTCACCGAAACCCTGTGGCGGCTATTTTAAGGGGTCGCGGGCGACCACTGCATCTGTGTACGGAAGATCGTGAATTGAAAAAAAAACGCCAAGTGAGCGGGAACGAGTCTCGAGGCACATGAAGCACCCGGATGGGGATTAGCTCTTCCATCACAAACACTATCTCGGGTGCCTAAGCATTGCATGGAGTAAAAGGAAAAGGGGGTTGTGGGCGTCAGAACGGTAGCTGTTAGCTCAATGTTTTGCTTCTACAACACTCACCATCTGAATACGCCACAGAAAGATAATAATGCGACGACTATGTATAGAGGCCCGCGAATACAAGGAAACCGCCAGGAAAGCGGGAACGGGTCTCAAAGACAGAACGATTCCCATAGAGATCTAGGATGGTGATTAGCACTTCCATAGCAGATCCTAGGTTTGAGTGCAGTATCATTCCAAAGCGGATGAAAGGAAAGGTACTAAGCGCTGGTAGCAACCACAGTACTCTGGTATGGCGACCCTGCGACTTCACAAGGCACGAGGTCACAGATGGTTAATAATATGACATCTATGTTTAGAGGCGAATACAATATTTCCAATGCGAGCGGGAATGGATCACTAGGCTCTTCGAGTTCCCGTATGGCAATTAACACTTCCACCGCAGAGCCTTTGTCAGGTATTCCAAAGGGGAGAAGGAAAAGAAGTTGTGGGTGTCAGAAAATAGAGCGGAAACAGGTGTCGTGGAATGAAGAGTTCCCCTATGGTGATTGGCCCTTCCACCGCAGAGCCTTGGTCAGAAGCGGTAGCATTCCAAAGCGGGCGAGGGAAAAGAGGTTGTGGGCGTCAAAACGGCAGCCATTAGACAACTCAGTGCTCTTTCATGACGATCCTTCCCCTCAACACGTATGGCACCCCAGAAGAAAAATACCATCACATAATTGTACGAATACCCGAAAGTGTAGGTTAAAGATGTATACCGTTTCAAGACGACATTTCACCTTCAAAGGTTTATATTTATAAACTAGTTGGACCCTTGCAAACATTATGCAGTTTGTAACTAATTGTTTTATTAATAAAAACTCTGATTACCGGAACTTCAATTAAAACCTCCTGACGTGTCTAGTGACAAAATCTCGCGAATATATGTGATAGGAACGTATCGTCTCAAGGCAGCAAGCCAGGTTGAAGAGTGAACAAAATCTGCACATTGGTTCTTTTCATATGCTACTTTACATGAGACATCTATATTTCAGTTCAGACATCCGCACCATTCTAGAAAAGTTCCAAGAAATAAGCTTGGGATATCATCAACTTGTCAAGAACATCTCGACATGTAGACTCTTTTAGATATTAATGACAATAATTCTCTCCTCGAATATACCTTACAACTTGGATACTTACATACACCCAAACATTCCTTTTATTTGTTTTACTGTTGTTCTTATGTTAATTACGGTTTTTTCTTAGAGTTATGGTAAGAATGTGACGGAAGGGACTATGGGACATATTCATTTGTTAATGCAAGTAACTTTATTGCAAATAACTCTATATTGTATTAACTAATCTTCTTAAGTATGAAATATATTTCAATTTTGAGAACGTAACCAACCAACTCTTTCAACCTCCATCAAAAGTTTTTGAATCTCTTGGAATATTTAGAATTATTTTCTAAATAAAACAGATACTACATACAATCGCGTACTTGTGTCTACAAAACTGACTTTCTTAACTGAAGACATTCTGCGGTAATTTTTAATTATAAAGGGGTGAAATCAGAGCCGTTCAGTTACTATAGCACCACATCCCGTGAATTCTATTAAATAAACACTTATAGGAAAACATATCATGAAGTCTTACAATTTACCGTAGAAGTAACAATAAATAGTATTTCCAAGCAGGGAAGGAAAATCAGATTGGTTTGGTCACCCCTGCCGAGTGCACGACAGCGCCTGTATTGCTGCGTGACGAAGACCTAATGACAAAAAGTTACCCCAGCGCCAGCACACAACTCCCACCCGGCACGTTCAGGCCCATCCACTGACCGCCCACAACCGCCCTCGCTCACACACACACACACACACACACACGCGTCCTGTCACACGCCGGCGAGATCGGTGACCTACTCCCTCGTCTGCTTACTTATTTGACTGACTGCCCACGTTATCACTCTCCCACCAACTCACATTTTCTCACCCCGCCTACCCACTTAATCCCTCAAACCCTACGAATTCACTTCACCAAATCGCCGACATGATCCATCTGCCACCGACTTATTCGTTCATCAGCCTATCCGCGTATTCACTCCCCCGCCCACTTCAACCCTCGTCCGCCCACTCACCCACTCACCCGCCGACCCACTAACTCGATTGCTCACCCACTTGACTCTCCCCTTCAAAAATAAGTGACGACACTGTCAGTCCACGTGAACGAACTAGCCGTGCTTATTTTACCTTCGTTTAGTAAGTAGGCTATCTCCCTCCCGAGAGACGACCATTTCCTCGCTTGTCCTCTATATCGCACGGGGAGAACGCATGCGCATTAATAAGCTTAAGGTCCCCATTTCCTCCCGCATTTCCCCATTTCTTCCTCTGCTTCTTCTATGGTGAACTGACGAAGCTCAAACCGCTTTAGATGGCCCTCAGCGCTCAGGCTCTAAGGCTGTTTTGTTCATTACTCTTATTACCTTTTAGTTTCATTTGTCCGCTACATTTCAATTATAAAATACTAATCCTGACAAATTAAATTCTTCATCATACGAACGTAAATATTAGAGGGTACTAAACACTTTATTAACGTCCATGGTTTGGGACGATATCTAATTACCAATGATTTTTTAATTTTGAACAGCGAGAATATGAAACAACGATGATTTAATTTCGAGCATCGAAAATTTGAAGTCGTTTTAATATTAAGCATCGAGGTTTGGAAAGAACAATGATTTAATTTTGAACATCGCGATTTGGAAGCATCAATGTTTTTATATTTAAGATCGATGTTTTCAAACGTTGATACTTTGCTGTCGATATCGCATTCATATTCTCAAGTGTTGTCTCGGGAACCGGGCTGAAGGAGGGGGAGTGGTATCAATTGAAGAGCTCGTAGACGAAGTGGAGAGTATTCGGTCTGCGACTACAACGAAGGGTCGATGAGTTCACGATGACAAGAAGAATATTTGCGGTATACAGTGTGTCTCAGAATAAACTTCTAAGACATGAAGAGGGGTATAAAGAACATGAACGGTTGACCAACTTCGATGGTGTAACGGTTAGCGCATCTGGCAGCTATATCCAAGTTTGCGTGTTCAAACCCGATCAAAGCCGTGGTGTTTTAAAGGCACACAATTCTCCATACGCCATCCTTGCGGGAAAGTAAAGCCGGCTTTTCCATGTTGTAGATTTGCTGCATGTAAAATATACTCCAGCGAAAAAGAAGACTTTCGCTAAATTCAAACCGCTGTTTTGTCACTCACGAGATACCATCTTTCTCCGCTAAATGTTGAAAGACGCACAGTGAAATTTGCGTGGTCAGACGGAAAAGTAGGCGTGATGGTCCACGTAAACTAAGGATTCATTGAACGGACTTAAGGGGTAGAAGATTATCACGTTTTGCCAATTAACATGTGGTCGGGATTTTCCTATAAAGGAGTTCTACATGTGACAATTTCTCCTCATTGTATGGCAACTCGCAATGCGCCGCTCTTCATCATGTCAAGTTCCCATGGAGTAAAAGCGGAGGTTTTGTGTACGTGGTGCATAAGCAATGCCTAACAAATAACCAACGTCATGTGATGAAATGAAATTTTCGATCGCATATTCACTAGCAAAATTTAACAGTTTTGAACTCTCCTAGATGTCCTAGAAACTTTTAATATTTCTTCTGAGTCACCCTGTAGTATGCCAAAGGGTGCATAATGACTTTCCCATCTTGCTTTGTAGTAGCGAGAATATTGGACGCAACTAGATCAATCATTCTTAGTATCAGCTGGCACAGAGGCTGAGAGTTAATCAATAATGCTTTGTCGTAGCGAATATAGAAGGTTCAAGTAGATGACACAAAGCGTAAACCAGAATACAGAAATTATATTGTGAAACGTCTTTGAAACTCCACGCTCACTGACAATTCATAGGTTTTCAGAAATCCGATAACCGTTGCAGCCGGAACCAGCAAATATAAAGTACATAATAAGACACGGATATATGTATTCATGAGTTTTGTTAATAGCAAAATGTGGACAGAGACAATCGTGACATCCTACTATTTATTGAATAAAACAATTGAAAAGATAATAAATATCAATTTCATTTATGAAATAGAAGCTTAGGATGGTGTCTATAGTGCGCCTATTTTCATTTAAATATTTCACTTGTGCTGTCCAAGTTCATTATAGAAAATAAGTGGGCCTGGCTTGTCAATCTTCGGACATAAAAATTACGGAGGAAAGTATAAATACTCTAATCTTAATTATATTTCATTCTTTTATGTATTAAATTTAATTACCGGAAATCTGAAATGCAGTATATTCACTGCGTCTCTCTACTTTGGTGCATTGGAAACACACACACACACCAAAAAAAACAATTATCGAGAATACTTAAGGAATACTCTACAAGAATTCATTTGAGTCAGTAATTGAATGGGCTATAGATCTTGACCGATGGTAAGTTAAAACCCTTTAAATGTGTCGTAGGTGCATTAATCACCAAATACATGATTTTCCAGAAATTATCTCAGGATGTTCTAGAAATATCTAGAAAATGGTCAATTCCCCACCAACAGATCTGCACACGTCAAAATAATACCTTGTTTGCAAATATTACTGTATTTAGGTTTCTATGAAGTTACTGATATTTCTGGGCATGTCAACTGCTGTAGTAATCAGTTCCGTTAGGGTAGTGAATGTTTTATCGCAGAGGGTGGCAGTGTTCCTACCCTATTGGATGCAGAGATGTACCAGGATTCTGTGATGTTCCAATCCTGGTATCTTCCACCAGCTGAGGAGCACCCCAGTCGGGACAAGCCCTAATATCCTGATTGTTCTCCCGACATGTGTGGTAGTGTAGTAGAAGTAAGTGTAAGAGTGTGTAAGGAGAAGAAAGGTCAAGGATTGAAGGAAAGCTCACGCGTGGTCCTTGCCAAATCTGTTAAGGAACTGCTCGAGTTGTCGCCTGATGTTGATCGGAAAAAACACGGAAAACTATCGACAGAGCAGCCGACTGCTAGAATTGTCCCTCAGACAACGGCTGATTTCGAACTAACTTTTCAGCTGCCACCGTCAGATCTCGAACCCTTGAACCACTAGGTCAGAGTTGCTTGAGCATCAGTTGCAGTGCTCTCTTTGAGTTATACTCAGACGATCTCAGATGTTGATATTTTTCCTCTTTCATTTAACATCTTGCCTGCCTCAGCTGAGGTGGCTCATGGCCACACTAATGTAACTGCAGTGCAGCTGACTGGCAGGTCCTAGGCTTCTAGTCCCGACAGTAACAGAATTTTCGACTCAAGCTGGAGACTCCAACATTCGCGACAATAATTGCGCTAATGACCACCTCAATCGTTTTGCCCGGAAATATCATTGAATCAATCAATCAATCAATCAATATTTCGGGCCTACTTGGATTTCTAAACAGGTCCTACTTCACGTGCACTACACTAGTCCAACGACATTCGCACAAAATAATGCCAACACATTTCATCATTTAGTACACTCGTGGCTCAGAGAGAAGTTGCTTGCCTTCCAACAACGATTTTCCGGTTTCCATACTGGACAATCTCAACTTAGTTGTGTTCCTACAAAACTAGTCTGCCCCATTCAAAGGGGATAGTCCAACCTCCTGTGAAGCGTCCTAAACCGTACCCCTATCCAGCTCCTTCCCAATTCTGACCACTGAGTAGTGACGCAAGAGCGCGTAGTAGGTAGCGAGAACGCGGAGATACTACCTGGCGGTCCTCTTGACAATTGATACGACTTGTGCCCGTACACACGAACTCCGCTAGCATTGCCGTTATGTAACCCCCAAACGATACAAAAACAATAGTGAGGTCGCTACTGACCTCCGCTAACATTACCGTTACGTTACTCCCAAAAGGCACACAACCAATAGTGTGGTTTACCTTTCAGTTACTGCGACCTTAAATAAAAATAAAAAATAAAAACATATCCATCCTTTTGTCCTTGCATCTCACGTATTTGGCTGTCGTATCGCGCCGTCGAACGCACCCTGTTGCCTCGCATTACCGCGTGAGAGCGCCGCGTTCGCTGCAGAATGCACGAGAGGCGTCGCGAATTTATTCAACAGCCGGACGTGGTGGTAAGAGGGATCATCCTTCCTATAGTCGGCTCCCGCTCAAAGCGCCGCGGGTGGGAGGGAGGGAGGGAGAGGGGTTTCACACCGCCCGTTCCAGTTATCGCGGGATTTCATTGCCCTTGTAATGTTGGATTGTTTGTACACACGCCCCGTTGATGTTATTCGGAGAGCAGAGAGGCTCACGGTTCGACGCGGTGTAATACACTTCGGTCCAAAAACATTGTCCTCATTTATACACGTTTTACGGTAAATCATTTTGTTTTTGCATTGCAGCACTGTCTAACATAAGAACATTCACGAAAATATCATCTCCAATAATAGTAATCTGCAGAATTGATGGAGTGAAATAGTTTGTTGTATTGACCAGTTTTCTTTGATATTACATTAATACAAAAAAGAAATGAGAAAAATTTATGAAACATTATTATCTTTTGAAAATAATTTGCGCACGTAAAGTGATTCCATGTCTGGGATTTCGTAGATGCTGTATTGTTTGCACACACCTGCTAATGTTATATGGTGTACAAACTGACAAACGGTTCTACGCAATTGATATAAAAAATATATCCCCACTTGTTTTTGCTAAACCATTTTTTGCAACTCATAGTGGTAAATAAATATAGAACTAAATATACTAATATAGAACTAAATATGTATCTAAATTTATTACAACACTCTTTAAAAAATATTTATATTTTAGAGAAACAAAACTGTTCAACCGTATTACGTCACAATGAGGTTCATGTAACTCAACAAATCAGACAAAACTAGAAAACACATCACTAGGTTTTAGAATTAATTCAATATCCGATAAAACAAATTGATTGTACGTTCGCGATTTATTCCAGAGGTCGATTTAGTCTACAGATATCGGGTTTGGAATCAAGAAGAGTCAGAGAGGGTTTATGGTGGGTTGAGGCAAGGTCGGGGCGAAATCAAGGGCGGGGAGGGCGGGGAGGGTTTGGGAGGGACGGGGAGGGGCGTGGAGGGGCGTGGTGGGGCGTGGAGGGGCGGGGAGGGGCGGGGAGGCAGGTAGCGGCGACGAGCGGCAGTGTTGTGTGTGTGTGCGCGGGGTGAGGCGGAGAGTGTCGTGGCTGGGAAGACGTGGACGCGGGGGCGAGCGGAGAACCGCCTCCAGGTGCCGGCGCATTCCTCGTAAATTGGCGCGCCGCCTGCGGCGCCACCTGCGCCCGAGCCGCTCCTTGGCGTCGCGCGATATTAATGGCGGCGCTGCGGCCGCGCGACATCCAGGCCACGTCCCCCACCCCAACACAACACAACAACGGCCTCCGGCGACACAAGAGGGCGGGCCAAGACAGAGGCAAGCAGGCTGGCTGTGAAAGCTCCGAACTGCACCTGCATGGGCTACTGCTTCGCACCAATTCTTGTCCTATCAGATGGCACTAATTTCTTGGGGTTGGTTCGTAATCTTTTACTATAATCCCCCGACGACGCACAACTACATCGCCAGGCTGCCGAAACGCAGTTTGTTCTCAAGGCAAACTCCCCATTCAATGCCTGGTTTGGGCCACCCTGCCAGCACAGAGCTACTGGCTTTCCTGCCTAGTGTCGGAGTCTAAACAAAGCGCCACTCAGATGCGTCGGGAACAAATCCTTCCTCTTTGCCCAGAGTATTGGGGCAATTCTACGACGAAGCCGAGAGCCCAACAGGAGACCACCCAAACTGGGGTTCGGGCGGCTCGGAGCCCCCTTCCAGTCTCCTGTCTACCTACACCTTGAGGCTATTGACGTGAGTATCGCTAGAACCTGGGCAACCTGGCGGGTAGTATCAGGTTCCGCCGGACTTTTATATGTGGATTCCATAGCATTCTGAAGATTCTCCTTCACCCAATCCTGACCAAAGATCGAGGCCCGATTGGTGGGTTATCGGGCAAGCCTGGCAGCCATGAGATTAGAATTGCTTATTCACTACCTCCATCTTGAAGCTATCGACGTGAGTATCGCCGAGAAACTCAGAGTTCTGTTGGTGGTCTACCAAGTTTCCACAAGAGACTGTGACTACCTATGCAGACACGATCTCCAACTGCGGGGGGGGGGGCTACAATAGTTCAGCGACTATGCAGCATCAATAACTGGAATATCCCACAGTTCGTTTCCGGACGGTGACGATTTTCGAAACTAGTCTACTCGATACCTTGGTCTAACCCCGCTAGCCAACGGGAAGGTCGGCACCGGATCTCACCATTTAATGGGGAGGGGAACCTTAAAAGTTGACTCTCCCAAAACCACTAATCCATCAATCGAAGTGTTCTGTGAATCAGCCGTGTTCTGGATGACATTTCTAGCTCAATTTGTACGTACCGTATGATATGGTACATGTTTCCCAGAAACGATTAAGTGAATCACTGAGCAGTTTACGAACAAAGTAAAAAATATTATGTTTTAAATATTCTCCTTTAGTTTCAGCTGACGAATTATGAGATTAACTAAAATATGTCTAAAACTCAAAAAATTATACCACTTTGATACTTTTATGCCATTTATGTGAATTAATTTAACGTATTTTTCTGGTATTAAAAGCGCACTTTTATGTGCTCCTGAAAAAAACTTGTAGTAGAGCTGAATCGTGGTATACATGCCACGTTATTATATTATTTCGTTTTTTCTCGAGGACCTGCACATTATCTGAAGATGACATATTACGTAGAAATCAGCGACACAATTACAGTGGGATTTTTCATGATTCGCAAAACTAATGTTTTGCATTTAGATGGACTGTAATTAAAGACGGTTCTTAATTATCAATAATGCGCCGTTACAGAACGTCTTTGTCGCCCACGAGTGTTAAAAAATGTTTTATCTCGTATGCGTATGCGAGCTTTTGTAAGTAATAGGCATCTAATTTGTTACTATCTCTTGAAGTAGTTTATAATATGGCTCAAAGCGGCTGTTGAGCAAACAATAATGATGTTGTTTGCAAGCTACGTGTCATTTCGCGGATACTTCGATTCTTTTATGCAAGCGACATCGATTCATTTATGTTTCGCGCGTAACAGTTCTATACAACGAGTGTCAACTGTTTCTCTCAATAATTCTCAGTATCACCAACCCTCCCCGACTATACTAGGTACGTAACATACATCGTCTTTTTACTTTCTCGCCTTACAAATACTTCGTAAGATGACAAAGTTATGTAATCGTGCGCCAGAAAACAGCCACTTTTTTTAAATTGTATGTATGAAAAATAATGGAATAAAATGAAATCAAATACTACATACGACGATACAGATACATTATCGTATAGTATAATAAATAACAATTCTTCTGGTGTCTATCACCTATCACCATTATTGCCTATCCTTTGAGGTAGTTTCTTTCCGAGGGCCCATCTGTTGACTTTGGAACCCTCCCCGTTCATCCGAACTGAGCGTTCGATTCTTTCCAATCTTGACAAACGACCGCTTTATTGCAATATATTGATATTATACCCCATATCCAATTTTATTGCGTCGTTCGGTATGTGATCACCTTCGGACTAACACACACACACACTCTCTCTCTCTCTCAATATAGCTCTTTACTGATAGAGAAAGGGAGAAAGGTATTTTAAATTTTGTAGAGATGGAAATATTGGCACGTATCAATTCCATTAAATAAGAAAACCTTCACTATTTCCTAAGCAATAGATTTAAAAAGCTATGGAGTATAATCTAATTAATCTAACTAATCTGGCATTATTAAATTCTTCTCAAATACATAACATTTTTGTAATGGAACAAGTATTATGCTACATATTTTAATTAACTGCTCATGCAATTTACGTAATCTAAATAATACAAATTTTCAATTTCGCCAGGAACATAATTCCTTTAAAATAACATAAAATATTTCTCATTGATGTAACATGGTTAGATATTTAATTTTATCTTCTTTTGATTCATTTCTTCCGTCCGTCATCATAGACGTTTTCTAAACGATTTACAATAATTAAAATAGCTTTTAAATACTATACTTTGTTTATTTTCATAATGATGTTTGCACGGATTACCAGTTAAATTAATGCTTTAAAATATTTTTAACGGACACACACTGGAATGTCAAAAAACACTAGAATAATTAAACAAATTGTTTCCGTTACGATCAATTTCTAGTTAATTAAATTTTGCGAGTGAATTATGGATCTGCATGAGCTTAAAATTATGAGTAATTATGAACAGACACGTTGACACAAATCACACTGTACATTTGCATGGAGTTATATTGAAATAAATATAATACACATACTAGTAACAATTTAGAAACATTTTACATGTAGTCAACGTTACATAGTTATTTGCATAAACGGTCATTGTTTTGTCTTTTGTAATATATATTCATAAGGTATACTTCTAGCATGAATCGTCAAGATGGTAAAATAAACTCTCTTTAAATCGTCTTTTCGCACTATACTTCGGCAATTTTAACCTATAAAACATCTGTATAGTCAGAACACAGAAAATTATGTAGTACACAAATCATTATACACATACACTCAGATCGAAAAATTATGGTACGTTACATTGATGATTTTGCAAAAATGCAAACAATCTGCTGTTTCTTTATATTATTATGGATTTAGAGAGAAAAATGCATTTCATAACTTAAAGTTTCTACTTATGAGAGAGAAAAATCAAGAACCAATCTTTCTCTCAAGAATAAAATATTTCGTTCTCCACGTTTCTAATGACAATACATAAAACATATTTTTGAAAACACAACTCGTTATGATTTTCTAACACAGTATATTCCGGTTACTGCAAAACGAAAAACAAAAGGGACGTAAACCTCGCCCTTTCAACATTTGCAGAACATTGAAATACGTACTACAATGGTTGTACTGAAAAATGAAGGGAAACGTCATAAGAATAACTTGTTTTCATGACCCAAGGATCACGTTATAGCAGTTAATACAGAAGGAATTGTAAAAATGTTTAAAATGAACTTCTAAAAACATCAGAGAATAACATGAGAGCACTTTTTTCTGACTGGGAGTAATAAATTACAAACCCGTTTTCCAGTACTTTTCTTTTACAATGATTCTCATTGTTCATTCTACCTATTGTTGTATGAAAACAACGTATGCATATTTTCGGAATCATTACTCTTGTGTAGCCAAAAATGTCAAATGGTGTTCATATTTTAAGTAATATAGTATTTCAGATACAAATTGCATTAAAAGTGAATGAATTTTCCTCCAGAAATATGATCAGAGTGAAGAAAAAATATAGCGATTTTATTTAACATAAATCATATAACTGAAATCATCGATCATGACAGAAGAATGATTTATTAGTTCACATCATCTTTATACTTAAACTGACATAATTGTGTTTTTCTACTCATCAATTTGGTTTATCAGAAAATCCATAGATTTAACCGATCTATTTAAAAATGACAGGTTTATAAGTCTCTTGTAATGTAGACGCAGCACAATTACTTGTTTGGATGTAAAAGAGGTAATTTCTATATTATTTCACTAATACGTTCTGGTAAACAATAATTCCGTAAAACCAAACGACCTAGTATTGTAAACTGTAATTGAATGCTTTGAATTTTCAATAATGAGTCCTTACAAAGTTATAGTGATGGTGAGTATTCGTAACTGAGGCTTACGAGACGGTCATGAAACTTGGGATTGTAATAATTTATTATGTAATTAACAAATTAATAAAATATTTTTTGGTATAGTTTATGCTATTCTAATATTCGAAAAGCAGTTTAGTATATTTGAAATAAAGTAAATGCAAATCAACAGAATTTAAAAAATATATTAAAAAATGTGTAGAACATGGGTGAGAGGAACAGGAGAGAGAAGGAACTAAGGAGTCAAAAAGCAAAGTTGTGAGTGAGAGTGAGAGGAGAAATAAAGGAGAGAGAGTGAGACGAAAGGGAGGAAAAGCGAAAGAAAGAAATAATATGAGAAAAATGAAACAGAAATATTTAAAAAGCAGTAATTGTATGAATAATGGGAACAATAAATAGAGTCCAGAGAAAAGTATGTTCTTTATGAACATAAAAAACGATTTGGAGAACAGAGTGATATTTTGGTGTAATAACTAATACAGAACTAAATAATGTATCCGAATATAAACAATATAATGTTTCCTAGAATAAGCTTTTTTTACATAACGTGTTGTTTACATATTGATTTTGTTTTTGCATTTTGATACATAGCGATTTTGTTTTGGCATTCTCTCATTCCTACGTTTTTCCTTGGAACCCCCCGCTTCGCCAAAACCCCACAGGTAAAGAAGAGTCTTTTTACGCAATTATAATACAAATAATTATTTCACTCATTACTGATACCAAATACAACTTATCAATACACTGCCTTTGAGCTTTCTGTCACCGATCGTTCGTGTCCCAAGTGACATGCCCCTATTCTGTTGCCTCTTAGCTCGTAACCTCGCGAGAAAATGTCTGAAATTTCGGTGGAGCGGGAAGGACGGGGGCGTGTCTCGCAACAAAAGCGTCCCCAGGCACCTCCTCACGTCGTCTCAAATATCACCTGTCATCTCACACCGCCTTCTCTCGCAACGCCCACGCAGCCATCGCCACGACTGACGCTCTTTTCGGCGTCTAAGGTTTCCTCCCTCTACTGGCAGGCTACCACGCTACGTATATAGGGAGCATTTTCTAACATACAGCTCCGGCTGAGTTAACTCAAGAGACAGCTAGTTGCCGCTCTCTCTCTCTGCAATGAGACTGGGAGAGATGACTCAGGAGATCAACTACTGTCACTGCACTCCATCTCATCGGGAGGTTCTAGGTTCGAGTGCCGACTGTGGTAGGATTTTCGACATGACCTTAATAATAATAATAATAATAATAATAATAATAATAATGTCTTTATTAATGGCGAGGCTCAGGCCAAGGGCCTGCTCTTCCGCCTAACCACTGAATTTACATACATTTAGAGTAGTAACATTTTAAGAGGGGAGGACAAGCTGTACATTTACGTCTGGGAGAACAAATCTAGGGACCATCCCGGCATACGCCTTAAGCGATTGAGTAAACCCAGAAAAACCTCAATCAGGATGGCGGCTTAAGGCCGAACATTAATAGAACTGAGTATGTTATACTGAGTAGTGAAAGGGAAGTTTCGTGAAAGAGAAAAGAAAAGACGTACAGGAGAAGGGGTCAAAAAGTATAAATGATAAAATTTGTGAGGGAGAGGGAAGAGAAAAAAAGCGAAGAAAAGGACGAAGAAGAAGTAGGCGAAAAAAGTGAAGTTATTTGAGGAACGTTACAGAAAGCTACGTTTAGTTTACAGTAGCACTTTACATAAATATACAATAATTTTTACACCAGAGAAGCACAATACACTATAAGCTAACCTTGTCAGCTAGGTCAAATTCAGCCGCTGTCTGGAGGAGAATTCTAGTGGCCGGCAATTTTCCGTGGTTTCTCCGATCAACACTAGGCGAATGCCGGAGCTGTTCCTTAACACACGAGCGACGGGCCGCACACGATCAATCCTACCCTTTGCTTGTCCTATTCTCCCCCCTTACACACACTTACACTGACATACACTACACTACCACACAAGCCGGGAGACCGGTCGGCAGCTTAGAGCTTGTCTCGGCTGGGGCGGTGACCCGCTGGGGGAGATACATCGTTAGGGAAAACCCCGCTAGCTGACCGTAGGTCGGCGCCGGATCTCGCCATACAGCGGGGGAAAGATCACTGCGATCTCCCGAGCAAAAGAACAACATACGCTACACTTAAGGGACTAATAACCCTTGTAGTTGACGTACCGGGAATCACTAACAATCAATCAATCAATCGGTAATGAGTACTGACGGATGAGGATTTTCGAAATAGCTACAATACCTAGATTTAAGAGAATTCTAGCGGCCGGCTGCTCTGGACGGCAATGCTCCGTCGTTTATCAGATCAGTACCCGACGAATGCAGGAGTAGTACCTTAACAAACGGGACACGGGCCCCGCGCAATGTTTCCTTCCTCTTCCACGTCCTTTCCTCAGCCCTTACTTACACATGCTAACACGTGCACGCAATTTACTACCAATATAAGGGGAGAGCAATCTACTGCTTACAGCTCGAGGGTGAGCCACTGGGGAATACCTGGAGTAAGAATTGCCTCGGAAGCTGATGTGTAGTTTGGCGCAAGATCTCGCCAATCGTCGGGGAGGAAACAGGCACCTCTACACGAACGGGTCTGATGACCATATAGTAGTTGACGTTGCTCAAAACATCAGTCAATTAATATAACACTCAGTGGAACCCGTGAAGATGGACACGTCCATTTAGAGCTCTCCTCTAGTGACGGAAAGTTCTTCGTAGATCCCGTAAAATTTCTCCATAAGACACATGCCAATACTTCTTCTGTAATCCGATCATATGGTTCCGCGGTCAACTATCAGGCATGTTGCATAGAATTATCTACATTAGTCACCCATTTATCATGTGATTGCGATTTTGATCCGACGATGAACGATATAAAATTGCAAGGACCGGCGGGGTATGTTTTAAGGGAAATTAATTTATGTTCCAGGTATCAATAAATGCCTTTTTTGCTTTCTCTAAAATATTTTTTGTGTAGGAAGAGCAGCTTCGAGAATTTTCGAATAGGAAGAAACAAACAGTTGTGAGAAAAAGCCAAATACAAATATGAAGAATTGTCAAAACTGCATCTAATAAGTTGCTGTCTTTTGAAAGTGTTTTTAATGTCAGCGTCTTGTAGACGCAATGATAAAATATGATAAATATGAAATAAAGTGAGATGAACAGATATCTATCTCTCCCGTGTGTTGGAGGGGTAGTTTCTCTCTGTTATTGGAGGGGATATACTGAATGCATATTGCTTTACAAAGCTGATCTCATTAAATAAGAGGCGAGAAATTACAATTGTAACATTGGTTTTTTGAAAGAAATGGATGCTCGTGTTGAACATATGAGAATATTGAAGATAAAACGTATACTTACTACTTCATAGCCATGGATTTGTTACGGTCTTTACTGTTTTGCAATTGATATCTGCTGTGAAAATCAGCTTGAAAACAGATTTCATTGTAAAGAAAGTACATATTTTTTATAAATATTTATCTCGGCCATGCTTTTAATTTCGAATGGCCGAAAGAGCGGCGACAAGGGCAGGAAAATAATGGCTCGAGTGAGAAACCCTGCTCTCCTAGGTCCCCAGATCAAAGCAATGCAAGAGTCGGTACGTTATTTTAAATTTAAAAATATGATTTACCTGTTGGGAATTACTGCCTCTTAGGGGTATTAATAAATATATTTGATTCACGTGTAGGCTTGATCATTCCTAACAATTGAAATGTGGCTACTTATGCATATTCATAATTGAAGATAAGCAATTGCTAGTTTTTTTCTTTTCTTTCTTTTTGATTTAACCAAATGTTTGGAACTTTTCGGAATATTTTATTTTTACAACATTAGGGGGATTAAAATCATCTTTTGGATAGCGTGATCTGATTCTTTGCGGTTTTTGGTAGTTTTTTTCCTAATGGAAATCGGGCGCCACAAGAGTTTTAAGGGATTCAAAGAATGATTGGAAAGTTTTTGAAATAAAATGTTTTATCGATTCTGGTTTTAATTCTCTGTGAAGCTAGTTATTGCTGATATACCATAGGGCTTTGGTTATTTTGCGTAAGCATTTGTTTTGTATTACATGCAGTTTCTTTGTATGGTTCGGTGCGTATTGATTCCGAGGGCGCCAACTGTTGAACGAATCAGCCCTGTAATTGTAGATGATATATGCAGGGAGGGGCTCTTCCTGGAGTGACGGTGTTCTCATTCCGCAGAAACGTGGGATCTGGTGCCAACTGAAACGTCGGTTTGCAGGGATTTCCTTCCTCGAGGTATCTTCAATCAGCAACGCTCCGCTACAGACAGGACAAGCTCTACGCTCATATTTGATCTGCAAACAGATTCGATAGTGTATGGCATATAAGTATGTGTGTTTGTGGAAGAGGAGAGAACAAGAAAGAGGAGAGATCACACCCGGCCCATGCAGTTTATTCAGCAGCTGCGGTATTCGTCTGGAATAGACATGACAAATCATTTAAATTAACGATCAGAGCATCCAAACGCTTGAATTCTGTAACTAACGTCAACCTAACGATCCAGCTAGCGTCGAAAATACTGTCAACGTCGAGACTCGGAAGTTTACAAAACTTTCGATCAACGACATTACCACTGAGCTATTCCACTAGGTGCTTTCTATATCAATTCGTTCCATGTGTTACGCAAGGGCACAAGGAAAACAGGCTTCCCTCTCCCCTCTCACCTTGACCCTGCCCCGGGCGTCGAGGCCCAAGTGCGCGATGTCCCGACGTCCCGGCGGGGCGCGCGCGGGCGTGTCCCGCGGCGACGGTGGCGCCTCCCGCCAACTGCAATATTACCTCCGGGTGTGTCCCTCGCGCCCGCCCCCGCCCCCGCCTGTGCCGCCATGCGCCGCCGAGTAGCCGTTCCAATTAAGCACGTGGTTATCGGACGGACCGTCCTCGTCCTCGTCCTCGTCCTGCTCGTCCCCGCCCGCGACCCAGCTCCGCTGTCGACGTGACCCACAGCCCCTCGCCGGCCCCACTCTGCGCCCACCTGGCCCGCACCGGCTCGACCCGCAGCGTTCGGCTTCGCGCCGCTGCCGTTCCGCTACGAGCAGATTCATCCCGCTATCCTCCAAACGCTTTTCCAACGCTTGCTTCAGCATCGTTGTCGACGTGGTATTCATTTACGTCAGCTTCATTCCACTTCGCCTCGCCCTCGCCCGTCCCAACATGCTTCGCTCAGCTTCGCATCAGACCCACCGCGCTCCCGTTCAGCTTCACGCAGCTTCATCTCGCTTGCCTCCCGTCGCCCCGTCCATCTTCACTGTCGATTGTGTGTTATTGTGCCGTCGTAATTATGTGTTATTTTCACTGACTACGCTTCGCCTTGCCCTCGTTCATTCCAGTGCACTGCGCTCAGCTTCGCTAAGGTCCACCCGCTTCGTCTTCGCATCGTTCGGCTTCACGTCGCTCCCGGCTCGCTTCCGTTCCACTTCGCGTAGATTCATTCCGCTCTCTTTCCAATACTTGCGCCAGCATCGCTTTCGACGTGATCTCTATTAACATCAGCTTCACTCCGCTTCGCCTCGCCCTTGCTCTCCCTAACCGCTTCACACACCTTTACTCGCTCCCTTTCCACTTCGCGTAGCTTCAACTCGATTTCCTCCCGTCGCCTTGGCTATCTACGCTGCCGATGTGATTTTTATTTTCACCGATTACTCTTCGACCTGCCCTCGTTCATTCCAGCTTCGCTTAACTCCACCCGCTCCGGCTCGACCCGCAGCGTTCGGCGTCACGTCCCTCCCGGCTCGCTCCCGTTCCATTTCGCGCAGATTCATCCCGCTGTCTTTCCAACGCTTGGTCCGCCATTGCTGTCGACGTGATCTACATTTGCATCAGCTCCACTTCCGCTCCGCCTCGCCCGTCCCGACCCGCTTTGCTCAGCTTCGCATCGCACCCGCCTCCGCTTCACGCAGATTCACACGCTCCCGTTCCGCTTCACTACGCTCAGATTCGCGCCGGTGATTCGTCCCGCTTCGCGCAGCCCGCCCCTCTCCGTCCGGAGCTTGCTTCGTCGCTTCGCTCCGGCCAGCTTCACTACGCTTCGCCTCGCCCTCGTTGGTCCCAGTCCACTTCGGTCAGCTTTGCACTGATACCGTCCCACGTGCCTCCGCTCCGCCCGCGTAATTCCGACCCGCTTCGCACAACTTCGCATTGCTTCCGTTCCGCTTCGCCCAGATTCACACCACTTTCGTCCCATCGACTTGCCCATCTGCGTTGCCGTGACGTCTAATTTCACCGACTCTAAGACATCGTTCGTGCTGGTCCATCTTGCTCAGCACCTTGGCTCCGACCCGAGACACTACACTCAACCCCGGTCCTCTATATTATCACACGTCCGTCCTTCCCTGTCCCACCCCTACCTGATACATTCAGTCTCACGTCACTGCGATCATGCTTTCTACCAATTCTTCCATTCTCCACCCTGTTCTACAACACCTTCATGTACTCTCACTCCGCTGTCAATTGTTTGATTATTTGGTATTTTCATCAGCATCGACTGCTGAGACCATTAATCCAGTAAGTGAGATGCATATTTTAAGACCAGAAGTGGTGATGATCTACCCTAGCTAGCTAGCTAGTTGTTGAAGAACGGCGCAGACCGAGACGACGCGACGGCTTGCGGGGTTTCCCCCCATCCTGGTATCTTCCATCATCGGAACACCACTCTAGCTGGATCAAGCCTTAAGATCCATGCTGTTCTCCCGACATGTGTAGATGTGTGTGGGTCCATGTAAATGGTGACGTTGGAACAAGAAAGAGGAAGAAAATATTGGGCGCAGTTCGTGGCCGGTTTGTCAGGGTACTGCTCCTGCATTCGTCAGATGCTGATCGGAGAAACCACGGAAAACTACCAATAAGACCAGCAGGTTACAGGAATTCTCGTCCTGACCACTGCTGGATTCGACCTGGCTGTCTAGTTACAATAGTGTGAAAACTCCTGTTGCCAATGGGACTCAGGACAACAGGACCTTCCCGATGTACTGCCATGACAACATTGATTTTCTACAATACCTATAGTGTTTGTACCATAGAAAATCACCTTTCAAATCAAGACACATATTAGTATAAAAAAATTCTCTATTTAATTTGTATCCAGATTATTTTCGTAAATTCATAACATACCTGCAGCCCTTGTACCGCAAATATCATTATCTATTCGCCGAATTAGAATGCGCATTAATGGATAAATAACGAAAAATTATACACCTACAGTCTTTGTACCGTTAACATTACATTACCCGAGGTTAATATAACACATTGTGGTCTTTGTACTAGAAAGAAAGTATCTTCTGTTCAGGATATTAGAACACTCATTAGTTGGAAAATAGATATTTGTAGTTACTACATCATGGAAAAATAAATGGTTCACGTTATTATAATACTCTCTTGTCTTTGAACCAGAAAATGCTGCGCTGTCCACAGTATTAGTCTAAGCGTTAGCCTTTGCCTCACGTAAATGCATCAACCCCATCGAATCTCGGAAGAGGAGACACGTAGGAAATGGGTCTGCAGCTAACGAGTATATCTCCACTTTCAGCGACATCATGCGGCGAACAAAAGAACCTTTCATGGCAATTTTCGGCCAATGGCCAGCACACTCATGTGTCAGGTATGAGCGTCGAATGCACATCGATACTGGGCGGAAAAAGCGGATAAAGTTCTTTAATCTGACGCGCGATGTCACGGACACTAAAGAGTTCTCCCCGCCCTACCCCAACCTGCGTTAATTACTGTGAATGTGTTATCGGTGAATGTCTTATCGGTGTGTTGACGGTGAACCCTTCCATACTGAATGGTGAAATCCGTAGCTGACGTACACGTCTGCTTGGGGAGATTTGTTAAAAGATATCTCCCCTTAGGGAGATACCGTTTCAGCTAGGACAAGTTCTAAGTTCCAGTCCGGCCTCCTGGTATGAGTTGTAATAAAGTGCAAGTAAGTGTAAGTGTGTGTAAGTAAGGGCCGAGGATAGGACAAGGAAGAAGGAAAGATCGCGCTGTCTGTGGCCCGTTTTTTAGGGCACTACTCTGGCATTCGCCTGGTGTTGATCGGAAAATCCGCGGAAAAATACCGATCAGAGCAACCGGTCGCTAGAATTCTCCTCCAGACAGCGAATGAATTCGATCTAGATATCTATCTAGGGTCAAAAATCCACCGCCGTCCTAACTCCAACGCTAGTACTTCCCAGCTAGAGGCACTGCAGTGACGTCAGTTGACGCCCTGAGCCACCTCAACCGGTACATCTGCCCTGACAATCGCGTGGAATTGACGAGAGAAACCTGCCGGTCGCCGAATTCATCAGAAATAGCGGCAGTAATTGACCTAGCTGACAAGCTAATGTGGAAAAATAAAAACCACCGGTACTCTATAACCTAGAATCTCCCGGTCATAGAGGCAATGCTGTCTTTGAGCTAAACTCAGCCGATTCAACATTAGAAATGTGTCTCCTTCTTTCACGTCCTCGTAATTGGGATGGCAAAAAAATTGATGTTTTAAAACATCGATATTTACGAGCATAAACATCGATGTTATAATATCGACGTTTCTGCTCGTAAATATCGATGTTTTAAAACATCTATTTTTTTAAAAAACACCGATGCTTGGCTTTCGATGTTTTGTTCATATCGATATATTGGCCCAGAAACATTAATATTTTCAAAAATATTTCTGATGATATAAGTAAATTTTCCAGTATATTTTTTTTTGTTTGGATTGCTCTCAATCAACAGCCGTTCAATCTGTCACTGTTGTCGATTCTCACACGGAACGAAACTGTTTGCTATTCCCAACCTTTCCCAATGTTATTACCTTTTTTGTTCTGTTTTTATGTGGTAATTTCGTTAATAAATATTTTGAACCTTGACTGCATAGGTCATAACTCACAAAATGAAGACGACAGTTAAAAATAAGGCAGAATATACATTAAACTATTATTGACGTGTTATGTCAACCAGGACATTATACTTTCATACGTTTTATCACACTTGATAGTTTAAACATCAATTTTTTTGGTTGATCGAAACCCTATGGTTTGTGTATTTGGAGGCGGATCCACGGAGAGGAAAATAAAGGAAATGTTTCCCTTAAATTTTTCAGCAACTATTAATTTTAACTCGTTACGAAACCTTTAAGCAAATATATTTTCGTATTAAAACAAATAAAATAGTATCGCAGCATGAGCTGATAGTATACCCTGCGACATTTTACAAAATCTTTAATTGATAAACCAATACATTTTGAATTTCCCCTCCCAAAATTTGGCTCTGTATCTTCCACTGATGTAACGAAATATCGATTCATCGATGTTTTGCTGAATTTCGCTATAACGACTTGTGATGCCTCTATGTACGGGGCGGATTTAATGAAATGTCATTTTTTCTTTTCAGTTTAGAACAATACTGCTTAGTATAGAAATTCATTTTATGTTAAGACAAAACGAAATGACACATTTTTATACGTAATTATCCGTCTATTTCTACTAAGACGTCATTTTTTACCTTTTGCGTCATTTGTATGCATTTTTTGCTAATTTTATCGATTTTAATGGTACTTGCTTCAAACAATATTTACAAAGTTCATCACAGAATTCCTGAGAAGCTTATTCGATTTCTTCGCTTATATTGTAACGCCAGCCGTTGTGATTATTAGTAATCTTAGGTTGCTGTGACGTTTCTCAGCGTCATTGTCAATTCGGTCGATTTCGCTATAAAAAGGCAGAGATTTTCTTCTAAATCACGGTGCAAACCAAAAGTTTGCAAGCTGAGTTCACTTGAACAATAGAAAGAAGCCTTGATTACTTCAGTAACATAACCAACAGCTTGACTAGTTCATCTGAAGGAGTTTTGATCACATTTTTTACGTCATTTTTCTTTGTTTTTAGGCCATTTTTAAAACAAAAAGAGGAAGCCTCGATTACATCAGCAACATATCCAACAGCTTTGTTCATCTGAAGGAGTTTGAATCACATTTTTTACGTAATTTTTCTTTGGTTTTAGGCAATTTTTAAAACAAAAAGAAGCAGCCTCAATTACATCAGCAACATATCCAACAGCTTTGTTCATCTGAAGGAGTTTTGATTACATTTTTACGCCATTTTTCTTTGCTTTTAGGTCATTTTTAAATCAACAAGAAGAAGCCTCGATTACTTCAGCAACATAACCAACAGCTTGATTTGTTCATCTGAAGGAGTTTTGATCACATTTTTAGGTCATATTCCTTTGTTTTAGGGTAATATTAAATCATTTTATTGACGGCAGTGTTGTAGGTCATCAAAATCCGCCCCCTCCATCCATCGTCGGCGCCACGGCGCGGCCTCCGCCCCGGCGCGCCGCATCGCCTCCGCTTCCGTATTGACCTCCTCCTCGTGCTGCTGGCGGCGGCGGCCGCGCAGCGTACGCTCGCCGCTGCGCGCACGACACGGGCGGTTGGAGAGGGGTGGGGAGGGGAGGGGGAAGGTTCTGCGCTGCGCAGCGCGTGACCTTCCGGCGCATTCCAACGTGCGCGCAGCGCCGGCGGAGGGGGGGGGGGGAGCGGGGCTGGGAAGGGAGGTCTTTGTGCGAAATCGATGCACGCCCCCCCCCCCCCGGCGCCGCCTCCGCAGCGCTGACCCAAGGTGACGTCACACTAGCAGCCTGCCTCGTCCCAGAGCCGCGCCGCCGCCGCCACAACCGCAGCGGGCAGAGTAGCAGCTGCTACGGGGAAAAAATAACTAGGCTTTGGGCGAAGAGGGGGCGAGCGAACGAGAGAGAGAGAGAGAGAGAGAGAGAGAGAGAGAGAGAGAGAGAGAGAGACAGAGACAGAGACAGAGAGAGACATAGATAGAGACATAGAGAGAGACATAGAGAGAGACATAGAGAGAAACATAGAGAGACAGAGAGAGACAGAGAGAGACATAGAGAGAGACATAGAAAGAGACAGAAAGAGACACAGAGAGAGTCAGAGAGAAAGAGACATAGAGAGAAACATAGAGAGCCAAAGAGACAGAGATAGACAGACAGAGAGAGAGCGAAATGGAAGATAAGAGAAGTTTAGACTGAAGAACGGAAATATAGAGAGTAATCCAGAGCCGTAAGTCTAGCGACACAAACAGGGAGAGGATAAGAAGTCGTCACAGTGAAAGAGTTGGTATTGGAAAGATGCAAAGGGTACAAGTCAAGAGACGTAAGGAGAGGCAAACGGAGAAAAAAAGGAAATTATGTGAGAGTGGTATCAGTGGTCAGGAAGCAGGAAGAAGATAGAGAAAGACTGAAATGGAAAGAAGTCAGAAGGAAGAGAGCGGGAGGAAGAATAAGAAACTGAGAGGGAAGGAGAGAAACCACGAAGTTAGTGAAAAGATAGAGACAGGCGATACAGTAAGTGAAAGAGTGACAAACAGATGGAGAGAAATAAAAAAAAAAGGAAAATCGGATGGCAAGGCAATCAGAAACAAATGTTGAGTATGACAGACATAGCCATAATACCATTTATAAAACAAGTGTCGGCGTCCCCGAGATTGTATCATATAGTTTGAGCAACTGAATACAGATAGAAAGTTTTGTTTTTTTTTTGCACTTTTATGGTTTGAGAATATGCTGCCAAACATCGATTTTTCGAATAATATGTCTTCATCAGCAAAAATAATTAAAACGACCGATTTGCTATACAATGCTGCGCTCTTAAAAAACTATTTGCCAGTTAAATTTAGTCGTTTTTGCCATGAGCAATTCGGTTTCGCAGTTTGAGTGACTTGGGTTAGAATGGGTGGCAACCGTTTTTGCACGTTTATACAGGAAGTCGACATCATAAGCACGCCCGACCAATCGCACGCTTCGAAACTCGTTTGGTTGTTAGTGATTTCGGGCGCGTCAACTATGGAGGTTGCCATCCCGTAAGTATAGTACAGGTTTTTGCTCGGGAGGTGGCGGTGATCGCAGTCCGCAGGATGACGAAATCCGGCACCGTCCTACCGTAGGCTAGCGGGGTTTCCCCCACCAGGTATCTCCCACGGCCCCAGCCGGGACTAGCACTAAGCATCCCGGCATGAGCGGTAGTGTAGTGCGAGTTAGTTTGAGTGGGGGTAAGTAAGGAGGGAGAATAAGACACCACAACAACACGATCTCGTTCATTGTTGCATTATATCTGTCGGCGACTGAAATGTGCAGTTTTCTGTTACTGAATTTCTATTTGCTTTCTCTCAGTTCGCAAAAAATGCATTCATTAACAATTTCGTAGTAGAGATTTATAGTTGTACAAAAGAGGGGAAATGTACTCATCCCTTCATTTTCCTTTTTCCTAGTTTCTCATTTTCTCTTCCTTTTGACAATTAATTTTCGATCTACCTCTCTCCCTGTCTCTTTGTTTCTCCCTACAGTTTTGAAGTAGTTTCTTTTCATTAACGTTTTTCTTGCCATTTCTGTCCGTTCGAATTCTCCTCCAGACAGCGGCTGATTTCGACCTACCAATAGAAGCTAGGGTCGAAAATCTGCCGCCGCCGGGGTTCAAACCCTATGTTCTCCCATGCGATTTCTGGAAGCAGTGGATCTAATCTAACGGCCTGTTGTATTGCCAGAAAGCAGTGTGCCTGATATTATGTCAGAGAAGCTAAATTCAATTCCTTCATGGGATGTGATAACAATCGCAAATATCTCAACATTTCTCCTGTTGACCCTTTCAGGCTTTCCTTAAATTCCCTTCCCTGTAGTATAGAGGACCGCAGTTTGAGAACATTCCACTAACAACGAAAGTGTTGAAATGAAAAAAAACAAAACTTAAAGTTAGTACTAAAATATTGAATTGTGTTCACTACTCATTAAAGTAAATTATTAATATGAAAGTTTGATTTCGTCCAATCCCTTTCGATAGTTTTATCTCCTAGTAAATGTAAGACATGCGCCGAAATGGCAACAAAAACGTTAATGAAAAGAAACTTCTTCAAAACTGTAGGGAGAAACAAAGAGACAGGGAGAGAGGTAGATCGAAAATTAATTGTCAAAAGGAAGAGAGAAAATGAGAAACTAGGAAAAAGGAAAATGAAGGGATGAGTACATTTCCCCTCTTTTGTACAACTATAAATCTCTTCTACGAAACTGTTAATGAATACATTTTTTGCGAACTGAGAGAAAGCAAATAGAAATTCAGTAACAGAAAACTGCACATTTCAGTCGCCGACAGATATAATGCAACAATGAACGAGATCGTGTTGTTGTGGTAATTGCAATACTTCAATTTTGTATACTATGGTTCTGGAACGAAAAGTAAACTCTGGAAGAGTATTTGAGACGGGCAGGGGGAGGCAGATGAAAATGACAGAGAAACGTGACGAGCGTTGTCAGATAGCAAGTAACTAAAGATAAAGGGACAAATACATAAAAATAGAGGCATATAAAGAGATACGGGCTCGAAAAAACAACGAATTGAATGGCGAAACAAAGAATTACACATACAATGTACAATTTTTCAGTAACTTCATTTTGTAACGGCAACCGCATAATAGTTACCGTTTGCAACGCATATCTCAATTCTCTTTGTAGGGAGGCATGACGCACGGCTTTTTTCAATAAAACATTCTATTTCTGGCCGCCTAGAAGAGTAATTTTAGGGACAATACGGAGCACTTTCAGAGGCAACTGAACGCAGTCATTTTTGCAACATTCGCGAAGCCAGAATAGACTTTTTCTTCAAATTTTCCGATATACGGCACTGGTGCCATATAACTAATTTTCTCGAAAATTGAATAATACATATAAACAAGGAAGAAAATCCTCCTACTGTCAGGTCTGCAATGAAATCCATTTGCACGTGCGAGCATTCTTCGTAAAATAACTTTGGATTTATTATGTTTATTACTGTCTTATTTGCTTTTACTATTTAATGATCTAGATAAAAATCATTTACATAAACGTTTTCCTTTAGAGGTTGAAAATTTCACTACTTAAGTCAAACATACATTTCAATGCAATGCATGATTGGTTAATTTCTTATCCTGGGAAGAAAGTAATAAAAATTAACTCTGACTGAAGATATGAGGAAAGCAGGTGAAAATATGGAATAAATATAGTAACATAGAGTATGATAAATTGGTCTCCTTGAATGTTAGTGCTTTTCATTATATTTCTAGGGAATTTAGAAGATTATTGTATCTTTTTATTTTATTATCCGCGTCGTCAAAATATTTGCTTCAAAGTAAGCAAAGCCCGATTTATAGCACTGCTTAGAAGATACATAGAGGATGGAGGATAGAGGTTTCTTGTTTTATTTACCCCAGTCGCATTCTTTTGCTACTTTCTAAATAATATTGTGCTCGTTTCAAAGTTCTCCTAACTTTCTCAGAAGTTCAAGATGTCTTCTGCGAAGGATCATAAACTTCATCAGCCATTTCTTTAGATTTTTTTCGACAAAACCGCGAACTCGAGTTGTCTTCAACAGCAAATATTTTCTGTTTCTCGTCGATGAAAATGTGTTCGGAATGTTTGTCATCAGAGCTTTGCTGCACGCTTTTACCCGTAACTCTTTATTCTACCAGGAACGAGGAAAGAAAGTTATCGACCAAAAACATTTGAGCAAGTAGTTCGTTTCTAGTCATTACTTTTCATTATCTTTTATTACTGTACTCATTAATTCAATACATGTTCATTACTGTTTGTTTACGGACATTAAATAAAATCATCTAATGGTCCTCATCCTTGCGGGCCTTTTGAAAACTCATTTTGAAAACAGTATATTTCTTAAAGTAAAAACAACAGAAAAATTCTGTAAATAAATGTATTACAAATTTGGTTCAGCAATGAGCTAGAAAACCATAAAGCTTTGATTGTACCAAGGACGTTACATGATGTGTATGTCCCTCACGCGTGTTCCAACCCCTTGAAAGATAGGATTTCGTGTTCGGAGCTCAATTTCCGTATTCTTTGCTACACACATCCTCCGGTCAAACTCACGCTGCAGTCCTAGGAAAAAAATCTAATGAAAAGACGCTGCGATGGCCTGTGTGTATCTCTCATCTATTTCTGCCTCAGGATATAACATTTCCTTTCACTCGGCAGACAGCTTGTCGCTCGCTCCGTGAAATACGGCTTCTCCCTGAGAAAAAAAACAACAACTTGCCATCCTCTCGTGCGCCGTGCTTTAAATATTGCGAGGACACGTTGAATATAATTCAGGATTCTTAAAGGCGAAGGCACATCTTTCTTCGGATTGTATATACAGACTGCCGCAGGACCTCCGGACAGCTTTAATATGACTTGTTGTTCGTTGAGTTTGAGATGCATTTGTCGCATTAGTTAGAATTGATATTCGGGTTGTGTGGATAATTAAGCGAAACTGTTCAAAGCTGTTTATGATTTGGAAGAATATCACGAAAGTACATTGTCCAGACATTCACTTGATTTGTGTATCTCTATTTAGTGTCGTTTTTTTTATCTGGATTTTGTATTGCTGACAAAATTGGTTAGGGATCGGGAAAATCGGTTAGTTGCTGTTCATTTATCGGAAAAACCGTATCAATAATGGATATACGTCTTTTAAATTCTAAATTCTAGCAACATTAGAAAACCTTTTCATGTCACGATCTACAATAATCTAGGTTTTATGAAAACAACGCGTACATTTCATTCTACGAACAACGACAAAAGGCGATTTTAAATTGTAGGAAATGAAATATTAAAAACAAATATTTTGAGCTTTGTTATGATAAGTGTTTGACTCCCCTCAGAAATTAATTTGATTTTGTCTTATTACAAAGTAGGTACTAGTTTAGTATTTACCCATGTTGGTAAATATTTCCATCTCTGTTATAAACTTCATGAATGAAATGAAGGCAGAATGAAAATAGAGGAAGATAACTAAAATTGCAATAAAACGGTAGTTTATGAGCTTTCCGGGGCATATCACAATTGCAGAGGTTAATTAGTAATAGAAACACACGCATTCATTCTGGTAAACAAAGTATTTAAACAAATATTTTCCAAATGTTTTCTCTTGGAAAGTATACAACTCCCCCCCCCCATTCCAGGCATACCTGGTACCTGTATTATTTTGGTTGAGCTCTGGTCTCAGCAGCAAGCAAATTAACATTAATACTCTCTTGCTTTTACGTCTGAACACTTTACTATATTACATATATACTATACTACCCTTGAATATTTTGAATGAATATTTCATTTTACAACTTTATAAATATACAAAATAATAGGCTACATACTATACACTTTCCGTATCTCTTTTCCATGCTTACCCAAGAACTTTCCTCTAATATCCAACTCACTATATCCTGAACATTCCACTTTTCTCAGGTTGTTCCTTCCTGAAAAATCTGACATTTCTGCCCATGCTTCCTATTCCATTCCACAAGTCTTACATTTTCCCCTCACTAATTAATCTATATCTACTCGCTCTCTTTCATTTCCTCACGTATATCTTGTTATCCTACTGTCACTTTCCTTATATTTCCCTTTTAAAGAATTAGGTTATTATCTACATGAATGAATTTATAGCATTTGTTCTTGGTATTTTTATATTTTCATTATTTTCTGCAAATACTAATACAGTAAAATTTGTGTAAACTGGAACCTGTGTAGAAGCCAAAAACCTGCCTTTACCGGAAAATGTGTAGCCTGTGAAGTTGAATGGCATTTTACACAATAAAACGGAACACGTCCAACGCGGTAACGGAACGGTTTTTCATGTCCTAAGGGGAAAAACCTTTATAAAACGGAATTATGTTTGCGCAATTTAAAGCAATTCACAGAGAGATACTCTTAATGGAATTAATGCATCTGCAAGCCTCTTTTAAGTTTTTATCACTGTGACACGTAAAACCGTAACCCTTTGACCAGATACGCATTGCTGAAGATCATGCTAAGGTATCAGAAAAGACAGTACTGTGATGTAACGGATTGTGCATAGAAAGAGCTAGAAAGCACGCTGTCTGCAGCTCCTAGCTAGGCAGTGAGGTAGTGTGAATCTTTTTGAGTTTCACGACCAGTTGAACAGGAATTGAAAAAAAAAACACACAACTCTAACCTTAAACAAAAAGGTCAAACCTAAAGAGGTGAGAGAAACTCAGAAGCTGTCAATGACATATTATTCATTTATTGGTGATTTCTTCAATAAACTTATTATATCTATCAGTATTTTAATAATTGTAATAAAGTCATGTACTTTAATAGTTTCAGGACCGAAATATCAATATCACTAGTGTTATAAAATTTACAAGCCTGCATAAAACGTAAACCGCCCTTAATATGATTTTCTTGTAACGATCGATTCTTTATTGGAAAGATTTAGCTGAATTTAAATGTATACTAATGAGCAGAAAACTGTTGAGGGCGGCCATGACAAGAGAGAGTTTTGAGATTGAGTGCCATGAGAGAGACGTGTGGGAACATCACGTGATGACTCGTGTTAAGGGAACCCGAGTCACCTAAATTTATCTTGTCTATATACTATAGCCGGTAGCTAATCGTTTCACTTATATTCAGCGACCTCACACGGTGAATGATGGAACTTATTTCGAATTGTTTTGACCAATGACGACACGTTTACACGTTCTTGATCAATGCCATCTACACTTGTGTGTTTCAGTAAGTGTAGATGTCATTTACACATGAGCTTGGTGGCCACTGGCCGAAAATGCCTTCAATGGATCTCCCATTGATCGCGTGATTGAATGAATGCCTTATTTTACGTGGCGAGACTCAGGCCATGAGGCCTGTTCTTCCGTCTGACCACGCAAATTCCGCTACGCTCCTTTCACCAACTAGCAGAGAAAGAAAGTATTTCTTGTGGCGAGAAACAGGCAATTTGAATTTAGCTCAGAGGCGTCATTTAGGCTTGAGGACATGCAAGTTACATGCAAGTAAATCTACTAACATGGGCCAGCCGGCTTTACTTCCCCTCCGAAGGCGTACGAAAGTTTTTTTCTCCCTTAAAAAATCCACGGCTTCGGTCGGGATTGAACCCGCCAACTTGGGTACAACAGTCCGGTACGCTAACCGTTTCACCATCGCCGCGCGCACAAGTTCAGGTTTGTCCCACTAGGTTCGTCCCGATCGGAGTTGAGTCTCCTTTGTGTTTGTTACGCACTGCGGATTGACACGAAACGGACACACCAACTGCTATGATCATTAGTTCGTGTGATGAATGTTTCTGCTGGATTGTGGCGGTGTGTTCTTCCTCACCGGATGATGAGATTAAGCACCGACCTACCCTTCAGATTTCGCATCCAGGTACGTTCCCGAGTGGAGCACACCGTCATCCTGAACTACGCTTCCAACTGATCTCCCAACACGTGTAGTAGTGAAGTGCATGTAAGGACACTACGGTGAGTGTATGTGTGAGAGGAGAGGATAAGTCATGGAAGAAAGAAGGAAAGATAGTGGATGATCCTTCTTTCTTCAGGCATGTTAGGTTACTACACCCACCAAGATCATTACACCAGCCATTGATCGCAGAACATCACGAAAATTACCGATCAGAGCAACCGGCTTCTAGAATTCTCCTCCAGAGAGTAGATGAATTTCATCGAGCTAGCGTTAAAAGTCTGATTGGAACATTAGGACCCACCGGTCAGTGTCGCTGCAGAGACAGCTACAATAAGCTAAGTTCACCTGGTTGGGAATTCGAACTGCTTGCATGTATCGTCTGCAGTATACTGGAAGAGAACGAATTGGTGACAAATTTGGACAGGAGGTAACTTCACTTCATACATGTGTCACTATCAGAAGTGTACATTTATTGGACAATTTGTCTGTCGATCAACTATCTATTTCTTTGAGTACATTTACTGTTCATTCTTTCCTTGTATATTTTCCAAGTATCATTATCTCCTATTTCAACCTTCTGTATCCAACTGTTTCTTCCATAGTACGCACAATACATTTACTCCTTACAATTTTTGTGCGAGTGTGCCTCAAAAATGCGTCCAAGAAAATTGGAATTTCAAGTGTCCTGGCAAGAAAGACATTTAGTAAGTAGTCCCTGAACTCGTCGACGACTCTCAAGGGAAATTAAGATAGGTTGGTGAACTTCGAATATGAGAATATAAATAAATAAATAAATAAATAAACACATAAATAAATACATAAATAAACATTATCGGCATAAAAGATCAATAATATTTTCCATTCCTACATTCAATACAAGAAATTAGTTGAAAACAATAAAAAACACAAATAACGTAAGAAATAGGGAAGTGAAAAACTTGAAGAGAACATAGAATTTACCAAAGAAAGAAGGAACGTAAGGGACATGCAAGAAACCAGAGACAAAAGACCACGGAATAATGAAATACTATAAAGTGGAATGAAGAATAAGGAGTAACGCAAGAATTTCAAGAGAAAGGCAAAAACAACGATCAGTAAAAGACAGGAACGGAGTGAAAACTGCGCCAAACGACACCGGACACGAAAGTAAAAGCAAACAAGTCGGCGAGACAAGACAAGAAAAGAAAAAGAACAACCGAAGTGTCTCGTAACAAAAGCCGTCCACCTCCTTTCATCCCGTAGCGCAGTCGCGGCGCGGCGCGAAATTTATTCCACCTTTGAACACGTCCGGCGCCCGCCCGCTGCATTATTCCTGTGCTCTCCGCGCCACGCCCAAGGAATTCGGCGCGTCCGTCCGGCGTTGACGGCCCGGGCGGGGTGTGGGGTGGGGTGTGGGGCGAGGTGTGGGGCGGGGTGTGGGGCGGGGTGTGGGGCGGGGTGTGGGGCGGGGTGTGGGGCGGGGTGTGGGGCGGGGTGTGGGGCGGGGTGTGGGGAGGGGCGTGGGGTGGTGTGTGGGGAGGGGTGTGAGGCGGGGTGTTGGGCGGGGTGTGGGGCGGGGTGTGGGGCGGGGTGTGGGGCGGGGTGTGGGGCGGGGTGTGGGGCGGGGTGTGGGGCGGGGTGTGGGGCGGGGTGTGGGGCGGGGTGTGGGGCGGGGTGTGGGGCGGGATGTGAGCCGGGGTGTGGGGCAGGGTGTGGGGCAGGGTGGTGGGCGGGGCGGGTGCGGAAGAGACGAACGGGGTCGGGCGGTGCGGGGCGGGTGCGGTGGGGCGGAGCGGGGACGGGCGGTGCGGGGCGGGTGCAGTGGGACAGTGGGGCGGGGCGATGCTGGACGGAGCGAGGCGGTGCAGGGAGGGCGTTTGGCGGGGCGCGTTCGGGTAGAGGCGGACGGTTTGGGCGGGTTGGGCGGGCGAGTGGGTTGGGCAGGCTTAACGGGTTGGGCGGGCGGGCGGATGGTTTGAAGGGGTTTTTGAAGGGGCGGGCGGGCGGACGGGTGGCCGGGCGTTTTGGGCGGGTGGGGGCGGAGCCGGCGGGCGGGGCAGTGCGGGGCGGTGTGGGCTGGCGGGCGGCCGTGGCGGGACAGGCGGGGCGGTCCCTCAGGGTCGTTCGCGCGCCTGGCGCCCCCCAAGGGGCCGGGCGAGCGACGAGCGGCGAGCCCCACGGGGGCCGGCGGTGACATGAACAATGCATCGCCCCGCGGATCGCCTCGCGACACTCCTAGCCTCTCCCCCCCCCCAGCGCCGTCGGTTGCCGGGCGATGCGGCTGCAAGAGGCAGCTCGCTGCGTTTTACGGCGGGGCCCGTCGCGCAGGCGGTCGTTCGGTGACGCATGCGATAGTAATGCCATGGTGCCACAGGGGTAATATTGATTGATTGATCGATCCATCGATTGATTAGTGATTCAGGGTGCGTCAAGTGCTACGATCATTAGTCCCGTAAGTGTACGGAATGAGTTTTTATCGCGGGAGAGGGCTGTAATTTTGCACCACTAACTGGCGACATCCGGCGCCGACACTCACGTCGATTTGTGTTTTTTTCCCAACCAGGTATCTCCCACCAACAAGGCACAGCCCTAGCCGGAACAAGCTCTAAGCCCCCGACCGGTCTCCCGACATGTGTGGCAGTATTCTCCATGCAAGTGTAACTGTGTGTAAGGGGAGAGGATAGGACAAGGATGGAGAGGAAGGAAAAAATACGTGCGGTCCGTGGCCCGTTTATAAGGGTGCTGTGCCGCCGCCGCCACGCATCGCCCACCATATCGCCCTGCGGATCGCCTCGCGACACGACACGACGCCCCGCCCCGCCCACCAACGGTCGTCGGTTGCTGGGCGATGCGGCTGTAAGAGGCGGCTCGTTGCGTTTCATGGCGGGCGCGACACTTCGCCACGCATTTGGACTTGCGGTGTCGCATGCGACAGTTGGATAGTGGTAAAGTAAATAGGTAGATTGTTTAATTAATGTTTTGGGCGTGTCAACTGCTATGGTAAACATTCCCGTAAGTGTCCCTGAGGTGGCGGTGATCCTCACGTACTGGATTGTGATATCCGGCGCCGACTTACACATAGGCATGCGGAATTTTCCCCAGCCAGGTATCTCCATTCAGCTGTGCACCGCCCAAGCAGGACAAACTCTAAGCATCAGTCTAGTTTCCCGACATACATGGTAGTGTAGTGCGTGTTGGGTAATTGAGTGCAAGTGCTGAGGACGGGACAATGAAGAGGACGGAAAAATCGCGCACGGTCCGTAGAAGATTTTTAGGTTTTGCTGCTCCGTCGCCCCGCATCGCCCACCGTATCGCCCCCGGATCGCCTAGCGACGCCTCTCCCTCGCCCAGCTCCGACTGCCTCGTCGGTTGCTAGGCGATGCGGTTGTAAGAGGCGGCTCGCTGCGTTTTATGGCGGCAGCTACACCAGGCCGTACTTCGGCGTCGCATGCGACAGTTGTGCGAGGCGGTGTGCATAGGGGTGAGTTTGATTGATTAGTGTTTCTGTGGGGGGGGGCGCGCGTGTGTCGTTAGTCCCGTAAATGTAGTGCATGGTTTTTCATCTGGATGTGGCAATTGTCACCGACTAACAGGAAAAACACACACGCGGAACAGCATTGTTAAAACAACCAACTGTGTTACTACGTATCACGTATTGACACAAAAGAAAATTAATTAAATGCAAAATTTTACAAGAATTTCAGCTTCTCTGTTAGTGCTCTAAATGGTGCATATCTGAGTAGTTTTGGAGAAAATGTATTTTACCGCCTAGAGAGTGAGTACTCTCTTAAACAGAGGACAAGGAAGACAACTTTTTTTCATCACCACCCTGGAAACATAAAGAAAGTACTTTCTGCTCTAGTATTGGAAATACAACAATAATAAAACAAAATATGTTCCAACCATCGAACGAAATAATATATTATATGTTCTTCTGTTCGTCAATTCAATTTGTACATCACACGGAAAAATTGTCATTAAATTAAGGCTTCGATTGATTGTTCGTTTTATTGATTCCGGGCACGTCAACTACCCGGGTCATTGACGTATTGACACAAAAGAAAATTATTAAGTGTAGTGCACGCTTTTGTTCGGAAGGTGACGGTGATCTTTTCCCCTCTGTATGGCGAGATCCTGCGCCGACCTAATTTCCGCTAGGTTGGCTTCCCCCAACCAGGCATCCCCCACCAGCGGGGCACCGCCCCAGTCGGGACAAGCTCTAAGCTCCCGACTCGTCTACCGAAATGTGTGTGCTGGGACGAGGATACAAAGAAGGGGGATGAAAGATCGCAAGCGTTCCTTGACATGTTTTTGGGGTTCTGTTATCGCATCGCCCGCCGTGTCGCCCCGCGTATCGCCTCGTGTCAATCCTCGGCCCCCGCCCCGCCCCGCCCCGGTAGTGTTGTCGGTTGCTGAGCGATGCGGCTGTAAGTGGCAGCTCGTTGCGTTTTATGATGGTAGTGACATCACGCCGTGCTTTCGAATCTGCAGTGTGCGATAGTCGCGCAGAGGTAAGAAAGATTGATTAATGTTTCTTGACGCGCCGCTGCTGTGCTCATTAGTTCTGTCAAGTGGCGCGGAGGTGGCGGTGATCTTTCCTCGATAACTGGTGAGGATCTGTATCTATCTACGAGGCGATTTTCTACGTTTCCTCCATCCAGGTATCCGACCACTGGGGTACCGCTCTCCTCGGGTCAAACTGTAAGCTTCCGTTTTTTTCCTAATCTTCCGACATGAGTTGCAGTGTATTGCCCATACGTCTAAGTCTGAAATTGTGTGTAAGGGGCGAGGGGCAGGGCAAGGCAGACGAAGGAAAGATTGAATTGAATTGAATTTGCCTTATTTTACGTGGCGAAACTCGGGCCATCAGGCCCGCTCTTCCGTCTTACCACGCAAATTTCGCTACGCTCCTTTCACCAGCTAGCAGAGAAAGAAACTACTTCTTGGGCGAGAAACAGGCGATTTCAATTTAGCTCAGAGGCGTCATTTAGGCTTGAGGATCTTTTACATGCAAGTAAATCTACTAACATGGGACAGCCGACTTTACTTCCCCTCCGAAGGAAGGCGTACGAAGGATTTTGTCGCCCTAAAAATCCACGGCTTCGATCGGGTTTGGACCCTCGCTTGGGTATAACAGTCCGGTAGGCTAACCGTCACACCATCGCCGCCGCCATATTACAAGACGATTTTCTACGTTTCCTCCATCCAGGTATCCGACCACTGGGGCACCGCTCTCCTCGGCCCGTGGCCCTGTATTGCGCGGCCCGTGGCCCGATTGTTAGTGTAATACTCGATCCGCTTCCCTCTTATTTATCGAATAAACAACAGAAAACGTTTGGCCGCTACATTTCTCCTGCAGACAGCCGGCTGAAATCCACCTACGCAGGGTCGAAAATCCTTCCGCCGCCGGGACTCTAACTCTAGAACATCCCGGTCAGAGGCATTGCAGAGATATGCGCTGACGTCCTGAGCGACTTAAGCCCGTTCAGTTTTTTTTTGAAAAATGAAAAACATCCAGGCTATATTTTAATAAAATATATTATGATATGTGTGCTTTTAAATGAGCCGCGAGGCGGCACGGCCGCGCGCGTTTTGTAAGCGGGCCAGCTCAACATGAAAGCAATGAGAACGGCACAGGAACGACGTGCTATCGCGTGAGTCTGAGTACCACGTCGCTGGCGGACTTCAGAAGGCCACGAGCAGCACAGCGAAGGTGGAATGCTGTAGGTATCTGAGAGTTTTATATTGTGATTGTGCTTGCGTATAATGTGGATTATTGGTAACTGGATTGTACCGTCGTTATTTCTTTTAGTGGCACTGTGACCAGTGCAACAAGTTTAGAGACATCTTATGGTATAGTGGTTATTGCATTTTGCACTTGACATTTTCTCCGGGATGTTTGATAAACTGGCAAAGATAATGCTACTCTTTTGTTTACGGAAAATTGTTATATTTGGCGTAATAAATGGTAGCTGATGTTACTTGGTATTTACCCTTTAATTTGAATACTTCATAAAAGCAAAACAAACCATTGCCCTTTCTAAAAAAGTTTTTTTCGAGTTGACATCCCTTGAGAGCCGCCATCCTTCATGCGCTGTGGCAATGGCGTTGCGGGTCAGTAAAGCAGAGCCTCTTCGCTTTACATTTCGGACTTCCCAAGAGACTACCATGCGTTTGCACCACTGGAGAAAGAATTAGATTAGATTTGAAGGTTTGAAGACGACTATACGGTCAAACTGTACGTACGCAATTTGTTCTTCAGGCAGCCGTCTTCTTTTTCCATGAAGGAATCAGAAAGTTTCCTACACGACGGGGAAAATGTATTTTTGTTGAAGGAAACTATGGTGAAAAAAAGGTATTTCATTTGTAGTTTTTTTGTTTCGCCAATAAAAAAATTCTACCTTCAAAATTCCGGTTCATATTTCAATGACCTTATTAGTTTGTCTGGCAAATTTGATGGTGCTGCTGTGTTTACGGAACATTTTAATGTTAGGAGATATACTGTTGTTATTGTTCGAAATAAATTTAAGACGTTTTAAATAAATTACAACGAACACCGTGGTAAATGTTGCTTGAAATCCATCTGACATACCCATATTTTACTTTTGGCTAAGCTGATGCGAAACAGAAACTGATGAATAAATATCGAATACCCGAAGAAGAATTCACAGAAATAGGATTCCAAACGTGGTAGTACGAAAACTGAAAAGGTATAAACTGTCTAAATTTTCTTTTTTATTGTTACTTGACATATTCTCAATATTTTCTCTTCTCATTTTTACCTTTTATTTTCAATATGTATGTATATGTTATTTCGATATTTTTTATTTTTTATTTTTAAAATTTCATTTAATTAGAAACAGAACATTGTAATTTTTTAAGGTTTTTTTTTCGAGTTTCCTTCGCTTGAGAGCCACCATCCCCAGCGAGTCGTGGCGGCGGCGTCGCGGGTCGGCGAGGGAGCGCTGGGCCGCCCCTTGCGGTGGCTGACGCATGGGCAGATCCGGATTATCGAGCGCATCGCGCCGCCACGCACGGCCGAGGAACTAGACTGGGGCTGGCGGGGAAGGACGGGCGGGGCAGGGCAGGGCGGAGTGGAGAAGTGGAAAGAGGAATGCCTATACTATACCTCGAATTCATCTACTGATTGATTCATTGATGTTTCTGAAAGCGTCAATGTCTAAGGTCATTAGTCCCGTAAGTACAGTGTATGTTTTCATCGGCGGTCATCCCCCGCTGGGGTCCCCGTCGGCTAGCGGAGATTTCCCAAACCAGGTATCTCCCACCAGCGGGGCACTACCTCGGTCGGGGCACGCTCTAAGATCCCAACCGGTCGCTCTGCATATGTGGTTGTGTAGTGCATGTAAGTGTAAGTGTGTGGAATTAAGGGGTGAGGGAAGGGCAAGGAAGAAGAAGAAGGATAGTTTCTTGCGGTACTTCCCCGCCATTCTCCTGGTGTTATTCGGAGAAATCACAGAAAAATACCGCGTAGAGCAGCCGGCCGCTAGAATTCTTCTCCAGAGAATGGTTGAATTCGACCTATCTAGTGTCGAATATCCTGCTACCGTCAGGACATGAGCCTAGGATTTCTGGGTCAGAGGCACAGCAGCGACATCAGCCCTCCCAGGAGCCACCTCTCCTAGTATTTATTGATTGATGTTTTGAGTCACGTCAACATCTTATGTCATTAACATTTGTGTTGTTATTGTTTTCTCCGAGATGTGGGATGTGCGTTTTTTGCCCGATCGATGTGATATCATAAACGTTGGCTTCAGGAAAATATCCCCATCCATATGTTAACCTCGGCGGACTCACTACTCTAAACTCTAAGCTCTCGATTAATCTCTCGAAAATGTGGTGCACGTATCAGTCACATGAAAACGAGACATACTGTATCTCTAGCATAGCTCGGAAATTGGTAGAGCTGATAAGTGAGTGTTCGGAAGTGCTCTCTACTGACAATCAGGAAAGAGCAGCTCGAACTCTTGTCTGTTATTCGTTTTTCAAATGAGGTCAACGAGATTATAGCGAATTCAGACGCGCACAGAGGCCGAGAAAGAGTGAGGTATAGAGCGTTTTTTGACAGCGCAAGAAGTGTCAGAAGGGAAAATTCATGCCAGAATGTCTGTGAATCCGGAGAAAACTGTGCAAAGCGTGACGTCCAAACGCTTAAACCTGTTGACTGACAGCATCATTCTGTTGCACGATTAATAGTCACCTACAAGATGACAAGTTTGTTTTCACTACTCTGCAAACGTTCCGATCGGAAGCTTTCACGTATTTCATACAACCCACATCAATCCCTATATGAATTTCAAATATTTGGAGACCTGAAGATATTCATGGTCGTCAATTTTCTTTTGATGAAGAGGTGCTATCCACATGCGATTTTCAAATTTTTGGAGCCCTGACGTTATTCATGGCCGTCAATTTGTTTCGGACGAAGAGGTGCCCGTCAAGGTACAAATATTGTTGTATACGCAACTGCAAACTTGGTTTATTATATATGTAACACAATCACTAGAAATAATCGGGACGAGACGGATCTTTGTGCAGTTGGCCGGAGTACTACGCTCTTGCGGAATATGAGTCGGGTTTCGCCTCTCAACTCACCAGCTGCCGAGACCAGACGCGTGATTACACAGCTTCTCCCATCTTGGATAGAACCCCTCTTGGAGAAGATACCTGGAGTAGGGATCCGTCGCAAGCCAACGTATTAGTCAACGAGGAACACGTCATCCAACTGGCGAAGAATACCTCAACCTCTCGCCTTATAACATTCACTTCTCTAGTGACCGTAGCAGATGACTCTCCCGTAAACACCAATCAATCATTAAACCAATCAACTGACAGTGACGAACACCGTTAGTCCGAACGAGTTCGTTAGTAACAATTCTAGGGTGAGGAGATAAGAAAAGTTTCACAGTTTCCCCTCAACCAGTACCTGATGATGTCGGCAATCAAGTTACGAAACGTCGTGCTAATAACAAACAATAAATGATTGTCATAAAAAACAGTGAATACGTTTGTTATTCAATCAAATATAACCGACAATCAAGAATATTTCTTCCATTATGCCTCCAAGTTCTATCAATCAATCACCGAAACTAATCGAGCGAAACGGGGTGTTGCGAGAGGACCGGGATAGTAGGCCCTTGAGGGGTGTGGGCCTCTCAATTCGCCCGCTTCCACGAACCGCCCTCGGCCGACGGGGGCCGTAAGAGGACACTGCAGTAGCGGAACGACGCTTCGGGGAATCCCCGCTCGCCGCACTGCGCAGGCGCGGACACCCGATCGCCCCCGCGTAGTGGGCCGCAACCGCGCGGCGCGCGGCGCAAATGCGAACTTGCAGTGTCATGACGTAACCGCCGATTCCTCAAATGTGTGCAATTGTTTCAGAAGTGCGCGTAGTAGAAAAAAGGCACACAAGGAATGAGTTTTTATATAATAGTGATATTAGAGGCGAGCGAAGTGGTCATGAGAAAGACATTTAAAAATAAATAATTGGTGCAAAAAGCGGGCAGGTTTTTCTCCATAGACAAGAGTGCTAAAACAAAACTGGAGTATTATAAAGAAATCGGAACATAGAATGACCGGGAAGGAAACGACGGGACCTCGCAAATAAACTCTTAGGACCATTTTAAGAATATTTTGTGTAATAAATTACGTGGATATTCAAAATAGTTGAGAAGCAATAAGCAAACAAAAGGTGGTTAGAAAAACGTATTTCTACGCATAAAATTGCATTGCAGAAGCATAAAAACACTCCAAAAGCATGTAAATTGTTTTTGTTTACAAAAGAAGTGAATATATTTGTTAAGAAAGAAACATTAACACAGAAATAAAAAAGCACTCAATTTACAATTTTTTTTTAAATTTTTCGCTCGATTTTCACATTCATGGCGTAACTGTTTACGATACACCTGATATGTTATGGCAAGGACCCCAGCCATTAACTATTTCCTACACACAAGTTGTGTTACGGAACAGCACCTTTTCCTACTTTTACTGTACTTTATAAATAAATTAGTCATTAAAGTGTTTATGAAGAGATTTTTGTTAAATATTTAGAATATTCCAGGTTTATATGGAGTATTTTGTAGGTTCTTTAGCAGTCTGCAGGCCTTTTAGAAAATAGTTTTGAGTTTGTCCAGCATTTTTGCTTTAGATGGCCACTAATCGCGAAGATTATACAAAAATAATTTGGAAAGAAACATTTTAAACTACGACAAAGCAGGCAAACGCCTATTTTAAACAATTGCCGCTATTGGCAACGGCTAACAGAAAAAAAAACGCACGGAACAGTATTCCTAAAACGATAAACGGCGTTACTTCAAATCACTAAGTGTATGTTTTAAAAACTGTATGTTCGCAGGAATTTCAACACGAAAACATGTACAAAGAAGAAAATTAATTAGATGCAAAATTTTACAAGAATTTTAGCTTCTCTATTAATGCTCTAAATGGTGCATGTTCGAGTACTTTCGGGGCAAAATGTATTTTACCGCCAAGAAAGTGAGACATACTTAAACACAGTAGTCAGACAAACAAGTTCAACTTGTTTTATCACCACCCTGGAAACGTACAGAAAGTACTTTCTGTTCTAGTATTGAAAATACAATACTAAAACAAAATATGTTCCAACCAGCGAACGAAAATATATGTAATATGTTCTATTGATCGTCAATTCAATTTGTACATGACACGGAAGAATTGTCATTAAATTAAGGCTTCGATTGATTGTTTGTTTTAGTGATTCCGGAGACGTCAACAACCGTGCCCTTAGGTGTAGTGCATGTTTTTGCTCGGGAGGTAACTGAGGTGTTTCGTCGCTGTATGGCGAGATCCGACGCCGACCCACCGTCATCTGGCGGGGTTTTCCCCAACTAAGTATCTCACCCCAGCGAGGCAACGCACCAGCCAGGACAAGCTCTAAGCTCTCGACCGGTCTCCCGGCATGTGTGCTTGTGGAGTGCGTGTTAGTGTACGTGTGTAAGGTGAGATGATAGGACAAGGAAGAGGTACGAAAGATCGCGCGCGGTCCGTGGCCCATTTGTTAGAGAACCGCTCCGGTATTCGCCTTGTGTTGATCGGAGAAACCCCGGAAAACTACCGATCAGAGCAGCCGGACGCTAGAATTCTCCTCCAGATAGCGACTGAATTCGATCTAGTTGACAAGATAGTGCCGAAAATACTGCCGCAGTCAGGACTTGAAACTAGGACCTCCCGGTCAGAAGGACTGCAGTGACAGCAATTAATGCCCTGAACCAAGTCTCCAGGTTTACGGTTTCGATTAAAATATTGTACATCACTCGTAAAAACTGACTTTCCATGACACGACGGGATTTCTAGGCTAGGCCAATCGACCTCGTCCGGGAACTCCCGTCTAGTCATGGAAACATCCACGTTCTTGCCTCGTAATGTAAACTACTATTTTTTTTCTTGTTCTTCCACCCAATGCTTCATCGTCGGCTACACGTCGACGTATCTGCCAATGCCTGCCTGAACTCAGCCGCTGCGAGCCGTCGACACCTACGTGCCACTGAGCTCTCACATACACGTGCAAGGGCCCCTGCCAATTCCATCAGATCGAGATATCGACAAGCGCTGTGCGAGACGAGGGTTACCCTTATAACGAATAAAACAGCTGCGGAACATGTTCCACTACAGGGTGCCTGAGAAGAAAGGTTACATACTTGTAAGGCACGTACAGGGCCAAAGGTAATCACTTCTCGCCTACGAACAAGTGGTGAGAAATGTCATTTAACGTGACTCCGCAAGTCTTGGAGGGATTTCATCCTGCACTGGTGATCGGTAAATACAGAAACTTTCAGACGTCGACTTGCTTTCGGACACTGACAATATCGAGCATTTTGTCTTCATGGTTTGGTTTTCACTGCTTCATGACGTGGATCACAGCAAACATTAATCAAGCTTGATTGCCGTCAGATCTATAATTTTTTGTAGTTCAACATTAAATTGCATGCATCTGCCAAACACAGATGAAGAATGAGATGCCTACCAACCAGCGGAGTGATATCAACTAGTGATCTTACTACATCATGTACGTTTTTGCAATATTTCTGCCTTTTGCAGTTTTGGAAAATTCAGAGTATTTATCGAAAATCAGACCTGCACCATTTTTAACTGTTCTTTCATCTATTCGTAAAAAAATTAAAACCGTTGTATTGAAGTATTTTTTAGAAAAATTTAAAAAAAATGAGATTCGGTTTAAAGAACCTCCAAAATTAAAAATAAAAATATATTTTTCAAACTTAAATTCGCGCCGCGAGTTCGTTCAGACCAGAGGAATATCAATTTTGGGGAAAAAATGGCCGATCGGTTTAGAAGCTAGCGACAGATATTTCAGCTGCATTGCGACCGAAGCCTAAGGCAACCTGACCGTAGCCTGGGAACGTTCGCGTATGTTATTGCAAATTTGCATCGAAGAATTTGCAAGTTGAGGCGTCCCGATGGAGGCTGACAGCTAAGTTGCGGCGTTAAAGCAGGCCGTTGAGAATAGACCAGGAGTTCTGATTGTTCCTGTCTGTTGTCCCGGATCACTTTAAATCGGACGCAGGAATATAATATGTAACAACGGTTCGCAGATATTTTCTTTCCAAGGCCATTTCTCTATGACAACGAAAGACTCCATAAGTACTGTCGAAAGGTGCCAACAACTAGAAAACGGTTCGCCACAGTTGGAGGATAGAAATATTAACCCGGGAGTGCTCGCAATAGATTTGTGAGATCCAAGCAACGGCAAAATTTATGTTCCTGAATTATTGCGATGCATTAGTCGTCTGAAATTTCTTGTATTCCTTCATTGTACTTCTCTGAGAACGCATGGCCTTCTATTTATATCTTTTCGCAAAATCATTTTCTGTATGCTGAAACGTGATCGCTGCGCTGTTCGATATCTGTCAGGTACGTTAACTACACAGGAGCCAGTGCATTGTGAGCTTTTGGACTAAGCGATCATTATTTTATTGGAATTATTTATGGAATTATTTTCTCCCTAGTGCATGACAAGTGTCTATACAAAAAATGTAATTATTTTTATCATCAAGGACCGACTGTCACACTTTCTTCTCAATGAAAACGAAGATGTTCAGGAGCTGTCTGTAGGGAAATGAAAAAGAAATACGAAACTTGCAAAATGAAAAATAATTTTGCGAAAAATGCAAAACATTGTTGTCATATGACAAAACATACCAAAATCATTTGTGGTAATTGTATTTAACATTATTTAATAAGATAATAAAATGTTTAATGATTTTTGGGTGTACTGGGTCAGTTTGTACCTTTCTCTTCATAAGTATTCAGAAAAGGTTTCTGCAGTGTAAGATTCTTTAACAATAGCATTGAGGGACACGTACAAACTAAATAAAATACTTATTTCAGTAAATAGAGTTTTAGATCATCCGCATTCATAAAAAGTGCAGCTATATCTGAGAGAACATTGCGGGTACCGCATTAATTACAAAAGTAATAACCTAATAATCACCTTTTCCTTCGGTGTTTACTTATTTCTTAGTAGGAAAATAACATTTGAAATACATCATAATTACAGAGATGTCATGTAGATTTGCGTAGAAAACTTAACGTTCTACATAATCAATTAGTAAAGATAACAAAATATATCAAATTAAATGCCGTTTAACTCGAGCCACATTGAAGAGTTGAATACACAGAAACAGATTCAATTCTCTGTCAAAGTAAACGAGCTTAGAGCAAAATTAAAAAAATAAAATAGATTTTATGTGTAAATTGTGACATTAACATATAATATATTGTCAAAATTGGCGTCCCTTTTTAAATTTTCATAATTTTACAATTAAAGTTGTAATACAACTGAAATATCGTGAAATGATACATCACATTGAGCATCATGATATATGACAATAGTTCTTAAATACTCACAGACAAAATGTATTGCCTTTTTTTAAAAACAAGTATAAGAAACTCAGTTCCATGTAAAAGTGACTTTATGAAAGTTTTTTTTATCTCACAATAAATTCAGGGTCAGGGTCAGTTAGTTCTCTAAACACCGCTAAAAATTTATTTATGGGAAAAGTGAAATACCACACTGATTTCCCGTGAGTAAAACGATTGTCAAATTTCACTAGGGAAATCACTCTTTACATATATTTCATATACAATATTTTATCTGAATATTTCTCATATTATTTTTACTTGAGTTATTCCACCACGATCCATTTGCGGCAACTCCAGGGACTCACAGATGCGTTCTGATTCTCGAAGGTATTTTCTTGGACAATATAGAATGGGGCATGCGAGGTTAGAGCATTCAGTAGCTGATCGTCCAGTTCTAAGATCGCCTACAGAACACATACGTCGTCGACTGAACACGCGTTTGGTCTGAATAACTTGGCTGCGTCATCTTCATTATCATAACATAAAATTATATTAAATTTTCGTAATATTTTTTTAAGAAGAAGATAAGGTTGTGATATTTTTTTAAGAAGCTATGTTTTCTATGTTTGTCAATCACTCTTTTCGGTACTTGATTCAAAATTTTTAATACGTTCTCCGATTTGTCAAGTTCGACCGTGTTCTTCTTCAGAGAGCATTGGAAACAGTGCCAGTATACATGCGCTCTAACGAGATTTGAATTATTCTGAAAATTTATACACCATTATTAAATGTTCCGCAGTCACTTATGTGTTATAAATAAAGGATTGCAATTACCTTGTAGTATCAATTTCCTTTCCTTGATAGATTGAACATCATTACGTCAGATGTAGAGAACAGTCACTCACCGGGCAACATATTCCCAATTGTAGAATAATGTGTCTATCTATGACATAATCATTTGTTATGTTACCATGGATATATACAGTTTGTTACATACCTTTACATTGTACGTAAGTTAAGGAATATGTAGAATAAAACTTTATTAAAAGTATATCTACTACATATTTTCAATAATTTATTACACTTATTGTTAAATGGATCGTCTTCTCATACCAGAGAAATTCGACGCAGAACCTTACTCGCCTGAAGCAAAACTTAAATCGGAAAATTAATATAGAATATATAAGAACTTTTCTTCTGTGAAAACGGATTCATGGGCTAAAATAGTTTAAAAATATGTCTGCTCTTTCATTGTAGCAATTCGTCCACCCTTATGGTGGTTTTGTTTTGGGTCACAAAACCGTTTGACCACGATTGTGACAATGCGTTCCCTGGAGAGAGAAAATGATATAGGGATTCTTGATTAATGCTGATTGCGTAACAGTTACTGTATGTTCGTGTGTATCGAGATATCTCACCTGATGATGATCAATCTTCTATCAAGGAAAGTGAATTGATACTACAGTGTAATTACCATCCTTTATTCATAACACGTAAGTGAGTGCGGAACATTTAATAAGGGTGTATCAGTTTTAAGAATAATTCAAATCTCTCTAGAGTGCACGTACGATCGCACTGCTTCCAATGCATTCTGATGAAGAACACTGTTGAACTTCATAAATCGGGATCAAACATATTTAAATCACGTGCAATATTGTAATATTGTTGTTGTGCCATTTCCAGTTTTAGCTGAACATTTGATCGTAGTCTCACTTTTAGATGTAAAGCCAGCAATTGAAAGTTTAGCGCGCTGTACATGCACTAAGAGTAACCACTTTTCCTAATGGCTGTCCAAAAATATTTAATATCTTACTATGATATTATTGGACCGCATAACGTCATGCAACTGCATATTCTTACTGATTGCGCACATAGAAAGGATATGTATATAACTTTCCCTACGACCAAAAATAAGACAAGAGTAGCCCGTTTTCATTTAGCATAATTGCATATTCTTTAACTGCATTTTTATGCGGCATATTTAAGTGCATTTATTTCAGGTTTTTGTAAACAAATGGATCGAAGTCAGATATTTTCATGTATCTCTTTCAAAAGAAAAGTGAATTAATCCATGCCAATGCTACAAAACCAAAATAGTTTTTCGACTGTTTCCGCTTAAATAGGTTTATTCCTGTAATTTTACTCATGCACAGGAACATCGTGAATTGGAAAAAATGTAATTGCATCTTGCAATAATGCTATTGGCTTTCTTGCTTAATATTTTTTTTGTTTATTACAATGTTAGAAAATATGATGAAAATGAAAATAATTTGAATAAATGTTATCTTTTACTAACTATAATTTTTAATACATAATCTTAATTTTAAGTGCATATATTGCCAATTTTAAGTACATGACTGCGTGCATATTTGTAACTTTGTGTATGAAGTTCCGGGTTTAGGAATATTTCGTGTAGAAGTGGACGTTGTCATGCCAAATCTTTTCGGACAAGGCACAACCGCTCGTGGAACTTCCTTCAAAGTTTTCACATAGTCTTCCGAGTTTCCACTGTTTCGAAAGTAGCGACTACAGTTCAAGCAGGTTCTATAGTATTCCTCGTCCAGCCGCAATCCGCACCTCGCAACTTTCGTCTCTTCCCAAAGATGAAAGAGCAACTTCAGAGGCATCAGTTTTGTTCTGCGAGAAGGTGAATACTGTCATTCAACCATTGTGTTGACAATATCCTCCGCAAAATTTGTCAGACTAGTCTCGTGTTGGTGCTAAAGCAGGAGAAGAGGAAGGAAACAATGCCGAAGAGTTGTGTTCAATTACTTACAGATCCAATCTAACTTTCAAGTTCAAAAATAATTCTGTAAATAGGTAAAAAAGACAATAAATTACAGTAATTGAGTAATATTTTCCAATCAAGATTTATATTAAAAAAGTTAGAGTTATTAAAATTTCACTTTTCAAGATTATTCTGTTGTTTGATCAATATATTATTTACTAGAAAAATCAATAATTTCATCGTGTAGTTTCGAGATAAATAGTGCTATTGTAACTTTCCTTGAAATCCTCAGAATTGTAAAACCTCTTCAAAAAATACTTGGTTAACCTCTTTTATTTGATTATAACTTAATTTGGAAAAGTGACATAGTTAAATTGTGATCAACCAAATTGTGTATATATTTATGCTTTGAATCAATGCCATCAAGATTTTTCTTCAGTGATAGAAGTGAAGAGTGATTCAGTGATAGAAGTGAGTTAATAATCAAATAAAGAGGTCAAAGAGCAATAATCATAAGCCACAGTATTCAAAAGGTTCTCCTTCAATTTATTTCCATCAAAATAAACATGAAATAAGTCGTTTTAAAAATTGAAGATATGGAATGTTATGATATGCTTAATGATACACTCTTACTGGTCTCTTGAAATCAAAATTAATTCCATCCTATTAAATAAATGTTCTAGCTAAACGTTTCCTAAAAAGAACATGAACAAGAGCATAAATGACATACAACTTCATATTTAATAATAATAATACTGTTTTTTTTTCTATCTACAGTACAATTGGAAACTAAATTACAAACTTTGAGCTGTAAATACTAGATGTGGGAATAACAAGAATCATACTTTTCATGCATGATTCAAACTTGAACGCAATATAACTATAGAGAGAAAATTCATGTTACCTGTACATCAAAGAAAGTAAGAAAACAAGTGATTACTCATGCAGAAGTCAACAACTCTTTCACTACTTGCAGAGTCAACTTCGATTTCCATGGATACGTTTGAAAGATAAGGATCATCACAAAGGACAAGGAATGACTACATATTTCTTCAAGTGGATCCAAATCTTCGAAGAAAGGTACTGAGGATTCCAAAACTGAAGATCTTTCAATATACGTCGAGGAGTATTCCTTCTACATGGAACATACTTCTACTTCTACAGGTTATCCGAGGCCTGAGACACAATTTTTACGATCAATGTCTGCGACGAAAGTAAAATTATTCTTAGTAATTTATAAAAAATACTTTAAATAATTTATCAGCCATCAATGATCTTCTAGATACTATTTGATCTTATTTTGAATATCTATGTTAAATAGTATAGTAGTATTACTTTACTTATCTTAAAAACCTATTCGTCCGTACTTCATCTGCTTTATTTCGTTAAATTATCATTTACTTTTAAGAACAGTTAGCTTTAAATTAGCTCAAGATTGATGTGAAGTAGCTATCTGGATGTCAAAAATGTGTACATGTTTAATACTAATTAGAAATGACAGTGAATAACTAACAAACGAAATTTTACATTTGATACACCATTTTTTTAAAAATATTCTTAATAAACTGACAGTGTGTGTTCACTTCAGCACATATTGTTTGGCAGTTGTTGTCTCAGTCTATTTTATAGAAATCGATTATTAACTTATTAAGAATTAATTATCAAATATTGATTAATTAATATAATAGCTACGTGAATTTATTAATAAATAATATATTAATTAATCGTTTTAATAAATTAGTAAATTTATTATTAACTATTAATTGATCGATTAATTAATAATTAGTAATTAAATCGATTAATTCATTAAAAAAATAATTGGCTGGTTAATTAATTAATTGATTTATTGTTAAGAATTAATTCAATTGATAAGATTGCGATATTGATCGTAAAATGACGTCTCGGAGGGTCCGGACGCCCTGATCGAGAAATACGATCGACCAACGTGGGCAGGAGCTTCCCTTAGGGTGCGTGTCGTTTTACCTTGGGCCGCGTCCTTGCCTATCAGGTGGAAGCGCCGAGGAGCGCTAGCCGCGCGCCACTCACCTCGGGGAGTGCCTGGGAACAAGAAGTGCACACTCACTCACCCGGCACACACACATAACTCTCCCGGCGGGAGCGCGTGGCTGTCTTCGTGAGGTTTCATATGGTCGCTTCTCGCGGGCGTCGGACTCGCTCGTTTGCGGGGGAAGGCATCCGCTTTCAGAGATGTTAAGCACCAATGGTTTTACGTGTTCTTTATTCAGAAAATATGATTAATTACAATAAATCATATTTTTGTACTAGTAGCAACTGTTATTACCACGTGTCTTGACCTCGAAGCATACGATGAAATTGCCACGTGTACAAAAATTACGCACTTTATCATATTTTCTCAATAAACAGCACAAATGTACTATTTTTGGTGATTAACACTTGTGCGATTGTAGGGTATTTAACATTTTCAAACCACAGCTGATGTCAAGGTCTATTGAAGTCGTACATTTTGCTGTGAGGGAAACACTACCTTGTACCACCAAATTGTACATATGCATATAAAATATTGCTTTGAACACTTGCATATTCGATCTTCGTTGGGTTAAATGTAAAAATGTTTGTTGTTTGTGATTGGTATGCTAAGTATATAAAGAATATTACATAAATATTATTAGAAAATGTTTACCTTGCAATAATTTGTAAAATTTATCAATACATTTAAGTATTAGAAATGAAACTAAATTCACAAAACCTTTTTTACTGCTATTTACTTATAATAACAAAAAACAGTCCGTTAATATAATACATCTCAAACAATAAAACTAGAAACTATTGAAAGAAAAAAAAACGACTAGGGTAGGGAAATCGTTTGGTCACCACAATCTACCTAAATTGAGAATTTAAAAATGTGATATAAGTAAGGATGGTTTAAAGACATGTAATTTACACGATAATTTTATAATTTACAAGTACTAAATTGGTCGTGCAACAAAATATATGAGTAATCTAACACATATTATAATTAATAGTCATCTACTAAAGTATGATGCTTGTGAATGTGCAACAAAACTGTTAAATCAATCATTTCAAACATCAAATTGAAACATTAAATGTTTTTGATCAACTATTATCTTGTAATTTATTGTTAGTCAATGAAAGCCTAATTAATCTGAAGTTTAGATATTCTGCTATCAAGTTACTTAATTTGCTATCAAGCTTCAGTGCTATCAAGCTACACTATACTTAATTGTAGAATGAATAATAAATTTATATCAATTTTTTTTCAATCATGTATCTGACAAAATTAATCAATTTAAAAATTAATCAATTTAATTGATGCGGTTTCTCGTTGATAGTACTTTTGTCAATATATATATATATATATATATATATATATATATATATATATATATATATATATACATTGTTAATAATTTAATATATTTTGAAATATATCGATGTGTTTAATCATTTTAAAGAGATAATATTTAATAGTGTCATATGTTATTTTATTAACTTGTATTACTCTTATGTTGTAAATGATTATTAATGGAATGTAAATTAACAAAAAATGATCGCAAATTGTTTTCGTTCTACTGATGCTTAATGGTTATTATTTTATAATCATGTTTTGTTGCGTGTCGGCGAATCAGTTAGTGAATGAAAACTGCATTGTATGTGAGTTCAATATATTATATATACCTCTCTAAAAAGATAACACTTGAAACTCGAACTCAATAATTATAATTGTTAAATAATTTTAGAAGAGACGCTGTAATGGAATAGGCTGGTAAACTTTATATCAATTTCTTTCTTTTGTCTTTAAACAAAATTACAGTTATATTAATACTCATGTCATGTGAAACGTGTATAATATTTGTTTTACTTTTTTATTTCATCTAGAAAGTATATGCCTTTTTCAATGAATCCAGTTGTTTTGAAGAAATAAATTATTAAAGGTATTATTATTTTATTTATTTAATAGGTAATTATTACAAATAAATTAGATTACTTGATCCTATGTGGCTAGGCCGAAGGCCTTTAAGCCATTACAATACCTACATCCTTTCGCGTTCTAATCTTTCGAATTCTGGTATTTTCTTATTAAGTATAAAGTATCGTTAAAACTTTAAAAATCATAAATATTGTGATTCGACAAATTGGTACATAATATGACATAAAATACAAAACATTAAATATTAAATAACTAATTTAATGTTTAAATTACACTTTGGTTTTCTGAGATTTCGTTCTCAATGCTAATTGGAAGTTTCGTCATTTAGGACTGCTACATATTAACAAAAGTATACATATTAACACCCTGCGAATCTTTGATCCTGTAAATACTAGTTTGACTTGCTTTCAGTGTATTGCAAAAGCTCCTTTTTATACAATCGCGTCCATTATCCCACCTGAACATTTAAAAGTGTGAGGACTACCCTCAAAGTAGCACCACCATGCTCATTTTCTACATTTTATTGGGAGAAAGAGATGGAAGGGAAAGAGGGGAGAGAAAGGAGAGAGAGGAGAGAGAGAGGAGAGAGGAGAGAGAGGAGAGAGAGGAAAGAGAGGTGAGAGAGGAGAGAGAGGAGAGGGAGACATAGAGAGACTGAGAGAGAGACAGAGAGAGACTGAGAGAGAGACAGAGAGAGACAGAGACAGAGAGAGACAGAGAGAGACAGAGAGAGACAGAGAGAGACAGAGAGAGACAGAGAGAGACAGAGACAGAGAGACAGAGAGAGACAGAGACAGAGAGAGAGAGACAGAGAGAGAGACTTTGAGAAAGAGATGATGGAGAACAAGAAAAAGGAAGTACAGCCGGAAGGAAGAAAGTCAGGGAAAGAGGGCAAACAAATTTTGTTACACCATGAGCGTCACATCTATTTGAAGTCTCCTGGCAAGTGAGATTAGCATCCCTTTCATACAGTTTCCATTCAATGTGTTTACATCTTACATACCGTCACTCGCTGAGTAACGTATTAGAAAATTCTAAATAAAATATTTATATCAGTAACTGTCTCACATCTGAGTAGGTGAACCCAAATTCTGATAGTACTTGGAATAAGGTAGTTCCTCAGACCTAACATTTTACCACACTTTTTAATTTTTTTATTTATTCCGCTTTACGGACCCTTAAACTACTTAAGTCATTAGTAGTCTTTCAAGGGAAATTCCCTGCAAGTCGACTTGAAGGTCGGTGCTGGTTCGCGCCATCTAACGGTAAGTGGGAAACCGCTACCTCCCGGAATAACTCCTTCAGGACTAACCGAACGAATGCCCATAGTAGTTGATTGTTTCAAACACATTAATACAACAAATAATCAATCAATCGATCGATTTGTCCACGACAAATTTCACATGTATTGCCTGATAATCAATTCCGAGCCCCGGCAGCAGGAGAAGTGGAAAGTGTACGCGTTAGCCATTACGTTAACCAAAATTTCCTCTGTCCGTATCATTTCAATCAAAATAAAATCAATCAACGATACCTTGATTTACGTGGCGATGCTAACACCATCATCCGCCTGACTACGCAAACTCAGCTACGTCCCTTTCGTCGTCTAGCAACAAACACTCGGGCGACGAAATAGAAGATTTATAACTAGCTCAGAGACTTCTTTTAGGCTTGGTGACCTTTCACATCCAGTAAAACTACAACATGAGAGCCGGCGTTATTTTCCATCGGAAGGAAGGCGAGCGAAGGATTTTTTTTTCGTTCTTAATATCCACGACTTTGATGGGGTTTGAACTCTCGATCTTGGGTATAACAAATCGATAGGGTTAGGCTAGGTTGTTAGGTTACTGCTCCGGCATTAGTCTGGTGCCGATCGAAGAAAAAAACACGAACAACTATCGACCTGAACAGCTGACCGCTAAAAATCTTCTCTAGACGGTAATTGAATTCGAACCGGATGCAGAAGACCCAAATGCGGCATCATCCGAAGTCGAAACCTACGTCCTCCCAGCGTGCAGCGGTAACGGGTGTTGCCACCGAGCAACTCCGGAGTGAGTAGATAGTTCGAAGCGCTACCGCTAGCAGCGGCACCAGCTGCGGTCAAGCGTACGAGCTGGGACACGGACACCGACTTCTATCGAGAAGCCACATGTTCCACTCGCCAGGTACTGAAGCCAGGCGACATGAACCATGTCATCTGTGCTGCACTACCCAAAGTGCACTCTTTTTTTTAATTTTATTTTTCCTCGTTCGACAAACTTTGTCCTTCGAGTAGGTTAATTATACAATACACAGTTTGTAGCTTTTCGGAAATAGCAATCCACAAGCAGTGGGTTTTATTATTATTCAGAAGAACGTAATAAACTTTGGGATAAATTAAAAAAGCCAAATTGAAGGTAGTTTCAATTTTAATTCAATTGAAGATAGATTTTCCGGGCTGGTAGGCTGTGGTCTAGTTGGCATTGTTGGGCCAACAATGCCAACTAGATCACGGCCTACCAGCCCGAAAAACCTATCTTCTATTGACTCCGGCCGTGAATGCCTACGATACTTTAATTCAATTGACAGTTATTAGGAATTACGGAGGTTTGAATCTATTTTCGGAATATCTGGATTTGATACGCGGGTATGAAGCTTTGCGGCCTAGATTGAAGATCAAAGAGCGCGTGAAAGAGTGAAGTTTTTGATAAATATTGTGCGCTATTCGAGTAGGTGGTCGCTTTAAATTAGACTCGCAATAATAACTCAAATTATGCCTCTGGCGTCTGTTGTACACGGTGACATTTTCTGTAAAATTGTTTTATAAAACGTTTCATAAAAATGTAAATTTTATAAAATCTGGCTTTCACACGGTAAAATAATGTTACACCGCAACCAATCAGTACACGCCAATGGCGTCGCGAGCAACGCTACTGGTGGAAGAACCATGTAACTCACATGACAACAAAGTACGCCGTTTTGCGTTCGAACATGGTTTAGATAAGTTTCCTCGAAAGAAGATTAATACGAGCATTGAAATGACAAAAGATGTTTCCTCTAAATGGTTGAGGGAAGCGGGTATCCAGATGAATATCGGAAGTACCCCATATGTAGTATTTTGTTAATGGCCTTTATATTTAGAGTAATGCAAATAGAGGAGACCAAACAGTATTGTTAGAACCCAGTATTCCTTACGGAAGGCGAGCCAAATCGTTTTTGACAAAAAATGACCATGTACAACATACTTATTTTATGAGATGTTTTATAAAACATATAATGTAATTTTCGTAAATCTCGTTTTATAAAAATCTGACAGTGTTCAACAGGCGTAAGAGTAGCATAGCAATGTCATTCCGGTACTCGAAATCAAAACCAGTTCTGGACACCAATGGAGGGGGAGCAGGAGGAGAAGGCCGAACCCAAAAATAAATTACAATATCATTGAAGAGACGTGTTATATATTTAATAACCAATAAAATACTTAGTCAACTTGTAAGAATCATTTTCTGTTTTATAAAACGTTTCATAAAAATGTAAATTTTCTAAAATCTGGCTTTCACACGGTAAAATATCTTGTGTAAAAATTTAATCGATACAACATCGACGTCAATAGCTTATGTCCATTGTTGTAAATTTCGTCTTATTGCTTTTGAATATTTCCCAACCTTCAGGCAAATATGTGGCAATACTCTCTGCAATAGTCTTATATATCCTTGTGTTAACACTCATCCCCAGGAGTTTATTCTATGTCAAGATATGAAATTGCCTCATAGCTACTCTATCCCTTAATAATCTACACAGAATATAGTGAGTACTACTACAATTTGCTTCTATTTGCATACCCACGTATATAATATTTTAGCAGTATTTCACTGCTAGTCCGTGATCTATACCCAAGGTTTTGGCTTTTCCTTCTTTTACAGCCATATACTCTGTTTTTTAAATTACTCCCTATCGAGAAAAGTATCCACCAAAAAGAATAGAGAAATCTGTATTTCCATCTAATCTTACGGTATCTTGTGATGGAATTACGGAATAAACTGTTAAAACGTTGCACTTTTTCAGAACTCCCAACATTACATTCCTACACTTATAATAATTACAATGTTTTGAGCTTGCGACACGATAGTTAGTTTATGAGCTGCGTTAGAGAGTATGTTTACGAGCAGACTACTGACATTTCGTGAGCCAGATGATACTATGAAAGATAATTCCAAATTCCCACCAGATTTGGACGGAGGGTGGGCTGTTGTTCATGATGCCACAATTGAGAAAGCAAATTTAGTAATCATCTGCAATACCGATTATCTAGAAAATACGAAGAGTCAAATACTTGTGAAACATTGAATTGAATTTGCCTTATTTTACGTGGCGAGACTCGGGCCATCAGGCCCGCTCTTCCGTCTGACCACGCGAATTTCGCTACGCTCCTTTCATCAACAAGCAGAGAAAGGAGGTATTTCTTGGGCGAGAAACAGGCGATTTTGAATTTAGCTCAGAGGCGTCATTTAGGCTTGAGGATCTTTTACATGCAAGTAAATCTACTAACATGGGACAGCCGGCTTTACTTCCCCTCCGAAGGAAGGCGTACGAAGGATTTTGTCGCCCTAAAAATCCACGGCTTCGATCGGGTTTGAACCCGCGAGCTTGGGTATAACAATCCGGTACGCTAACCGTCACACCATCGCCGCCGCTGCTGCCCCGCCCCATTGCATTACGGTAGAATGTATTCATCAATTTATTGTGGTAAAAATGTTATTAACGTTTAACGTATGCATCAGGTAAAACGTGTTACATATAACAAAAAAAAATGATCTGAAGATCTGTCATAAACAAGATTTTCGATTAGGAGTGTACATCTTTTGATTGCAGAGTGTACAGCAAAGAAATCACCACGTTATCCATGAAATCATTAAAATGATAATTCAGTAGATCTGAAGGCTTTTTGGTTTGAGTCTTGACAGTAAAAAATGTTTAAGCACCTTAAAAATCTGCTATGGGCTCGTCCCGTATCCTCCATTAAATAAAGAAACTAGGCGCTCAAACTGGTGAATCCTACCTCACCTAATACCTTGAACAAAGGGCCGGAAACCGATGACGACAGTACATTGCATGTCCTAACCCCGTTATCATCCTGCGCGCCACCAAATGGCTGATATACCATCGTACTAAACATTTTCATTTCATTGCAAACATTTCCAGCAAGCGATAACCGAAGGTACACCAAATGTCATTCATCCCTAAACCAATTCAGTTAAAGTCAACGATCTGTTTTCTGTTACATTATCATTAATAATCGGTGAAACATTCATAAAAAGTAAATTAGAATTCCTACAAAACTTCTTGGCTCCAAAATTTTTCGTTTGATTTCGATTACAGTAAAGTACGATTATATAAATGCCACAATTAGAATTTCACTAGCAAGCCTGTTTTTGAAACTTAGAAAAGTTAAAAGTTTGTCAAAGTCTTCCGGCAACTATAATATTGAATATTAATACGTCCTATTAGCTTATGATACACACAAATTAATCATTGTATTTCTTTCTATATGGACTTGAATGGAAAATAAAGTCATTCTTTAAGTTAATCATTTTTTAAATTAGTTTGGAATACAATAACACTCTACCTAGTATCTTCTCCATCAGATATTTCTGTTTTGAAAGTTGACTCACATCGTGCAAAAATAATTTCAATGTAGTTTCAAACTAATAAGACATTCAAAAATTGGATTTTCAAGTTTACTTAAATAAGCCGGAAATTTGTAAATCTTCCTGTTTATTATATATATACTCATTACATCACGTACGTTATACATTCATTGGTATGCATAATTAATTCCACATTTACATTTGTACATTTACATTTTTGTAACCTCTCAATGAATATTAAGCCATCTTCGGATAGCTGAATACCTTAATGCAAATTCTTTCATCCTCAGTGCATGGGAAAATTGGGATTAACATCGAATAGAGACCAATGAATATTTTTCAATCAGTAAGTTTTACTATTGGTTCACAATTGATATTTTACTACTACATTTTACCACGCATTTTACTACTACATGACAGAAGAGATAATCCTAAAAGATTCGTTTTAACACTGTTTTCAAGATATTGCATTGAGCAAAATTATTAATTGATGTGACCAGCCTCGTCTACAGCTGTGAACATCAGTCCAATTGGTAGAATGAATGTTTTATATCTGAAGGTTACCCCACTGTATGGTGAGATTCACCGCCGAACTGTAGGCTGGCAGGGCATTTCCTCTTCGAAGTATCTCCCTCCATGGGGCACGTACCCATCCGGGTCAAGCTATAATGGCTGCTTAATTATTTCGGTGTTCCTTGGCGCGTCAAATGACATGGCCAATAGTCCCATAAGTGAAGTATCATATTTTTATCACGGGGGGGGGAGGTGTTCATTCCCCACTGGATGGGGACATGAAGCACCGACCTATGACGGCTTGCAAGGTTTCTCACATCCAGATATCTCCCTTAACGGGATACCGCCCCAGCCGGGACAAACTGGAAGGTTCAGACTAGTCTCCCGACCTGTATGCTAGTGTAGTGTATGTAAGTGTGTGTATGTGGATGGGTCTGAGAGGTGAGGTTAGGACAACGAAGATGAAGGAAAGAAGTGTGCAGTTTGTGGCCCATTTGATAGGATTCTGCTCCAGCATTCGCCTGATGTTGATCGGCGAAACCTCGAAAAACTACTTATCACGGCAGCCGAATATTAGAATTCTCCCAGACACCAGCTGAATCCGATATAGCTAGTCTCGAAAATCCACTATGACTGAACCCTAGGATTTTCCGGCTTTGTTCTTAACTCAACCGATATGGTAAGCAAAATATCTCTGAGGGGCTTTGCTAACAAACGTGTAATGAATGAGTGATACATACTTCTTTTAGAGATTTCCCTTACTTAAGGAGAAGACACAATGTCATATCAGAACAAAATTTAGTGTTACTTGAAAAAACTATTCGTTTTCATAATTATCCTAGACAGTTTGCAATACCTGCGTGCCCCTGAAAAGTATAAAATTGGCAATTGTCTCACACCTATTTTTATACATCATTACTGACTTTTATTTTATGTTAATTTAAGCTTACAAATCACTTCAAGATACATTAAGATAAGTTGTAGCTCATCAGACAAATATAATTTGTTTTCTTTGTTGCATTCATAGATTTACCTGAACACTGGAGCACCGTCTCACTTACAGGACTATTGCTTAAAGGTGAAGTCAGGTCGTTTTACATGATCTCAAAGTGATCGCTTAAAGTTGCCTAAAAATATTTTTTAGCGTCTAGTAAAAGCGGTTTCTTTGAGAGAACTTTCAGTGTGCTACAATATCAATGTTTTGCCCTTTAAGTGAGACGATGCCCCAGTGATTATTTAAAACTTTAAATGGAATAAAGAAAACAAAATACTGTCCGCATGAGCTACTACTTATCTTAGTGTACGAACGTAACATTGCACTATTGATCGGATTACTTGAATTAAACTCAAATGAAAGCCAGCAAGAGTATCTAAAAATAGTGTATGACACCCGTGGTTTTGTTGTACTCGTAGGGTTATTTCACTTGGCTTATCAGCCACGTGTCACCACATTTTGTTCTAGCAAAATAAAATGCCACTTTCCACACTTATAGAAAATAACTACTCTGCCCATTGAGACGCCAGGTTTTAAGATGAATTAAGGATGAACTATTTCACGAACGCGATAGTGAAAAAACTTATTTGATAGGTAATTACATTTAAGAAGAAAACGATTTAGGGATATTTTGTGTTTTTATTCAGTTTTGATAACGTTGGTGAGAGCTTTCATGCGGGTGAAGTGTATCCCCAAATATATCTGATAATTGAAATGTTTTCTGCTCACTACAAATATATCTGTCTCTCATTCAGTCCTTGAGATCTGCCTGAGTAATCTATTATTTCAGCCACAACATTGTCGCTTATAATTTTTAAATGTGCATCCTAATTTACGTTTTGCCATGCCTGTCATCAGCGCAGTCTCGTATATATTACTCAGTCCTGTTATAATGATTTATTCAATTATTCATTGAATCATTCATGTATCTCGTCTGACGTCGTAATACTGTTCATATTCGTAAGTTTGTTCCTAGCATCAGACCGCTGCTTCGACAAGCGTTCCGCCTACGCATCTCCGGCCCTTCCGAGAATGGGCGTGCCTCCGCCCTACCCGTCGCCCTACCAGCGACGCCTCCCTGCCTGCGCAGAACCCTTTAAAAGACAATGTGCGTCCTGTAGCAATTCTAGCAAGACTAAATGGAGCATCGTATGCAATTCTAGTCGTAAAACTTCATACAGCAGTGTCAAGTCAAAAGACCTCAGCACAACATTGTCAACGAAGGGGAACCGGAGAGAGTCCACCCCTCAAAAATATCGACTTTGTTTTTTTGCCTTTAAAAATAATTTAATTTTTGCCCTTCAAAATGCAATTAAAATGTTTGGCTTACGCACTCTAGAAGTTGCGATATCATTATTTTTATAAATATATGCGCTGAATGTGAGCGAGGTTCGATAGTTTGGCTTTTAATACATGGTGTTCGATATGTGTATTATCTTGATAATGGTGACCCTGAAGAGTTCAGGTGTATGGGAGAAATCAACCATAATATACAGATATTACTATACAAAAGTTCAAATGCATAAGGCACATTCAAAAGCGAAGGAGGGTGAGACTCAAAAAATTTGTAACAAACACTTGATATGAAAAACTATGGGGGAAAGTCGTAGGAAAAACTAATGGAAAAACTAGGGGGAAAGTCGTCAATTCTTTGATGAAACAGTTGACAGTTATGAATATAGCAGTATACGCTCTGTTTTTTCTTGTGACATTAGAAAATCCAACCATATATGTGATAATTTTTTTCTGAAACTTAAGAACCCATTTCCCGTAATTTCCATATTTCCATATACAAGGACCTATTTCTCCAAAATTAGGGAAGGTACATCAAAAATTATCATTTTAATATGGGTAGTACAGGCACCTCCGACTCCCCTTAATTAACTACTACGCTCACCGATATTTAATTGTTTAATCAACCTAACTTCTTAATGAACCTAACTTCATAAGACGTTAAGTTGACTAAGATTAAGGTCGGCACCGGGTCTCTCCACCCAGAGGAGAAAGATCACTACCTCTCGGTAAAAAAACATTCAGTACACTTACGGGACTAATGACCGTAGCTGTTGACGCGCCCGTAATCACTAACAATCAATTGAAAGTCAATAAGGTGCTCGGGATATGCCATCGCGGACTTTAAATTCTTTAATACCTTTGCCAAATCACCTCTACATCCTTTTTATCTTCATTTTCTGATTTTGCCAGAAATTAATCTCATCGACATAGCTAACTTGAATCCCTACGAATCTAAAATTATTTTAAATTATAGAGAATCAGTGTTATGAAGCTCATACTACATTAGCATAATACATGATACAATATTATAAACAGCCCTGTTTTTTCTGCAAATGTTTTGCTCAAATAAAACAAAGTGCACTTATGAACATGAATACGACCAAAACCCGAAGTACATCTGAATCTTCAGATTTAAAAAATTGCAAGTCCTTTCCCTTCATCTTCTTTATTCGAGTTTTCCATCAGAAGAAACACTCGAAACAAAACAAAGGCAGCATCATCTGCTCCACTCTGGCTTCTCAATTCTTTATTGTTTTTTCACCGCTCTTTTCTACGGTCTATTCATATCCCTCCTCCCTTATTTTGTTTTCTTTTAGTAACCCTTAAATGTTTTCATTTTTTCTTGAATTACTGCCTGTTACATTGTTTCTTTACTATATTTCCCTTCTATTTGTATAGTATTGTTCATTGGTTAATAAAAAATGCTTGTGTGTAGAGAAATATTGTTGGGTTCACACATTTTGGTGAGTAACAAAAACGCAAAAATGTTTATATACAAAGTAAAAATTACACCGCTTCTCGATATTAATTATGTGAGAGGGTAGATTTGTTAATCTGAATAAATATTTATGATAGTTTTCTTTTGGGAACTGTTCTATGTTTATTCCTTTCGGAAAGACCATGCATTTATTTTCTGTGTATTGAGCTTGGGGATTTTTTTAAATTTAAATTTAGGAAGCTTTTTTATTTTTATGGTGTCTCTAAAGTTTCCAGCTGAGTAGTTTCTGTTCATTAAATTTTCTTTATTTTATTTCCATCTGTACGTCTTTCTTCTTCCATTTCTTTCCGATCAGCTGCCCCCCCTTCAGAGGTGAATACGTGCCGCCAAGGGCGGCTGTGTGGGTGACTTGGAGGTATCGCCGGCGTGCAAGTCGTTAACGTGGCTCTGGTGACGCAATCGGCGATGGAGTCGGCGGTGGCGGGCTGTGGCGCGCTAACGGCAAAAGCAACGGCCTCGATAACGGCAGCTAGTGCTACTTTACGAAGGTCGTTCGACTGCGGGAGCTTACGGACCCTTCAAGAGATGTACTCCAGCGCCACTTTCAACGCAGACCGGTGCTGGTCCCTGAAGAAGGCAATGTCTTTATGAACAGTTTTATTTAAGTACCGTATACCGTTGTGCTAGTGGTCCGAATAACCCGTTTGATACTTAGATCACCCACATTTGTTTAAATTAATCTTGATATATGTATAACCCTCAGTGGTTCATAGGCAGTGTGTTAGTTCCCCCAAGGAGCAATCCCGGGTTGGAGTCAGGATCGGTCGGAAAATAGAGCTGCAGCTTTCTAATACGAAATTGCTCCAGTTGAGTGAGGAAAGAAAAAGCTCGGGCAGCTAGATGCGGTGATGGGAATTCGCCATACTCGCCATACGCCTCGCTTATACCCACGCGTGGAAAATAACTGAAAACAGAGCCTAGACCCGGAAAAAACCGCCTGCTGGCAAAAATTGTATTAATCCGACCGTAAAACGCAAATTACTTGCACCAAGTAATTGACATTTTAGAAGCGGATGAATCCGATTTTGCCAGCTGGCGGTTGGCATTTTCTTGCTGGTCGCTTGAAACAGTTAGCTTGGTGATGCCGGATTATTTTGACAATTCCAGAGCGTTTAGCGAGTCATGTGGGTTCTCTGTTCCCAATGCAGGCAGCTACTTCAACATGAGTAAGTTTTACAGCTTTTCCCAACTTTCTTGCAATGTTGTAAGTTTTAAAAATGTCATTTCCTTACGTCGCTTTTCAACAACTTCATCGTATAGCGACCATTATCATTGTTTTAATTGTAGATTGATCTGTAGGGAAAAACGCGAACACACACAATCATCCAAGGTCGAGACGGGATTCGAACCCGTGAGTCCCGGTCGGAGGCAGCTACGGCGTCAACTGTGCTGACTCTTCAGGTTTAGCGGCTATCCTGGCCAGCTAACTGCCAATTTTTGTAACACAGGATCTTTAGGTAAATACCATCTTCAACACATTTGTGGAGCTCTTTGTCTATTGTCTTACTGAGACAAATGCCCATATACTACATTTATTGCTTATACATACAGATGGAATCTGTACTGTGTGCACTCTGTATTATTTTCTGAGTTTAATAAGAACATTACAGAAAAAGGAAGAGCGTTTATACAAACTTCATCGTTTAAAAAGCGTTAGATCTATTATTACACTTCTTTACAAGATAAAAAATTACAAATTCTATGTAATATGTGCCAGAAATGATTTTGATATGAATGTTAAATTAGCGCCTGTAAGAAATTCCATAATATTAGAAACACTCTAAATCTAAAAGCCGGGCATGTTTTGAACTAATTATGTACCAAATATGAAAATATTGTACAATTATTAACAATTTTTTCTTTATATCAATGTAACTTATTGAAAAATAACTACACAAAGAGGGATTTTATTCAATATTGGTGATTAAGAAAACAAAATGACATGTCTCAATTTAATTCGTACCACAGCTTTTTATTAACACACACGAATTATCAGTGCAGTTAAATGGTAACTGATGACCATTTTTTAATGATTTCATCATATCTTCATTAGATCTGTTGCTTTAAAGATAACAATTAGACTAGGCTACATTCATGGATGAACTACAAATTAAATTATGACGACTGCCGTTCTGATAGGAATGAGTAAGCTGTTTACCTCGCACTATATGTTAATAAAAATGGAGGTAAAGATGACATGAAATTGCATTTCTATTTCAATCCCCACAACACATTACCATTATCATGCCACATCCTACGATCAAAGTGAGTTCGGAACGCAAGATAATAACAGTAATAACACAAACACATCTTTTTCAATTTTTTAATATCCCACATATTGCTGACATTCCTTGTTCCTCGCCATTTTGTTCATTTTGGTTTCAACCACAAGTTTGATTCGAACGCAATATTCGTCAATGAATCTGCGATTGACCAACTCCATATTAAAACAATTGCTACCAGAGCAATTGCTACGCCCAATGCATATTTAAAAGATATAAATGGAATCTTCGTTCTTTGAGCTCTATATCTCGTTGGGTTTCGCTTATTGATTTGTAGGAATGACGGAATAATTAGAGAACATGAGCAATAAACTTTTAAGTAATTGAGTCAAAGACGTTACTGGCTACACTTACAATACTGAGATTGTAACGTGTATACGGATAGTCCTAAGTGTAAGAGAACGCCAGAATTTCCTCAAAGTGATTACACATGGCGATGTTTTCCATTTTTTCTAAGCTTCCGTTAAACGTCGAAAGACGAAGCTATTACCAAGATGGTTGCTTGGTTGGTTGTTGTTAGTAGGGCGCAACTGCTAAGTTCATTAGCCCCATCCCCCCCCTCGGGAGGTTGCGGTAACCTTCCTCCAATGGATGACTAGATCTGCCACCGACCTTCCCTCGGCTAGCGGAGTTTTCCCACAACGAGGTATCTCCCACCAACGGGGCACCGCCTTAACCGGGACAAGCTCTAAGTTCCCGACCGGTCTCCCGGCATGTGTGGTAGTGTAGTGCATGTGAATGTATGTGTAAGGGGTGAAGATAGGACAAGGAAGGGGAAGGAAAGATTGCGTGAGGTCCGTGGCCCGTTTGTTTGGGTACTGCTCCGGCATTCACCTGACGTTGATCGGAGACACCACGGAAAAGTATAGATCAAAGCAGCCTGCCACTAGAATTCTTCTCCGGACAGCGAATGAATTCGACCTAGCTGATAAGCTAGTGTCGAAAGTCCAGCCACCGTCGGGACTCGAACCTCTGACCTCCCGACCAGAGGAACTCCATCAATTCCCTGAACCCTCTCCTAGTTATTGCTAAGAATGAAGGTTTCTAATAATAAATGACCCAAACAATGAAACGGTAACTCCTTACTTAAACAAAAAAGGAAACTAGTGGTGTTACAGAATGTCATAGACTTTTGCATACTCGTTAATTTGATAATCCCTTCAGTCTAGATTTTAATTAAGCTGAACCTTCTTACTATAGGTCGTCTATTAACTCCTAAAGGATATTTCTTAACATTTCAATTTTCGGGTCCCTAATAGGCGAACTGATTTAGGACTTTAAGAATATTATACAAGAGTTCAATGTCCTAAATGCATATTTTCGTTGAAACATTTCGATCTGAGGCACTCCAGTGACATCAATTGATGCCCGGAACCGCCTATCTATGTTTATAAGGATGGAATGGATGGCAGGTGGGAGTTTCTATCAAATCTCAACCCAAGGGAAAATATTCCTCTCCCAGCGTGATACGAATTCGCATTCTTTCTGTCTCAGATCGCTACGTGGCTACCAGTTTCGACCTCTTGGGTCAGGCCGTTGCCTGAACTGTAAAGACATTACACCAGTATGACATGGAATTTGTTGAAGGACACATCGGTTGTCGGTTTCGACTCAATTGCATGAATTCTCAGGTTTGGATTGATACACTGACTGTGATGACTGGTACACTGACTAGCTAATGAGTGGACCTATTTAATTTCACAACTACATAACCAACCAAATCCACTACCATCCAAAATCAAACCAAGTTACTCTAGGTTTAGGGTGCTATTCGAAGAGATTTGCTAATTAAAGCACATTCGGCACTTAAGAATTATTCGGTAAATTGTATGTGTGTATGAAATTAATTAGACTCGATAGAATTACTCTGACATTTACGACTTCTTAATTGGATTTGTATGGAAAGTACCTCCTTCCAAAAGTAACTCTCAATCTATTATTTAAATTAGTTGCGTTGGTAAAGATTAAAGAAGATGACACACACTTCGTCGGTAAAATAAATCCCACCGATAATCAATGAGAATTGTCCGATCACGAGAAGCTTGAAAAAACGCATAATACATGATAATGAAATTCTACGCATGAACGACACGAAGATTTCACAGATTCCAGTTGGATATCCTGAGTTTGAACCAGCAAGTTACTATGTGTGAACCTGCGTCACAACTCACGTACAAAAATTGTATTAGTTTAGGCGGCTGATCGCAAAATGGATTTCTTTAATTTCGAAAGTAAACTGTTACAAGTAAATTTGAAACGTAGGCGGACATTTCTTCAGAACAGCAATCAAATTTCATGAGAAACAATTCTGGAATTATGATCAAACAATAAAACGCAATTACAATAATTCAGAATTTAATTTCGATTTACCGCCGAATCTAATCGTGAAACAAATAAAATTGCAGTGAAAGTACTATTGTAATGGAATTGTTTTGAAATGATTGTAGTGAAAGTGAGCCTATGAGTAAATTGACTGTAGCCAGATAATAATTGAAATAATGAATACCAATTTTGTTGGTTTCCTGAAACTAATCGAATGTCTGTTGATCTGAATCAAACGATTCCACAAACTATCAAATTGCAAAAGGTACTAAATAACACATAATTCATCTATATATGTGACAATCAATTTTTCTTCCCGCATTCAGCTCTACAATAAGTTCTCATAAGCTTTCACAAAATTCGATTCTTCACTGTCTCTAGTGACGTCTTTTACTGCTTCACGTAACACTCAACTTTCACGACAGAGAAGGGCTGTAGAAAGAGAGTCAGTTTTCATGTCTTCAGAAAAGTGTATGACCACTCAGAAGGAAATGTATTCATAAATGTTTTATATCTCGATATTTATACCGAGTGATACTTTCCCTTTCGAGTTCATTTATTGTCGACAGAAGTATTTGAAGCAAATCAAAAGTATTAAACATATCAAAGAAATTTTGAGAGAAAAAATATCACATCTTATTTCAGGTAGAAAGTAGTAAGGAATACTAGATTGTCGGAAAAGAAGACATAAAGACAGAATAAGCTTAGAAACGATAAGCAGAGAAGTTGTCTTGCAACCATGGGAAATTATTATGTATTGTACAAGATGACATTTTCAAAAGGAATTGGAAGGATTGAATAAACCTGTTAAAGTGAAGAAGAGAAAAATCAAATTGATAAAAACGGAGATAAAAAGTCGCACGTAGGACATAGCAAGAGAGATTGATAAGGAAGCAAAATCGCATTAGAAACCGGATGCTTGAAGTTGGATAAAATAGTGAATAAAAAAGTGGTGCTACAGAATGGAACAGACTTTCCCTTATTTATTTTGTATTTCTTTTGGTCTCGGCAAGCTACTCGGACTTGCCACATACACTTGCCAGCTTCCTTCTATCGCCACTCAAAGTACATTTTTTTAACATTTTTTTAACTTTTTCGGTTTCCTAATTGTAGAGTGGAAATATTTTAGGATCATTAAAGAACAGTAAAACCTTGTCATAAATGGCAATTTTCTTTGAAAAATTTGAAGCTGTTTTTAAAAAAACTGTCATTTAAGCGCTACAATAAATGCGACTTTCCGAAAAACTTCGTATGAATTCATTTCAAGTACTTCCAGTTACAAATGCAATAATGTTTACAAATTGATGGAAATGTGCATACTAAAGCCACGAGAGATCTTTCAAAAAATAAATAAGTGTAATTTTAGAAAAAACAAAAAAATACCCCGAAATCAACTTTACGTCATATTGAATTAGCACTATCCCTTTGAATAGTTTCAAGAACAACTTTGGAGCCGTTTTTAAGAAAATGGCGTTTGAGTGTTTCTGAACATGCGGAATTTTGAGCTAATTTTCACAGAAAACGGTTGAGTTTTCGACAAACTTTATTTGGAGTTATTTAAATTACATGTACTCATAAATACAATAATATAAACAAAATGCTGCTAATGTAAATATTACCGGCGTCAGAGACAAATAAAATTACATTTTTGTGATATTCGCAACAAACAAAAAAATAAAGCAAAATGGCTTGTATGTCATCTCATAGAGTAAATTTTGCACTCTCTCTACCAAAAGTTTAAAGAAAAAATTTGGTGCCATTTTGAAGAAAATCTTGTTTTCGTAATGTTTTAAAATTGCAAATATTGCACCCAATATTGCTCTTAAACTACTGCAATTTTCAAAGCAAAGTTCATGACCGTTCACGAAAATCCTCTGTATTTAATTTTGTAGTTGTAGGAAAACTACTGCAATTTTCAAAGCAAAGTTCATGACCGTTCACGAAAATCCTCTGTATTTAATTTTGTAGTTGTAGGAAAACGCGAAAATCGTTCCTATTTCACCATTTTAAGTGTATTTTACTCTATACTAACAATAAATTTAAAGCAAAAATTCCGATCCGTTTTTGAGAAAATCTTGAAAATTTCCAGGAACTTTACGTAAAGTACCCCCAAAATTTATGAGGTTTGTGAGGTAAGAAACCAAGATGAATTCATGAAACAAACGTTAGTAAGTCAAAAGACATTCAGAAGACAATATAAAGTTGCATATTTTATGAACGTGTGTAAACAATAGATAAGGAATAACGTTTATCACGTTAACATTTATAGAGTGACTTTTAATGTACCATCAACTAAGACGCCGTTATCCAATCGGAAGCTTCAATACCAAAAATTAAGTCACAACGTAGCCTCCAACTGAATAAACGGGGCCAGCTCATCAAAAACCGCAAACCACTACATTAATATCCAAGTAAAACGATCTCAAACAGGAACTACGCAGTCAACCCACCACGACGCCAACGGACGCACAACTTCGCCTGATGCCCGCAAGAGGGCAGCGCCGTCGGCTGCGTCAGCGCCTCGCGACGGCGGGTGGCGTCGCGGCGCGTGAGACGCAACCCGACGCCTAGCGCCGCCTCTGCCCCCACCGCGTCCCGCACCCCGCCTCCGGCCGGCGCGGCGTCGCCTCGCTTAAAAGCCCCTACGCCGCCGCCTCTGCCTGCTGTATCCACGCAGCAGCCCCTTCCACGTCAGTGGGAGCCGCACGGTCCACCGTTTCACATCTCCTACTTATACGTTTTAGTAATCAAAACCGGTCTGAGTTTAGTACAGAGACATCAATACTACTGCGTTTGTAGTGACGCTGTCAGGAACGCCGTAACTTCTAGGCTATCCGGGTGACGCCGCGTCGTTGGCAGATAGGCCGACGTTTCGCCTGTCATGTCGCAGGCTTCTTCAGGGTAGTCACTACCCTGAAGAAGTCGGCCTATCTGCCAACGACGCGGCGTCACCCGGACAGCCTAGAAGTAATGGACTCGAGCCGCGGAAGCCTACGGTACAGGAACGCCGTAAGTTTCGACCCCGACAGTGACGGGTTTCGGCACCAACTGTAAGGCTCGGTCGAATTCAGCCGCTGTCTGCAAGAGAATTCTAGCAGCAGCCGGTTGCTCTGATCGGTCTGTTTCCGTGGTTTCTCCGATCAATACCAGGAGATCGCCGGAGCAGTACCCTAACAAACGGGCCACAGAGCGCGCGCGATCTCTCCTTTCTCTTCCTTGCCCTTTCCTCACCCTTTACTTGCGTTTACTTACACTTACATGCAATACAATCCGGGAGACTGGTTTAGAGTTTAGGTCTTGTCCAGGTAGGGGCGTGGCCCTGCTGGGGGAGACACCCGACGAGTAGGTCATTCCCGGATCTCACCAGCTAATGGAGGAGAAACACCACCACTTACCGCGACTTTCACTGCCCTAACTAAAACATTTACTACATTAAAGGGAGTACTCGCCAGGACAGGTTACGGGCCCACAAACATCTAACAAATACACAGTATTGGAAATCAAACGTCTGGTGGACGTATATGAACAGTTTCAGAATATATTTTACAAACGTCTTGGGACTCTCCGGAGGTGGGCGGTAATCACGTATACTTTTTCGCATTTACATCGTAAGAAGAGGAAGTAATCATGCGCCGGAAAACGGCGAAATGTCGACAGAAATAGCTATAGCCGAACTCTCGTAATGAGAAAGTTGATAAATCCTGTTGCTATAAATAGTAAATTACTTCCTCTAATACGAGATGAAGACAGAACCCATGTTTTGAGGGTCATTGACACAGAAAAATATATTGATGCTGATAACGGATTTGTGTTGGTCCGTTTTGGGACAACGCTAGAGCCTAAACTGTTTAGCTGATTTTCTCCAAAAGCTATATTGCCCGATCGATGTAAACGAACTCGAGGCTTTGGGAGTTTCATACGGATATTTTGATTTTTGAGGGTACTTTATATGAAGTTCCGAAAACATTTTCAAATTTTCTCAAAAATATCTCCAATTTCTTGATTGAACTTTGTTCTCGGATAGAATAAAAGAGAATTGTGCAGACCGCATGTTCGTAGTACTCTAAGATTTTTCGAAAATTACAAAAGAGTAACTTCTGGGAGTCGTTTTCCTACCACTACATTTTGAAGATAGACATTTCTCTACTAATGCGACCTGTTCTTTAAATAAAGTTGCGTTCAATTTTTCAAAAATGTGAACAAATCATCTTTCAAAGGCCATATACAATTTTTTGAAGAAAACAAGTAGTTTTCGGTAACTTGCGCTTAAAATTTCTGAAATATATAAAAAAAATATTTCTCAAAAACCGCTCCAAATTCGTTGTATAATTTTCTTCCACGAACATAAGAAGGGATGCATATTAACGCGAGTATTTTCGTTAAACGCTGAACATTTGAAAAATGCCAATTTAGAAATATACAAGAAATTATGTGTCGTTGTAGCACCACTAGGTTGCTGACGAACGTGAAATGTGAATGAAAGACTTACTCGCTAGTATGAGTTTGTTCTATAACCTGATTTGGTCATGATTGTCAACTCCCCTGTTGGTGTAACTTTCTCCCTCAAGTTTTGGCATGCATTCGCTATGTCACTGTCGTGGAGAAAAGCGATTTACTTGTCTGAGATAACGTTCACGTCGCCGCTTAGGTTTTACAATTGCCCTATTTTAATCGCTTAGAGATAGGGCGAAACGCGAGAGGTATTGTTATTCAATGCTGTTACTGCAGAATTTGTGAAGAATAGCAAAAATACTTAGCTCATTGCAAAGTTAGACGAGAGTCATATTTTGCTCATCTTGAGCAAAAGATTTAAAGAAAAATGTTTTGAGAGTTATGTTTAGCACCGTTTTCCTTTCTCCACGCCTCTAGTTTAATCAAATAGTCACATAGAGAATTACGAATTACGATTATTCGTACTTTTCGCAAACTTTTTTTCAGCTCCAAAATGTCTATCTCCGCTCTTTTTACCATGATAATTACATTTATGAATAAAAGATTGCAACGAGAGTTGTTGACAACCAATAACTACAGTCTATCCTGTGTGTTATTTGCAACGAAAATCGAGCTAAATTCTTGATCAATGGTTCTGCTGACGAAATAACCCAACTCTTTGTACCTTTTCCATGAAGCTAAATACAAACTGTAAAGAAGGTTCACCGATTATTCCTAGTGTTAGCCGATCAGAAAATCTGTCAAAGAATGTAGCATTTCACATGTTCGTTGGCAAATAGATGTGTGTTTCATTATTCGAAAGAAAGACTTACTTGGTCGAGTAAGAAAGCCGTTTCACAAATCCGGGTGAATCTTTGCATTAGTACTCGAACTATGAAATTACGTTACAAATATAACCAAAAACATGAGTTTCGTATTCCCAAAGTAATAGCTTTGTACATAGAAATTTATCATTAGTATAGTAAACAATGTGTATTGATACGTTAAGCTACAGGTGTATCTATAAATATAAGATAATGAAGTAATAAGTATTCAGTTATGTGTTAAATGTACTGTATCTATGACAATATAATAATGTATTAAGTACTCATTTACGCTACAAAACATTTTACGAAATTATAAGAGCATTAGTACATCAAATAAGTATTTTTCAGAGCTGAAGAATCTCTATAAAAATGTTTAATTATTTCACTTGTATTTTAATTCTTATTACAAATCGGCCTTACCTGAAATTCTTTATCAATAAATTCAACATTGTTATTAATTTTTTTGAATTTTTTATTTTTGTGAAAACAAAATGTGATGTATAATTTCTGTTAAATATACACAAAAATCATACGATCTAATAGTAGATCATACGCAAAATGCCCTTTTTTCGAAGTTTATTTATAAGTTGGTATTCTTGTCTTCACAAAGTTATAAACTATAATTTATTACCTAACTGAAGATATATTATGCACAAATTTAACTCGTTTTTCACGAAGACTCGTTTTGAGTTTTACTCTCAAAGGAACAAAATCCAATGTACTAAATGAAACATTGTCCAAAATAAGGAAAATTATAATAAAATAATTCTAAACATGTTTCTAGTTTTAGTTAACGTCATGCTTATTAATTAATTTATAAGGTATATTTGAAGATCTATGGATTCTGTGAAAATAGTTCAATACTCTTCATACGTCACTGAATCAGAATATTCAGAACCAGTCTGGTTGGTATGTCAGAGTATATTTCAGACCTATTGTTTACACTGTTTAATATCATGTCATGTCACATAAACATGATCCACAGAGGCGTACACCATTATTTTCTAATTCCATGAGATATAATTAACATATTATCACTAGGTAGTTACTTAAGTGCAATGTCTTAGTTTGCACACAAACACAAAGAGTGCAAATACACAAATGTTGTCGAATATGGAAGTGTAAACACCAAATCGTGTTGTGGTGCTCGCATATTTGGTAGAGTGCTCCAAAGAACGAATAGTGTTTAGAACATCATGTGAATGGTATTTCTTACAAAAGGATTCATTGAAAAAGACATTTGAAGACGATGTTGTTTTGTTTTGTGTTACTTATTTTAATGCAATATATTTAATTTGAAGCAACTAAATACATGATTAAAGATATATTTATTTTTTCAGGTAAATTAGGACATTTTAATGATTTTTTCAGTTATTTTATTTTACATCTTTTAATCTATAATAAGAAATTATATTCAGAATATATTCATATGAAACCTCACGATGATTACCAAATAACAAGGAGATAAAAAGAACAAATTGCATTTATTAATAAATATAAGACAAGAATTATTAATTCGAATGAAATAATTTAATTTTTTAGGGAACTGGACTTACCTCTGGCAAAGATCATTGCACATTCTGTTTTTGAATGAATAAATGAATGAAAAGATTAGGAATAAAAAATTTTGATAAGATATGCAGAAATTTCGTGCGCATATATAAAAATCAGGGGAGGGGAGTCATTCAGTTTTATAGTTCAGGAACTTCTACAATGTCTAGCATGATGTTGCTTCTATCGTGCTAGGCAGAAGAAATAGAAGTGTCTCTATTAAGCAAAACTATTTGTAGAGGATAATTTGAATTTTCATGCGTTTAAACCTAACCTGTTTGTTAGTAGCCTGAAAGGTCTTTCTCAAGCAAAGCAGTTAATTGATAATATTTAAAATCATGTGTGTCCTAACAATGTAACTATCAAAGAAAGTCTTAGAAGTGAAAAATGTCTATAAAAATATCAAATTATTAAATGGAAATATTTCTTGAAGATTTATGTTCAATTACAATATTCGGAGAAGAACTCTAATTATTTAAATAATTTACTTTATATTTAATTGAAATTTACAACATCAAAATATGGCATTTATTGTTAGTGTCCTTTAAAAAACAAAGTTTTAACAATTGATGACTAATTAAAATAAGTATGGGTTTTTAGAACAACTATAAAACATTGTATTTAACATTACTGTTTAAAAATATGACGTGTATACACAATTTATTGTATTTTATTTACAATATTTTATATATATTAAGTACTCTCAATCTAATTTAAAAACTGCATTTTACTATGAGAAAATTATATGTTTATTAATGTAAATCAGGCATACAAACATACAGGCAATCACAGTATATTAGGTGAATATCTATTTATTCAACACTCCATGCTTAGAAGGTAAATTATTAATGCACAAAACAGTATTTAAGGAAGAATAAAACTTTGTATTACCACTGTTATGTAGTTGGTGTCATGAACTTGCGTTGTCTTCTTCTGGTGAAGTTCAGAAATCATCGAGAAAATTTATTTCATGGATCACTCCCTATTTGGTTGATATATTAACTTTTGGATAATGACTAGTCCAAAGTCAGTAAAAGATCGTTCTTCAGTTTTAACCCGATTATTGCAATTTCATACATTTTTACAGTACACGCTATATTTTGAAAAGCTAAAATCGTATTTTCTCTTTAATAACAAACAATTATATAATGAAGTCAATTCTGATCCAAGTTATTTTGACTTGTGGACTATCATTTGTATTTCAAAAGTGTCAGTCATTAATGAAGTTAACCAACACTTAAGAATACGATATTCATAGTAGTAATATATCTACAAAATAGGTAGCATCCATTGAAAATGAATTTTACTTGATTATTCTTTGTAACAATTTAGCTCGTGGTAGGAAGAAAAGGAGAAGAACATTTCATATGTTTATAAAGAATCATAAAATAAGAAAATGAATGCAAATGCATTTGTCATGCATAATAAATATGTCAGAGCTTTGACTACATCTATTCTGAGCCCTCTATTTCATAATACTGGCTACTGTTTAACTAATAGTTACGTTCTCTATGTACACAAGTGTGAATAAAAGCTAGTATTTGTAAATATATGTAACTAGAATACTCTTGAGAACCAGCCGAGAGTGGTGTCTGTGTAAAGAAATACGAAGACAAGTCCATTCACCTGAACTCAGTTACTACCGACACGCGCTGTATTAGACATAAATGTATTTTATCTTCTTGAGATACAATCTGATATTTGTAAATCTCAAGAATTGTGATTCAAATTTGCTGATACAATAAGTTGTAATTTATCAATTAAAAAAGTTAATTTCAGAATCATGATATATCACAAACAATTATACATATGAGCAGTTTACTGTTTTAATTTTTACAAATTTCAATGTTTTTATTCTGAGTTCTGAGCAGAATCGCCAGTATGTCTCGGCACAAATATTCATATTTTTATAATTATCAATGATAGAAAATTCATTTTTTTTAATTTGTGACTATTAATGCGTTTTATGGGTTAATGCACACACAAAATATCTAACAATGCTTACAAGGAGCATTTTAAGGAAATCAACCGACCATTTGCGCCTTCCATATCTAACACACGGAAGCTTTCATGCGAATATTCTAGCCTGGTTAGTAACAAGTGCTTCATGATCTTGTCAAAATAACTGGCGAGTATCTATAACTAATAAAGTTGAAGCAGTAGAAGTAACAACGACATGAAACGGTTTAAAGAAGAACAATCTGGTTTATATCGTAATGCAGAGACCAGGGTTAATAATAATGTATGTTTCTAAGAGTATGTCATTCATGGATGTGTTATTAATTATGTCTGAAGGAACAAGTAAAATATATATTTCGAATACGTGAAAGAATCCACACACACTATATACATCGTCTGTCTTGTTAGACCGTCGTCAAAAAACAATTATCATCTTTTCTAATTGACTTCATAAAAACTTAAAAACTGGTAAAACTTAAAAAAACATTTTTGAAAGCTTTGTTTTGTTCGATGCATGCATGTGTCTACTCACATGAAGGGCTAACATTTACACTATCCCTTCATATTCTACAGCCTACAGATGTGCTATTCGAGAACTCACAAAGTCAGTACCTTGTGAATTGCTTTGTCTAGTGTGCTTAATAATACGTGCATTTTGATTTGCTAGCGTGAGTACTAAGTACATTCAAGTGCTTTGCTGGCGTGTTATTTACATATTTAAAATACATTATTAGACTATTATGTACACCAATAATGTATTTAGCATAATATAAATCGCGAGTTTTAACTTATTTCTTTTATACATAATTAAAATAATGGAACATTTTATCATGAAGTTATAAGTTGTTTATTTTGGACATAAAGCTATACCAAACAAGTATATTATATTTAACAAATTAACATTACTAATCGTCATCACATACGTTTCAGAACTGTGAACATTTCATTTTGTTTTGAATTTGCTTCAAACAGTAGTAACTTGTGAACCGTGCCTCCTCCAAAAACACCAACCAATAAATTAAATCAATATATTTAATTTACAGTTGGAAACCATAATGTACAATTTTATGAAATTATAAATCGTTGCTTAGATAGCTGAAGAAAAATATTTTTATATCGAAAGCTAACAATTTGTTTTTTGTAAACTATTTAAAAGTATTATTTATGCGGGGGAAGGCGAACTTTCATGGTTTATTTCTCTGAGGTACAATCTCCCTATTTTCAAGCAACGTCCTTTCAAAAACAGGATTTAATAGACGATATTAGGACATTGCAGAGACAGAGAAAGGAGGTTCAATGGAAGACAAGCGTTAGTTGGGAGAAAAATAGAGGATGGAAATGTAAATAGAAAATATAACGGAAAATAATTATTCTATTAATTAAGTGAATAGCAACAATGAAACGATGATTCTTGATAAAAGAATACTTGCTCAGAAAGCAACCGTTTTTATTGTTATAATCTATTTGGCGCCATACTTCGCATTCATTAAATAGGATGTAAATAACGCTTCTTACTCAAGATTTAGTCAACATTTTCTTCTCAATATTTTTTTTAATTCAAATTATAATATGTTCAGCTCTTTGGTTAACTCATATTATTATGCTTAAATTCGTGCTCGCAAATAATTCAACTTTTGCAACTAACTTAAACGTACAACAGTGTGAATGATTTCAAGATAAACTGTAATTAGATAATACTTAATTATCGACGATTTGCAAGTTTGTAATGCCCAGGATTCGAATCTCAATTGCAAATTTATCGTTGAATCCCAATTGAAAAATTGGAGATGAATTAAGTTATTGCATGCAGCAGTATTCTTGAAGTTGGTTTCAATGGTCTGTTATTATAAGTAAACAATGAGGATGATATGTCAGGTGATATGAAAGCGACTTCTAGGGTTTACAGTGGACAGGCATCTGCATGAAGCTGTGCCCTGAGGGGGAAGGGGTGTAAGTAGGGAAGAAAATAGAAGAAGGTCTACGGGAACAAAACCCCTCCAGCCATGTTCCGTCCTAACAAACTTCCACATTCCACTGAGAGAATGTTCCTTTATTGGTAACCGAAATCTAAACCTGGGAGAAGAGAGTGAGAGTCACATCGAGGAACTACAGGGGATCATGTAGTGCGCTTTCTCAAAAGATCCTTTAAATTCAAACCGCGACGATTCGACTCAAAAGAGAGTCGAAAATACACACAAGAAACGCAATATCCTGAACGACAAATACATTCATATACAGCGATACAAAGGAAATCTCAAAGTAGATTTTGTTTTCTAAAACCAACACATCAATATTAAACTTTAATTTTAGAATGATATACGCGTTCAAAAAATATTGGTATTTAGAAATACGAGCGTTTGTTGAAGAGTACGACAAAACGTATGAAAGGAAAAGAAGATTAAAATTAAAAATTCCCGTGTTAACCATTAATTACTTCGATATGCTTCTGCACTAGTATAAGATATTATGTCGCAAAGGCCTCTCGCCACATCAAGTCATAAACTAAGGTATTACGTTCAATTAAATGGTTACTTTGTTATCCTCCTGAACAAAGGTGTGATTTCAGAGTTAAAATATTTCTTAGAAAGAACAACTGATTTAATTTTTCATTAGGTCTTCAATTTCTTTTCCGTATCACAGTTTGGATAGATTGATTTCCCTTGCAAAAGAATACGCGTGAATTCGGATTTTCTGCTTCCGGAAACTCTATGACTTTAATCGAGTTTGAATTTGCAAGCATTGGAGAGACAATCAAACGTTTAACAGAAGTCATATATGTCAATATTTCGAAACAAAAATATTTGATACCTATGAACAAATATTTTAAAAAATAATTTTTTTAAAGCGTTCATCGTTGTTCATTCTGGGTCAACGCTCCAATTGCGATAGTGACCATGATAACGTTTTAAACTCTCTTCGAATTACAGGCGAGGCGATCAATGTTAATTGCAACAGAGTTCACTGCGACTCCATTAACCCACTAAAGCAAGACTTTAACGCGAGTCCGAATCAAGACAAGGAAATTGATTACTTGTCAGTGCGAAGCAATTACCATCAGGATATCAAAGTCTAAACCTTTGACGAAGACTAGAGGAGAGACTAGCAAACATTCAAATTGTGTGTTGAAGATCAATGCATGGAAATGGTTTCACAAGACATATTCTATAGAAGGATCATCTCAAAGATAATTTATCCTGTAAGTGTTCTTTATATACATCCAACATTGATATAGTCCCCGCAAAAAAGAGTTTCCACTGGACTTCAAAAATGATATTTATTTTCAAACACTTCTTAAAACGAGTACATATTGAAAGTCTTAGATCAGATGTTGAGTCACCAAACAATTTATCTGGCGGTCTTTGACATATCCACCTTCACAAACATTTCTATGACCACTGATAATCTATGGTGACTCTTCAATTTACCTCAGTTTTCAATATCAGCACACTATTCAAAATCCAAAGAGACTCTGAGGCGAAAATCCTATAGGTAGCAATCTGTTTCATCAACCCTTGTTTAGCAATTACCCACCAACCCTATTATCAACCAATTAAGAATCCATTCACAAGGAAATTATCCGCAGAACTACTGAAAACGCGATGTTAGCTTCTCTACTACTAACACATCGCGAAACAACCGTGTAGAACTTCACACATTCTCTTTGAATGGGTGATCATGGGTAACTATGTTTTAGTCCATCTCTGTAGAGTAGGGTATTAGATAATTATTCGCAGACCCTCAGAATGTGCATTCGAGTTTTTCTTAATGAGTGGGCGTGTCCTCCATGTTTGGTGGCCTTATCTTCCCACACCATCTCGTTAAAACATCACATACACAGCTCACTCGTAAATCAATACAATTCACCCCTGATCTTGTTCTTCGTTTGGAATCAGCATTTAACTCCCTACATTTTCTGAAGGAAACAAGATCAATTTACTTCTTGTGTTGTCGTCAAATGACAGACTGTTCTCAAGCAGTTGGACCCAAACACTTCCTTTAAGAATCCTTGTACATTAAGCCAAGAAATTTCGAAGGAACTGATTTATCATTCACAGAAAAGGCTGAAGGTTTCGTATCTTTCTTTTCATGACACTATATTTTTCTGGCAACTTCACTTTTGATAAAATTCATGAAGCGAAAAAGAGAAAAAATATTAATCATAACTGAAATTCGGAAGGAAACGAAGTTATAAACAGTCTAAAAAACAGAGGTCAAAGAGTTGAATTCATCCTTTTTCACCTAAGCTCAGCTATGCCAATAGCATGACGCATCGTACTGAAGTGCAATATTATAAATTGTGATATAATAGAAAACGGAATGAAGGAGAAACAGATAGGTAGAATTAAAACTTCATAAACGTCTTTAAAATTTCACAATCATGTTACAATAATTTGTGTATCATAATTATTCGAATCGTCGGGAAAGGAATATTAATTTTATATATGAAGTGACACGTAAATTCCTATAATATTATTGTAAATTCAATTTCTATTCATATCTAATTCTGTTAATAAAGTTTCCCAAATTTGAACGTTAATTTAATAATAATTTTAATTCAGACTTTAAGTTATTTAATGTTAAGAATGGTAAAAAGAAGTTGCACGAAGAATAATAGTTTTCAATCCATGAACGATTCGAACAATCGGTAAACAGAATACCGGTAAGGTAGCAAACACGCCAGGGGAGAACTGAAATAACCTTAGCATTTCTTCTGGGCGATTCAATCGGTGTGGCCTACCCATTCTACAAGCGATCGTTTCTATTAATTATCTTCCCTTAATTTGGAATTTTATAAAACAAATTTAGAGTCGACGTTAAACATTTTAATTTTAACAATTGTCAAAAAAATGGTTGCAAGAAGAAGTATATTTTTCAATCTATCTATCAACGCCCCCTCCCAACAATCGGTAAAGAAGATAGAGTAAACTTGTGAAAACAGCAGGTTCGCAAAGAAAAAACATCAGAATTTCTTTTACGCGATGCAATCGGTGCGACGTATCCATTCTACAAACGATCGTTTCTGTTAATTATGCTAGCTTAATTTGGAATTTTATAAAACAATTTTAAAGCCGTCGTAAAACAGATTAATGTTATGAATTGTTAAACAAATAGTTGCAGGATGGAGATGTTTTTCAATTTATCTGTCAACGCTTCCTTCCAACAATCGGTAAAACAAGATACGAAAAAACTCGTAAAAGCACCAAGTTCACAATGAAACATCATGAGCATTTCTTCTACGCGATGCAATCGGTGCGACGTACCCTTTCTACAGGCGATCGACCGGCGCCCGTCCCGCGACTTGTGCAAGAACCGGGCCCTCCCACAGGCCACCGGCGCGGCCCCCAGACGGTCGATATGGACACCGCCGGGGCGAAGGAACGGAACGCGAGTGAGGAGAAAAGGAACAAGCGACTGGATAGGGAAGGCGGAGGTAAACGCGAGACAAGAAGAGAGCGGCGGAGGGAGAAGCGAAAAAAGAAGAGAAATACGTAAGAATGATGTGTGAGGTTAGGGCGACGAGTAGAAGGACAGGAAATAAGAACACAGGTGCAAAGAGAAGAGGAGCTGTAATGTGTCAAGAAAGTAGGTAGGACGGCAAGGTGAGTAACAGAAAGAGAGATACTGCCCTGATCGGTAGTTTTCTGTAGCTTCTCTTATCAACACGAGGCTAATGTCTGAGTAGTAACCTAAGAAACGGGCCAAGAACCACGCCCGATCTTTCCTTTGCAGTTTTTTTGTCATGTCTTCTCGCCTTACTTACGCACACACAAACACACACACACACACACACATGGTCTATACTACCATACATGCCAGGAGACCAGTCGGAAGCTAAAAGCTTGTCTCGTTTCAGTGTGGTGTCTCATCGATGGCGAATTTGGGCGGGAGACATTTTCTCTAGCTTTCTTGTAGGTCGTCGACGAATCTCACTATTCAGCGATGGAGGAACACCGCCACCTCCCTGAATAAAAAACACAACACTAACGAGACTAATGACCATAGTAATTGCCACGCCCGGAAACCCGAAATCAATTCAGGGAGACGCAACCAGGAAAGAAGAATTCGCAAATACGAATTCACGTACGAATATTTCGTAGGTGAAATAAGGAAGTATGAAAGGCAGAGAAAGGGCAGGTAGCAATGGAAAGATGTACGGTGCAAAATTAAGGACCAGCAAACGCCGAGAAGAGGTTGGTCGGATGAGTCGAAACCGGGCGACAAAACGAGCAAAGTGTAAATGAATGATGGAATGGTTGTGAGTAGGTAGGACGAGATTAGGAGAGAACAGGGGCAGGGAAAGTGTCTGGTAAAGAAAATAAATCGAACGTGGTGTGGCGGAGAATGGAAAGCAGAAAGAGAAATGTAAAGGTCGGGACGATGTAAGTTGAAATCGGATAGTGAGGTGAGATGAGTTGGAAGTGAAGTGGATGTAAAGAGAGGTGAGGTGATGTGATGCGAGATGTGAGGTGATGTGAGTGGAATCGTGTGGTAAAGGTGAAATATAATCGGGAAGGGCCAGGAGAGCTGAGTCCGGGAGACGAGACGGAATGTCTAGAGAGAAGACAAACGGAGTGATGAGAAGAGGTCATGTTGAGAGATGCGCGTGGAAGAATGGTATAGCGAGAGAGGCATTGGCCAGAGACGAAGAGTTGATTTGGGGAGGGAAGGAGGTCTGTTGCAGATCTAGATGGACTGGTACAAGGAGCGTTTACAGAGAATGGTACGGGGCTGAACGGGAGCCCCGCCTTCCGGGTCGAGAAGGCACCAGGGGCACCGACGGAGCTAACGTGTAGGAGGGCGCAAGGGGAGTGGGGTGAGGCGTAGGAAGAAGCGATGAAAAGTGGACGAGACAGAGTTTACGAGATGATGAACCGAAAGGAGTGGCGCGGTGAGCAGGACGAGGGGCGGGACGAGGGGCGGGACGAGGGGCGGGACGAGGGGCGGGACGAGGGGCGGGACGAGGGGCGGGACGAGGGGCGGGACGAGGGGCGGGACGAGGGGCGGGACGAGGGGCGGGACGAGGGGCGGGACGAGGGGCGGGACGAGGGGCGGGACGAGGGGCGGGACGAGGGGCGGGACGAGGGGCGGGACGAGGGGCGGGACGAGGGGCGGGACGAGGGGCGGGACGAGGGGCGGGACGAGGGGCGGGAGCGGGGCGGGAGCGGGCGGAGCGGGCGGGGCGTGCCTGGCGTGCGGGGTGCAGGAGCTGCTGGTTGAGTCTGGCGTCGCGTGCCGGCGACGGCGTGGGCGTGGGCGTCGCGGCGCCGCGGGAGGTCGCATTTCGGAAGGTCAGCGACCGCCGTGACCCCGCCGGCAAACAGAGCTAATAGGCGGCCGCAATACTTCAGCGGGTGCGCCAGGCGCAACGCACGACATTCGATGCTGCAACGAATCTCGGAGCGATTATTTGAAGCCGCGCCACTGATATTCAATCAGTGACGACGCAAAAAAAAAAAAAACAAAAAACAACAACATAGTTTCGAAAATTAACAAACTTCTTCGATTTGTAGGGGTCGAAAATGATTACGTTTTGCCTATGAACATGTGGTGGGAAATGTCACATAACGAAGTTGCATATGTGGTATTTTCCCTGACTGATCGGAAACGTATTTTAACTCGCTTGGTCCGTTCTTCCATCCTTTCCGCATCTGTTTGTTTTCTCTTCCCATGCCCCTCCGTTCACTACCTCTGAGAGACCCGTGATGCATGCTGGTACACATTTTTACACAGTTAATTTTCTTTAATTATGAAAAATACAAAATGTTCTTCCAAAATAAAACCTGCGCCTATTGAACCTGTTTATAGAATTTAAATTTTGAATTTTTAAAGAAAAAATGAGTACTAGAAAAAATATTCTTTTAAAAACTGCCTGCATTTTAGGCAATCAGTTCAGGCAAAAATCTGTTCATATTTTAGAAATTTTGTACATGGTAGTATTCAAAGATCTGTTGTTGAACACCAGATTTTAATAAAGGAAGAATACCTTTAAAATTGCAGTTGTAGAAAATTGCGTTAAAAATCAGAACGTTTGCTATTTTCGGAAATTTAAAAAAAACAAAAATGTTTTATAAACTATTTAAGCGTAGCTCGGTCTCTCCTCTTCTTTAAAACCTTTTTGAGAGTAAAAAATAAAATTGTTTGATAAAAAATAAAATTGATATCATGTAAAAATACTACGTTCAAGAAGTATTACTTCAGGTGAATTTTGACTGACTACTTTAAAACAGAACCTATGTTGAATGCCTAATAAGGTCATAAAAATCATAACTGACTTCATTCTCTTTTCTATGTACAAAATTTTAAGATTTTAACACAAATTTAACTGATTAGATTCTATTTGCAAAAACGCACTCCTTGTAGAGATGAAAAAAGAGTTCTACGTCTTATCGCACTGGAGTTACTTTTAGTCATTACGGTAGGTCATTACGGTAGCGTACTGCCGAAATAATTGTGATATTCACAGATTCGATTTTCGGCCATTTAGATATTGAATATCATTTTTAATCAAATGCATTGTAAATTATAACATTCAATGACAATCAAATTATAAAATTCAGCTGACTCAATGTTGCTTTATTTAAATCGTTGAAACCAAAGATCTGATTATCTCTAAGACTTTTCAAAATCACAAACGAAGCAAACCGACCAAACCATATAATTATTTTGCGATAACGAGTTTAATTGGTATGAGCCAAAAACAATTTTACTAAAGAATGGAACTAATTAAGTGACCTTTCATCTGCACATTCTGAGAATTTTTCGCACTGGTTCAAACATTATGTATTGCTTAAATTAAATTTACACCGTCTACACAACCCACACTTTTTTCAGCCTCCGTGAATGCAACCCGCATCTTACGCATGTATTTCAGAAGAATGCCGTGCATAACCAGGTAAAAGTCAGGCTTTCTTAGATCGAAAGTGATTTCATTATGGGTTAATTGCCAAGAGTGTTGCACACAGCAACACACACTACAGGCAACATTTAATTTCTCTACGTGGTGCTAATATTTGTTATATTTACGTTGGCAAACATGAAGATTACAATAGAAAGTTCGAATTGTATATCCATTGTTTTTTGAACGAGATTTAACAAACTATTAGGTTGGAATCTCTTCCTGAAATATTTTGTGCTGATAATTACGGACGTCAGTATGGAGTAATTCCACTTTAGAACTTTGTTTGTTTATTGAAGATTAATAACAGACGACACATTTTGAAACTTAAACGTGCGAGCATATTATTTTAAAATATTGGTTTAATATCCTATGCATTCTTAAAAATGGTAAATATTTGAGCATGTCCTTATTGTTGCGCTGAGCACTAAAATAGTCAAAATTAGAAGGAAAAATAATTTATTCATTTCGTGTAATTTAATAGCATTTTACTTTATTTCCAGTGGATTGTCTAGAATATTACTGTCAAATGCGAGTGTAACAGTTCAAGAGGCGATATTTTATTCCAAAACGCTCGCGATTCTTCATTTGATAATGAGATCATCCTCACAGAACAACCTTACTGTTTGTGAGCTTCATGCTAATGTCAAAATTTGATTACTTCATTCAAAATAAAAGTAGGGTGTATAACGCAGAAACATTGAAAATTTGTAAATGTTGTCTTACTGTATCATTGAAAATCAAATTTCTCAATGCATGGTGCATGAAAAGTATATATCTCGCTTTCTAATCATCATACAATCCCGTCGTTATTCTATAACGAACTTAGTCCGAAAAAGACTAATAAAAAAACAATTTATTGCAGTACTCTTTCAATAACGAAAAAATACTTTCAAATTCATCTCTATGTTTCGAGGGAGAATCTTGTAATTACACTTGTTAAGTAGTAATTATTTCTTCTGAGAATACAAAGAGTAAGAAGATAACAACTAGCTTTATCCACAGAACATAAACAGAAACATTTCCGAGAGTTTAAAAATACACGTTTTTTCTTTTGGAGTTTCCAAGGAAGTCATTTTTCTCGCCAAATCTTCTAACAAACTGGGAACATTTTAAACTTACTCTGCATGAGGTCTGCCTACACGTTTTTGTTGCGACTTCACTTGAAAAAAGTTTCCTTCGCAGCATCCGACTCATTTCCTGTTACTTAGTTCGCTTATCCATCACAAGGAAGGTTCGTCTATTTAATAAATTACGTTTTAATGAAAAACATTTCATGAATCAGAACATAAATCATATAAAAAATGATTCTGTTCAAGGTAAAGGCCCGTATATTAATACTATAACCATGTCTCGAAACTGTATTCTTGCAAAAGACTCCTAAAAATATATAATGAGTAATAAAAAATTGCAGGAAAAATAAATATTTATTACATGATATTTATGATTTACTGAATATCATGTCAGTTTTGGAAACATTACAATGAACACTGAAGTCTGGAAAATATATTGATATTACTTCTCGAACTCTATTACCATATTGTAAAATTCGAATGAAGTATACGCTAAATGCTATGTCAACGACTGATTTTGAATACCGGATGCGAAATCCTTCAAGCGAAATTCTTCAATACAAAACCATGATGAATAACTTTCACTTCATTAATATTTTAACACTGTACTCTCTTGACAATGAATTATTTAGGAAATTATAAAATGAAACATTTAAACACGCGCAAAACTGATGTATCAGGAATGATCTTTGGGCCCCGGCTTCAAAGTTGGTTATGCACCACAGTTCGCTGAAACACACAGCTGTTGTGCAGATTGCATACCATCAACTTTAGTAGGAGTTCTCTAGCATACCATCAACTACTATAGTCGACAATTCGGTGGTAAAAGAATGACGAAAGTAGTGTCACGACTAGCGTCGTTATTACCATTGCAAGACGGCGAGGTGGCAGGGGAGGAAGGTGGGGTGCGGGAGGTAGGAAATAAAGTAGGATCAGAGGAACGAAGGCAGATGCTGGCCCAGAACAAAAAGAGGTCACAGTGCTACTAGGGATGAACACAAAAACGAGATTGGAGTGAGAGTGGATCGGATGTGGGTCAGTACAGGAGCGGGTCCGAAGTAGGTTGGAGCTAGTCGGAGCGGGTCGGTGCTAATTGGAGCGGTTTGGAGATGGTCGGAGTGGATCGGAGAAGGACGGAACGGTTCGGAACGGGTCAGATCTGTTAGGAGAGAATCCGAGTGGGTCGGAGTGTTGCGGAGGGAGGTGGAGTGGGTCGGAGATAGTCGGAGCGGGTCGGTGCAGGTCGGGGCGGGTCGGAGCGGCTTGGAGCGGGTCGGAGCGAGTTGGAGCGAGTTGGAGCGTGTCGGAGAGGGCCGGCGAGAGTCGTAACAGACTGGAGCGGGCCGGAGCTTTTCAGAGCAGGTCGGAACGGGTTGGAGCGTGTAGGAATAGGTCACAGTGGGCCAGAACGGGTTGGAGCGGACAGAGGTTGTTCGGGGCGGGTCAGAGAGGGTCCGAGAGAGTCGGAGAGAGTAAAAACTGACCGAGGCGGGCCGGAGCTTTACCGAGAAGGTCGGAACGGGTTGAAGCGTGCAGGGGTCGGAGCGGGTCGGAGCGGGTCGGAGCGGGTCGGAGCGGGTCGGAGCGGGTCGGAGCGGGTCGGAGCGGGTCGAAGCGGGTCGGAGCGGGTCGGAGCGGGTCGGAGCGGGTCGGAGAGGGTCGGAGAGGGTCGGAGAGGGTCGGAGCAGGTCGGAGAGGGTCGGAGCAGTTTAGAGCGGGTTGAATCAGGCAGGAGCGGGTTAGAAGAGTCGGAGCGGATCGGAGTAGGTCGGAGAGGGTCGGAGAGGGTCGAAGAGGGTCGGAGCACGTCGGAGAGGGTCGAAGTGGTTTGGAGCGGGTTGATGCAGGTGGGAGCGGGTGGGAGCGGATTGGAGGAGTGAGAGCGGATCGGAGTAGGTCGAAGCGAGTCGGAGTGGGTCGGGAGGAATGAAAGCGGGATGGAACGGGAAGGCACGAATGGAAGAAAGGCCAGACCGGTCATGACCTAGTAATTGTGAGTTACGACGAAGCAGCGTGGATCGGTGGCGGGCGTGATTATGTTCACGGCAGGACACCAGTGCTTGCCCGAGCGAAACGGAATCAGAAGAGAGCAGAGGCGCGGTCGGCAACTGCGAAGCTAAATCAGTGAGGGCGGGCGATCTGACATCAAGGCCGAGATAGCGCGTCGTTCCAACATGCGACCCCACCCCATCGTCGCCCGTGGCGCTACACGCGGCGCAAAAACGAACCCCAACACATTCCCCGGTGGCTGCAACTGCGGAGTTCGCCCGACCCACCTCACACCTCTTATTGTTACCTGCAGTTGCAAACGAACACTCAACAGAAGATAAAATATATCGTTTGCACAGACAGAGGCTATTTCCTCTACGGTTAGTGTAGACGAAGGGCAGTTTAGAGATGAGTTAGGGGAACGGTTGCAAGTCTTGTCTTCTGCCAGTCGTTGGAAGTATGTTGTACAATATGCCCATGTATTTCTTTATTCTGTGCGTACCTAGCTGCGACATGCGTCACCTGGACGCACAAAATGTCTTCAAACTACTTGCGCTAAACTTTGTTACAAAGTTCTAATTTTTCAAATGTATTTTTTGTCTGTAAGAATATCCGATGTGAACACATGTGGACTTATGCATGCTCAAATATCGATGCATTAGGTAGTTTTTCAGTGTTCATCATACAATGTATAACTGTGTAAGTGGTACGCATTTTTGAACTAGTGATTTACTAATCACATCATTCTGTCACATTGGTATGGTGCGATATTTGCTCACCATGACTTTATCATCCTTGCATGAAACAAGAAAGGTATATCGCTGTGTTCAGTTGTTCAAAGTAGACAAATTAAACTCTCAAAGATACTGTATATATTATTTATAACATGTATCCGTCTTCAAGTGAAGCAACTAATCATTCAAAACATTGCAATATACTGCGAAGGGCAACGTGAACAAGTAGTCACAAAATACTTCGCAGTGGCTTTAAACTTTCACACCTTAACCACAAAATCATTAAAACCTTGTAATTAATTGCGATTAATAATTTATAGTATTCTTTGTAAGTCATTAGGAAAAACCTCGTGCTATAGATTACAAATATTTGTAACTGCAAGTGTAGTTACAATAAATATATCCAATGTTCATTTTTTTCTTCTTAACCGTTGATTTTACTTATCCTTTCCATTGTTATGATACCCTAAACAGGTTTGCTCTAGATTTTTCACTTTCCTCATTTTAGCAAGCTACCAGAGAGCACAAAAAGTGTGCATCCATGTAAAAACATTTTCTCTCCGGCCAGCTGCTGATCCAGAACCATTTGTCCGCCTTTACCTGCATTTACTCCAGGCACAACAGCAATACTGCCTTTGTGCAGAGAACAGGTCAAAGAACTCGATACGTACTCGATACGAAAATGATTTTCTTGCAAGAGGAATGTAAGTTACCGTGAAACGATTTCTACGCTCACATCACTTCTCGTTATCTCCATCATACCCTAACAAAAAATAGCCTTCGAATTTGAACAGCTTGAATATGTTCCATGGAAAATACAAAGCAACTACACTACTCTACCAACAAAACGAATTAACACTTTTGGCAACGAGCGTTAATGGAACTCCATTAAAGGCCTACTCCCGATTGTAATGGCGCGGTAACGATCTCCGAACGATACCGGAAGTGAGCGTGATGCGTTTAGCATCGATGAGTGTGTGGCACTTGCAGGAACAGAATCGGTAGGGCATTTAAATAGAATGAATTGAATTGAAGCCTTATTTTACGAAGCGAGACTCAAGCCATGAGGCCTGCTCTCCCGTCTGACCACGCAAATTTTGCTACGCTCCTTTCACCAACTAGCAGAGAAAGGAGGTATTTCTTGGGCAAGGAACAGGCGATTTCAATTTAGCTCATAGGCGTCACTTAGGCTTGAGGATCTAAGGTACGAAGGATTTTTTTCGCCCTTAAAAATCCATGGCTTCGATCGGTTTGAACCTGCCAACTTAGGTACAACAGTCCAGTACGCTAACCGCACTTACTCTTATCGCCGGCATTTACTCTCAACAGTTGTTACTGGGGTTTCCCTGACCGCTTCCAGGGCAATGTTGGTGCAGCACTATAGCATACGGTGCACTGACCGTGCGATCCTTCCTACCGCATCCTATAACATTCTCATCCTTATAATCGAGTGATGAGCTCATCACCTACCCTATAATGGCCCATCCTCAACTGATTAATAAATAGTATTTGCCTAGTTTCGGATATATGTCAGTGCAAAACTGTAAGGCTACGGTCACAATGGGCAAAAGTATCGGTCGTTCGCTAAGGGACTACTGCAAGTGAAAGCGTTTAAGCTCGTCTTTAGAAAATGGCCCTTAGAAAAACACTCGAAATGTTACACCCATAATTCTCCGAATATTTCCTCAATTTTATATCTCATCTTGAAACATTTGCGGAAGCACGGTCAATACCATGTATTGCAGATGGTCTTGGTATTGCAGATGTATTTTGACTCTCCTGCTGATTTCTGGCTAATGAAAATGAAAGAACCAAACTAATCTTTGTCCGACAATGTTTTTGGAAGAGATCGTTTGGGTTCATTCGTAGCATTTTAGTTGACATGTGCGTGTTGGTGTAACCCTGGTGGGGACGAAAAGTCTGACATCGACCGCCCGAAACATTGGCTTGATAAGGTTGAGCGCACCAACTGCTAAGGTCATTATTCCCGTGCGTGTAGCGCATGTTTTTCCTCGGGAGGTGGCGGTGGTGTTCCCCAAACAGGGTTTTCTTCAACCAGGTATCTTCTACAAGCAACAAAACGACCCAGGTGGGACAAGCTCTATTCTCCCGACATGTTTGGTAGTGTAATGCATTTATGTGCAAATGAGGGGTGAGAATAGGACAAGGAATTGGAAGAAAAGATCGCATGTGGTCCGTGACCTGTTTGTTAGAGTACTGCTCCGGCATTCGCCTGGTGTTGATCGAAGAAACTACAAAACTGCCGATCAGAGCAGCCGGCCGCTAGAATTCTCCTCCAGTCAGCGGCAGAATTTGTCCTTCCTATGATTTCCTAGTGTGTCCTTCCTACCTCTTTTTGGAGCGGAACCCTAGATCTTACCATTCGAGGCACTAGACTGACATCAATTGATGCCTGAGCCACCTAAACCGGTCATGGTTGTTTTTACAACGCTGCAGACTCCTCAAAACCATCGCACTTGGCGACGTTTTCTTTTACATCCGATAACAATTGAAAGGCGAAACTATCCCTGTGGATTAATAAAGGCTCTAGTTATAAAGTACTAAACGACGGGACAGAAAATGCTTTTCTCAACAATAATATTGGGGAAAAAATCCGCTAGGCGCTGTTGTTGATCCCGCATTGTAGTTGTCTGTTAAATACACACTTTTCTTGAATTAGTTCCGTCGTCTATAGTGCAAACCATTAAGCAAAATGTCCACCAAAACGTCGTACAATTAAGAAACAGCCATTAGTGAATAACTATAAATTTGCATCCCATAACCAATTATCCATCATATATTCTTTTATCCAACAGATGCCCTATATATGTGTATATTTGAATTTTCATCGCTAGTACTTGTGGGGGCCAACAACATCTTTTTGTCACAAATCTCTACGAACGTATATAACATCACGTACGCAAAACGGGAAAGGCGCTCATGTTTATGCCCATTCCCTGATGTTATCATCATTCGCAGCGCTAGCGCTGCTCGTAAAATCGCGGACAGTCACGTGAATCTAAATCTCGCTTCCGGCGGTGGCAGCGCGAGTGTCATACTCTTCAGATGGCACCGCGATGACAGGTAGACAACCTTATGAATGTGTGCCCGGTACAGCTAGGTATCATGGGAGCCAGAGAGACACGCGGCTACGGGCAGGGTTGGTGTCACTGCAGTACCTGTGACCAGTTCGAACCCCAATGGAGGCAGGATTTTATACATTAGCTACGAAGCTAGAAGGAATCCAGCCGCGGTTTGGAGGAAAATTCTAGCGGCTGACTGTTCCGATAGGCAGTTGTTCGTGGTTTCGCCGATTAATATCAGGCGAATGCTGGAGCAATTTCCTACCGATCGGGCCACGAACCGCGCGCGATCTTTCCTTCCCCTCCTTTTTCCTTTCCTCTTCCCTTTTTTCTTCGAATTGAAACTCACATGCATTACACTACCACACATGCGTGTTAATCGATGGTAATTTGCAGTAATATAAAATATTTTTAATCATTGTTGTAAAAATGTACACACGAAATCATTAAATGTGTAAACTTAGAATCCAGACACGTAATCTTCTCACCATATTCGTTTCGTTTGGTCTTCAACACAACTGTGCGAAATTTAAGAGCACATACCTCACATTATTTCATTTAAGTTACATACTTCACATTATTTTGTTTAATATTACACGGTACGACATTAACTGCCCAGCTGAGAGATTGAACAGCCTTCTATACAAGTAACATGAACAACTTTTCAAATATATCCCCCAGTTGCTGAGTCGTTGATAATGCGATATTATCAAAACGAAAGCACTTTTTTTAAAACGAATATCGTAGACATAAAGATATTTTAATGTAAATTGATATCGTCGTTGACATAAATGAAAAAAAAACTACTTGAAAAACGTATTTCCTGTACTATTAAATCAGTCACCGTGCTTCATTGAGATCGAACTTACATTGACCTCAATAGCAATTGGTACTACTTAACGCTGCAGTTCATACGGGTATAGGTGGGTGTAAATACGGTATGAGGATAGGAGAAGGAAGGACAAGAAGAGGGGGTACCTGAAATTGATCGAAAAAATCACGGAAAGTCATCGATCGGAGCAGCCGGCCGCTAGAAATAGACCTTGTATGAAAAATCTTCTATTGTCGGAACTCGAACAGTGTAACCTTGCGATTTGAGCTGCTGCAGAGGCCGCGGTAATGCTGGCTCTGAGATGAACCCGCGGCGGCGGTGTAACGGTTAGCGTTTCGGACTGTTGTACCCAAGTTGGCGGGTTCAAACCCGATCGAAGCCGTGGATTTTTAAGGGCGGAAAAATCCTTCGTACGCCTTCCTTCGGAGGGGAAGTAAAGCCGGCTGTCCCATGTTAGTAGATTTACTTGCATGTAAAAGATCCTCAAGCCTAAATGACGCCTCTGAGCTAAATTCAAATCGCCTGTTTCTCGCCCAAGAAATACCTCCTTTCTCTGCTAGTTGGTGAAAGGAGCGTAGTGAAATTTACGTGGTCAGACGGAAGAGCAGGCCTAATGGCCTGAGTCTCGCCACGTAAAATAAGGCAAATTCAATCCAATTCAATTCAAACCCAGCGAATGATAATGTTGTTGAACAGAATACAAACGCGCACCTCTCAGGTTTATGGGCACGTGAAATCAAAATTGAATAGACCCACCTACCCAATCCTCACACACTGACTCCAACCAAAAATTAATTTCTCGTTCTTTTCTAGTTTCTTACACTTAATTCCTCTGGGCCACAGTGTACGCTACCGGATAGAACGGCCAAATATTTAACAAGACGACTATAGTGATGAATTTAATTATAACGTACAGTAGATGCCAAATGTATTTTAGTAACAGATTAAATGAGTACGTTTAGGTAAATATTAACAAACGCGAAAGAAAGCATTTACTACAATACTTCCAACGTTCACCAGAAAACCGATTTCTGTAGACCCGTTCGCTGTTCTCTCTAACTTTTAACAAGCAAAAAAATTGATTCATTTCTCTTTACGAAAAGATGAAGACGATAATGATGACAAAGGTAATGATTAGGTAAGATAGTAAGTCTCGTTTCTTTTTATTCTATATGTACGGGCGTACGTAGTCAAAGGTTAACAACCGAGAACTCTCTAGTATCGTCCTGAAGGCCTGTTGACTCGGATCAATAAACACGTTTCCTCACAAAAAACATTCTCGTTAGCAGAGAGATAAATTCACTTATACATCCTCACGAGGATATTATGTGACTCATGATTATGTATATGTTGATGTACACAGTACACCAGTTTTTATCCCGATCGTTATTAACAGAATGGCAATAAAACAAACTCCCTCAATAAAACACCCGAGAATTCCCCGAAACCCGTTCCCCTAAAGTGACCCGTTCCACTAGATTCGTTCCCAGACGAGAGGACCGTGAAATTGCCGCACGCAAAAGTACATGTGTCGTGATTGTCCCACGCCGTGTTACGAGTTCCTGAAAAAAATCCCTCCCACTTCGCCTCTCTCACTCACCGCCAACTGTCGGCAACGAAGCACCCCTACACAACGCCCCCTCCCCTCCCCTCCCCACCGCCCCCTCTCCCACTCCACCTCCCCAGCGGCGCAGGTGCCGCAGGCGGGCACTAAAAAGCAGCTGCTCTGTCCGGCGATGTCAACCCGGTTGTTTTTCGTAATGAGTGTCTACCATCAGGGGTGGCCGCGTTACAACGAAGGTTCAGCGTGCGGCTATCGTCTCGTTAACTTGACTACGTGGGAGCAAAGAGTAACGTGTTTGATAGCAGATCTTTTACGTGTGTTGGCTGCCACCAAGCTCTCAGAATACTTGACCGTGCCATCAAAATTATTGATGGTATCCATATAGATCCGAGAGGGCTCGAGAACAGATATTATCACTAATAATTTAAAACCTATCTAGCTTGACCTTTGCGATTACATCGCCTGAAAGAACTAGAAAAGTTACAAAAGAAAAGAACAAAATATGCACTACACGGAAAATCGAAATATTCTTATATGTCGTTTACTTTTCGAAGACTAATGAAATGAGGGTGGTTCACAAATCACTTTTCAGAAGTGAACATAGAGTTAAACTCTAACTTTATATTCAGTGAATATAGAGATAAACACGCTTCTGAAAGTAAAATAGAAATGATTTATATTTATCAATGCTTGTACAAGTACGTTACATTGTACTACAGCGGAGAATTTTGCTATTCATCATAACTTAAAACGTAATGCATCAGATGATTATAAACACTGATTTTTGAAAGAAAAAATGTTAAAATCATTGCTTGTCAGTACACATATTCACTAATCTTCCAATTTAAAAAAACCTCGAACTCAACAAAACGGACAAGACCACATTACGGACGCCACGGACATTACATCTACGCAATTGAATGTGACAGAATGGTCATTGTGAAAACAGGGAGTTAATGATGATATACACCTTATCATAACACATTCATTTTAATGCAAGTATGCCGCTCATCTACTTACATACAGTGTATTGCAACTTACAGTAAAGAGAATATCTGAACCCGTGCAGACCGTGAATGATCTAACATCTTGGCCCACCACTGGAGAAACTTCGAGTCCAACTAAATGTCTGGTCCCGAACAAGCTGTCCACTGCTTCAATAAGAATTTTAGAAATACCCTACTTTCATTAGTTGGATCCATGGTAGCCTCCAATTGATTCTACACGGATACAGAAGCGATCACTTGAAAAAGAGAACACAGGTGCATACGAACCTTCACCATTCTCTTCCTTCTTATTTGTATCTATCCCTACTTAACCTACAAAGGGTTCAAACGTCGGAGAAATTAAAAAAAAAGTGTTACGTTTTTAGTTGATTGCTTAGCGATTCTGGGCGCGTCAACTGCTAAGGACGCTAGTGCTGCAAGTGCAGTGCGTGTTTCAACACGGGAGGGGCGGTGATCTTCCTCCGGTGGATGGTGACAGACCACTCGACAGTGTTGGCTGGGCTATCCGGGACGAGCCGCGTCAATGTCAAGGCTCATCTCTCATCTAGCCACCATGACATTGACGCGGCTCGTCCCGGATGGCCCAGCCAACATAAACTCCGGCCGCGGAAGCCTACGCAACCAGACCACTCGACAACTACCGGGGAATTCCCCCAACCAGGTATCTCCCACCAGCGAGGCATCGACTCAACCGGGGTATTTCGTGTGCGCACAGCACGCAAATACAGAATCCCAAGAAAACCTGACAAATCTTTTGTCCATGTGTTCTCCGAACAACACCTCGCAAATTCCACACCTGTTATTTAACAAACGAGTCATGGGCCATGTACGACCTTCCTACCTCGTTCTTGTTCCCCCCTCTCAGCTTACACACAATGCCCATGCGCAGACACACACAAATTCACACACTGGCAGTACACTACTACGTATGTGCTTAGAGCTTGTCCCGAGTGTGAGAGTGCCTTACTGTCGAAGATACCTGCAGTGGCAAACCCCTTAAGTCATCATTTAGGAGGTTCTCCGATTCAGGTGACAATCTGAATGTCTGGATGATTGAATTAAGGTTTTGGATTCTTAATAAACGTTTTTTCTTGTCCATTGATGTTTGCAGGGGTTTTACATATGTTTCTTTCTGCTGTATTTATTTTATTAAAAAATCTTGAATTGTGTATTAATTATTAATATTTTTGTTATTTCAACAATACTTTTAATATTATAACAATATAATATTAATTAGATACGAACGTTTTCAGTATTATTTTATACCCAAAATAACTTCTTTCGTTTTAATAATTTTAACAAGCAATTCGATGTAGAACATCTGTAGACCATAGGTAATATTTCACAAAAAATATGAGACTGCATTATGGACATCCCTGTGTCCGAGTGGGTAGTATATTTTTTGTTTCCTAGAAAAACGTCGTGGATTTTGATGAACATTCCAACAAAAGGAAACAGTTGTCAACGGTGCTAATTAATTCGTATTTTTTTCTTCTGTTGCGCATGTCCGAAAATTGCTCTAGGAAATGCAATATTTCTACTCGAAGGGAATGCAGGCTTTCTAAAAATATCACGATATATCAGTTATATACAATATTGGGTGAGAAAAATCGTTTTAAAATTACTTTAAAGGATGCAGATTAAAACTTTTGGCGTAGAATATTTTATTTTTTGAAAGAAACATATTTTATAATTTAAATTTAAAATAATAGAATTTCCTTAAATAACTCGTGAAGATAACATTTTAATGTTGAAATTAACTCCTAGGAACGGAATATTAATGAACGTTTTGTGAGATTTTGTGTTTAACATGCTCTTATTAAAGTACTCTAAAACTGTTCAAAAATAGTTCAATACGTTTACGACATAATTATATAAGCTGACAATAGATGTAGTTATTAACTGAGAGACTCTGGAAAGAATGAGCACATTTTATACTAGTTAAAATTAATTTATGTCAACCGAAATATATTTGTTTCGTTTTTTGCTACATCAAACATTTTTCCATTACGTCTTCATTAATTCATCTATTATCTATTATTGAAGTAAACAGTTTTTTCTATTAAAAGTGTCCAATTGTAAGAATAATAAGGTACATATCAGTCGGTTTTGAAATTTAAAACTGTAAGATATTCACCTTTTCATTCTACATTCTGACTGAGGACCGGTTCTGGTACCTTTTTTGTTTAACGATTCTCCTGAATTTATTATTTCAACTTTCACATTTCACCCGTTTGTTGCCCGAAGGTTATCCCAAGATCGCCCCATCATGATAAAAATGTACTATAAATGTATGTGTATATATATATATATATATATATAAATTATTACTACACAATTTGTTATTATTGTTGTTTTTGAATAGGAATTTCAAAGCAACAACAATAACAATATTCGTAAACACAATCTATCTTTCATGAATTCTCTTATTCTCATAACCTAATACTCGCTACCAATCCCTCCCTTTTTGCATGCAAGACCAAATTATGTCGTAATAATTAATTTAGAAATTTTACTATAATACAAAACGTCCAGTTTCCATTCAACCTTCATTTCCAAGGAATTCGGTCCACTCCAATGATGTTTGCGTTCTCCACACATGTAATTATATTTCCTCTCTTATTGTTCATTTATTACCTTAAATTATCACCTTTATGAACTCACAATTCAGTCTAATTCTTCCCGCAACCAAATAGCTATCCCTTTTACATATGACTCACACCGTGTCACAACATCGTCTGCCCCATTTTTTTCATCTCGCGCGCCCTTCATCTGTCTCTCATCCAACTCCTAATTGGTCACACACATTTCATCATATTATCTGTTTATTCTTTAGTTTCTTGCTCGCAACAACTTCTTAATTTATTTTCTGCCCTACGGAATTTGCTCACATGCCCATGTCCTTTCACTGCATTATTTGTTAACATATTATGTACTTTTCCCTCTATCACTTCTGTCCTTTGCTTGTATTCTTTCCAAAATAAATCTCACCTCGGTTCTTTACCCTCATTGTTGTTGACGTCTATATTTAAAGTTACGTAAATGTATTATTCCTATTTAATTATCTTTGAGACAACTCATCAAAACAAATGTAGAATTAACTCAACTCATCACAACATATTAACTCACGAAGTGAACATATTGCGTACAATTCGGAACATCGACAACTTCAAAGATGATTCATGAAATTCCTTGGACTGAATAAATTCAAAATAGAGCAAACATCTACGCAGAGCTCGCTCAATTTCTTGATTATCATCTTATATTTAATCTCATTTTTTTGGCTTTAAAATTCTCTCCTGAATATTTAATACATTTTTTTGAATTGGCAATAGATATCCAAACAGATTCGTATTTATATCGACAAAGTATTCTATTAGTGACAGAATACCACGTAAAATATTTAAAACGAAAGGTATCTATAAATCAACGCTGAAAACGTTTTAATCGGTGTTAATTCAATAAAATGATACCACGTTGATATTAACGAATGTCTATATATTTAAGTAAATTATGTATATATTGTTTACTTGATTACAACTCTGTTGTTTACTTTATTACAAGAACCCAGACTGACGTTTTCGGCCAGCCAATCGCTTTTATTGCCTATTGTATATATACCTTTCAATACTTTGTGTACTGTCGGGAATATATAATTTTTGAAATAAGTTACTCTGATGGCAATAAATCACGTTTAGTTTTTTTTCGAAAATGATATATACGTACAAAAATAGTTAATGTTTTACACACACAATCTCGTGGAAGATTATTAGCCTGTTAAGTTTATTAAATTAATAACGAACATCTAAGTAAAAATCATTCTCCTAATGCTCATGTCTTTCCCTTCCTGACTGACATTACAGTAGCTATGATAAGCTCTTAGATACCCCACTTCAACGCATTCCAGGGAAGATTGAAAAATCGAAGACTAAGCGTGCGTTCAAGAGATAACCAATCTAACTACCTTTAAATCGCTTTGATCGAAAACGTGTTCCCCGTGAAAACGAACGCATTTCGCCAAAGATTGTGATTACTATCGCAACCGTTATCGTGTTTACACACACATCGTCTCATCCCACAAAATCTAATGTTTGTTTTTTTCAACCCATTCTCAGTTAAGCGACCTACGCGTGGAGGCTGTAGCTGTGCAAATGCCAGAGATTCTAGGGCCACTACTATGATACTTCTCCGGTTACGTTTGTGGTTCAGGATCTTACGAGCGTTTCTCGAAAAGAGGCGTAACAACTATTTTAAGATTACAAACTTTCATTTAAACAATTATTCACATTATTATACAATTTAAAGAACAGTTTTTTGTAAAATTTCGGAACATACGCATTAACCAAATACTGCCCAAATTAATGTGACATGAAGACTCATTGTTATCAGGTCCGTGCGCGTAAAATCATTGTTGGAGCTATCTGGTAGCATCTGTTGCAACTTTTATCTCCAATTTGTTGTCATGTTGCTAAATTAAAATACTAGAGCGCATTGGCGCAGAGAAACCATAATAGTTTGCTTAACCCGGTCTCATGCGTGTCTCTCTACGACTTAGCCATTGGTATGCAGCAGATAAGCATGATTTTAGAATACTCAAACCTACGTAAGTCTTGGATGCACCCTGTCCTAAAGCGAAAAATGCTTTAGTAATCTCAGCTAAATCGACATCAAGCAGGAATTTTAAAGCTTCCTTATATATTTAATTTGCGACGTGCACGTCCATTAAAGAAATAAAATTCTCAAAATAGTTATTTTGGCACCAAAGCGTTATAAGGGTTCTAATAATCGCCTAAGATCATTAGAACCAGGTAACGCCCGTGATACAGAGATGATTTCATTTTTTACGTACTTTAATGGTTCAGATTGAGTTATTTTCTAATTAACTAGTTGTTAATTTGCCTCCGTTTGTCTCTTCATATTTCCCTTCCCAAATTCCCTTTCATAATTACCTCCATAAAAGAACATGTAGCATCATTCACCTGTTTCCATATTTCCCTCGTAACCACGACCCTCTCGATTCAGGTAAGTAATGCAGTGTATATCGAACTCAGTATCGAAGGTAATATCAATCAATAACGTATCATTAAAAAGTAAAAAAACGTTCTTTGAGTTGACCAGAAATGTGCGTCCTTAAATAAAGACGTTAAATATTTACAAAAAATGTTTATACCTAAAGAATTTTATATTTTTGGAAGAGTCCAGTTTGGTTGTAGCAACCATAAAGGCCTAGTTAACACACGTACCCGCCGAGATGTTGGCTGTTTTGGAAGTACTATCTTCTATTGTTATGCCTTAATGGTTCGCTTCAATTGTTTCCTCGATGAGCTGTGATGTGTTTTCATGTTTTCGTTATCATTATTTTCGTCTATTACCAATACAATCTCTGAAGAAATCTATGGCCCACTACCCTTCATTTAAATAACACTTCTAGAAATTTGCTTAATTAGATACCGCAATTGGTCTCGTGGCTAGCTCTTGGTTAGCGGTCCCGCTATTCATTACGCGGCATTCAGGTTCGAGCCCCGGTCGAACCAAGACTATAACGAGCGTTTTCCTTGTAATGTCCTAGAATATGTAGCTGTGTGACGATGATAAAATTCACTAGTCAGGTTGAGAAGAAAGGAATTCGGTGTGAGGATGTCTTCGTGCTAACCACATGTACCCCCTTAATCCATGACTGCGAGGCAGGTTAACCTGGGCCCATTCACAGGCTGTCGCGTCAACTACGTACATACAGATAGCTCAATTATTTTTTGTTTTGTAACCGGAAACCCTTAGTGTTTGAAGCACACAAAAACAATGTATAATTCCTTATTTTTTATCCCATATCCCTCATTAGAACCCGTATTTTTTTTCCAACGTTCCCAACCCTCCATTCGTTCGCCCGGAGCCATTTTTTCGTGCCTCCCGAAACGCCGCACGAGGACGGCGCGCGACCGTATCGGTCGGTCACGAGTGCAGGCGTGTGGGGCAGGAGGGAGCGGAGCGGCCTATGACGTCACGCGCCGTCCATTCGATCGGTCGCGCACGGCCTGTTTTTGCCAGGGCCCTCTCCCCGCGACCCACGTCACCCGCTCGCCCCTGCCGCCACAGGCACAGGCCTCGCTGCCCCTGGCTTCCAGCCTAGTGAAGCGACATCGATAAGCAAAATTGAAACATCGATGTTAATAATATGTTTGCCAATAACCATCGGTGTTTTTAAACATCAATGTCTTGAGGGTGGTTCACTTATGTGTTACATTATATTAGATTGATTGATTTTTTCGTGTTTCGGAGAGCGCCAAGTGCTATGGTCAGTAGTTCCTTAATCGTAGTGTATGCTTTTCTCATTGGAGGTGGCAGTGTCCTTCTCCAGTTGGATGGAGAGATTCGGTGCCGGCATGCACGCCCGGTAGCGGGGTTTTCCCTAACCAGGTATCTCCTACACCGCTTCAGTCAGGATAAGCTCTAAGTTCAAGATTGGTCTCCCGAAATGTGTGGTAGTGTAATGGTTGTAAATTTAAGTGTAAGTCAGGGGAAAAGGACAGGTTAGAGAAAAGGAGGGAAAGGTGAAGAGTCATTATTGGCCCGTTTGTTAGGGTACTGCTCCAGCATTCACCTGGTGTTGATTGAAGAAACCTCGGAAAACTACCGATCAGAGCAGCTGGCCGCTGGAATTCTCCTCCAGACAGCCGCTGAATTTGACCTAATGTGACCTAATTTGACCTAAGTGTCGAAAATCCTACCATCTTCGGAACTCGAATCCTTGGATCCCTCAGTCAAAGTCATTATAGTGACATTAGTTGATGCCCTGAGCAATCTCAGTTAGTATTATACTCAATCGCAACAAAATTTAATTTGAGTGGCCGTGTTTATTAATTTATATTTAAGGTTTAGCTGAAAAAGAAGTTAGAAAATAAGAACAATGAACAAAACTAAGCCTAAGCGGCCAAGATCATCTCAAAGATTAGACCTCAGTTCGTCGAAGAAGGATGCTGGAAGAAGGGGGAGGCGCTATTTTCACGGTGCATTCGTTGACCGTTTCTCTTCATGTGCAAAGTACGAGGAAATACGTAGACAATACTAGGAGAGCATGAGATTATGTCGGGTGAGAGAATCTGCTTGGTGAAGATAGTGAAAACAGTCGTGGCAGTGATATCACAAGCTGTTATTTGATATGAGAATTTTTCATTAAAGAAACAACGCAAAATCAAAGACCTAAGGTCATGGAGAACACAATGTAGGTTTTGAAAACACGACTTTAACCAATCTATGTTCAAAACAATCACGTTTCTTTCGAAGAGACGGCTTTTTCAAAAGATCGATATCGCTTTCCCTATTCCAGGCTTGCCAATCCCACCGCTGATGCCGTGGATGGCCTGTTGAAAGTCGGATTCCCCGCTGCTGTCCTAATCGCTAGCCTCCTAACCGCTGCCAAATTGCCGCTGCCGACTCACTCGGTTCCTCCCTTCTCGCTGCCATCTCAACAGCTACCGACTTACCAGTCGCCATTCTACTCCCTGAAGTCCCGCCCGCGGGCACCTTAGCAGCGAGCCCTCTTTAATTTCTTCCATCTTTAATTTTTTCCCACTGCTCCCCCACCATTATTCGCGAAAACGCAGCTCTCCTACTCGATACCATACTACGCGCTACGGACCTTACAAGCAATGCGGTCTTAGGCGCTGCTTCTTTCTCGGTTGCCGTCTCACCCAGTTCCTCATAGCGCATAGCGAGCGTTGGTGCTGTCTCTACAGCAGGGTTGTCCAAACGACGGATCGTGGTGCCATTAATTGAGGCTTGCGATCGTTTATTAGTGAAAAGTGAAAATCCCTTACAACCACGTCGGGCTACACGTGGTGCTTCTAGCGCATGCGCCCCACCGTAGTCAACGTCCCCTATAATGTAAAAATAGGTTCAGTTTAGATTTAAGATTTTTTTGTAATAAATTTAGAAATTAAAAATCATCCCAATATGATTCACTGTGTTATGCGCATGCACAATCTCCCCTACCCCGCTATTTCAGAGCAGCCGAGATCAACAATACGGAGTCACGTGTAGATCGTCCGAGTAATGAATATACACCCAGCAACCAAATTAAAAGTTTTAGTTGTGGCTCTTGATGCCTTGCAAGGTGAACACCCCTGCTCTTCAGTGATTCTGTCCGGGAGGTCTGGTTCGACTCCTGATGATATTAGACTCTCAATACGAACAATATAAATGGTCGAATTCAGCCACTGCCTGGAGGACAATTCTAGCTGTCGGCTCCCGCGAGCGGTAGTTTTCTTTTGTTTTCCGATCAAAGACAGATGAATGCCGGCGCAGTGTCTAACAATCGAGTCACGTACCACGCACGATCTTTTCTTCCACTTCAGTGTATTATCCTCTCCCCTGATTGTGTACACACTTGCGCTTCAGTACCACACATGTCTAGAGACCAGCCGGAAGCTTTGTTTAATAATTGTTTCTTCCACGGCAGTGTTCTGTACCAACAGACACGTAAGGTCGGCGCCAGACTGACATTACAGTACGGAAGGAAAGCCGACAATTCCAGGTAAAAAACATTCACTACGCTAACGGAACTAACAACTATTGCAGTTGTCTGTAAACAATCAATCAATCAATATTAACTATGGCTGCCTTCCTTGTCTGTAGCAAAATTAATGAATATTAAAAACTCGATATAACGTTTTTCTTTAGCGTAATTTCCTAAATATTGAGCAAAAACTGACACAAGGTACGCTATTTCGTCTTTATTTTAACAGTATGCAGCTCGCATTAAATATGGTTACTATTGTAGCTTCCAACCATTATTAAACAGTTAGTTTTACATGACGTTTTGCAAGGCTGAGATGTTTTTGTTTATTGACCAAAATAAGAAGTAACGATTTGGAAATTACTAATTAACTGAAAAGGCCTAAACGTTAGTGGCCTGCAAGCTATTTTAATTTTTGTTGTACCTAACGTCTTCTAATTAACTTATATTTATGTTTGAATAAGAAATTGAATGAAAATTTTTGTTGTGTTTCATTCATTATAGGATAGTTGCATTTTTTACGAAAATTTAATGTTATTCATTAATGGTTTTACTATACTATTCATCCCTTTTTATTCATTTGTTTGTTAATATATTGCGATTTTGTGTCAATAATTAAATTAAATTAAATTCCATGTAGATATTTCTCTCTTCTAATTAGTTTCATTCCATACATCATAAAAATAAATTCAAACATGTTCGACAACTCGCAATGAAATAATTATATTTTTATAATTAGATTTTCTCTTACTTTCGTCATTTTTTATTGTGTGCAAAATAGAAATTTAAGCATATTTTATAACTGCATATAATTGTAATATGGGATTTTTTGATTCGAACACACTATTACTTTTAATTTTCGGTTTTATTGGAGAACGTGACAGAAACACCACAAAATGTAATACATAGCACGTTATAAAGTTGGAATATTTTTTGCTCTCGTCGAGGTCACTGGACAATTAAAACGATGCCTCAGCTCTAATCGTTATTTTGGAGTAGATCGTGATATCACGATTCAATGTTACGTGTTTTTAGACTTCAGTTTTCGCAATGAGGAAATTCACGATTGATTTCGTAACTTCTTCAATGAATAATTGGAGGAAACCAATATAATGTGTCAACGAAACTGTTGCCAATTTTTTGGCGCATTTTCTTTCAAGATTCAAGTAGCTTGCAAGAAAGAACTTTACGAAATGTTCTAAGTTTCTGATACAAAAAAATGTTGAAAAATCCTTAATCTAAAAAACCGCGTATTGCATTTTATCATAGTATTTTGAAATTCGATTTCAGTCCAGGAGTTTGAATTTTTCTAACATATGTTTCTTAACAACAACTTCGTTAATATTGAAATAAAATATAAACATCCTTTTTAGAGATTACATTCTTGTAAGTTCTGGTTGATTTATACTCTCTATCGTAATATCAAAAATCCCAGACGTATTTATGATGCTGTAGATGCAAATGACAGATTAAACAACCGGTTAGCACAAAGCGTTTATTAATTAGATACTGACCCTGGACAGTATCATTACACAATTCGATCTAGCTATCTAGATAGTATGGAAAATCCACCTCCGGCGGGAGTCCAATCCGACCAGGTTTGGTACATCAATTTTTTATAGTGCAGCTTGTACATTTCTATATCGTGACAGGTACGAGCATTTGTGTCGCTTCATGTCTAAATAACACTAGCGCTCCACCTGGTAGGTTCGCGCGTAGCATTTATCACCGAGGTGATGGATCTAGTTAGAGCTCTCAGCGTCTTTAATTACCTCCTCTTTATATTGAATTAAGATTTTTTATTATTGTTCAGAAAAGTGAGTATTCAAGTGCCTACGTATAAAAATCCTTCGTACGTTTTCCTTCCGAGGGGAAGTAAAGCCGGATGTCTCATGTAAAAGATCCTCAAGCCTAAATGATGCCTCTCAGCCAAATTCAAATCGTCTGTTTCATCGCCCAAGAAATACCTTCTTTCTCCGCTAGTTGGTGAAAGGGACGAAGTGAAATTGGCGTGGTCAGACGGAAGAGCGGGCCTGATGGCCTGAGTCTCGCCACGTAAAATTCAATTCAACAATTCAATTCAACGGGAATGACTGTTTAATCTCGATTTCAAGAGAAACTGAGTTAAGCTTAAATCTTATATTTTTCTATTGTATCGACATTTTTTTTTTTTAGTTTACGATATTTTTAAAATTCAACTCGAATATTTCTGTAACAACAAAAAAGACAACTCACAAGCCGGTGTTACGCTTCTACCCAACACTAAGCGGTCTAAGGACTAAGCGGAACTCAGACCCTGCAACGGGACAAGTCTCACCCGCGCGGGCGAGCGCGCATTCAGCTCAACGTCCTTCACCCGGGTGGCGGCTCACGCGTTGACCTCACCCCCACCCTTCCATTCCCCCTCCTCCGCTCCATTCATTCCCCCTCCTACTCGTTCCCCCTCCCCTCCACCGCGACCGCCGCGCCGCCGCCGCCGCCACTTGCCTCGCGTGAAAACCGCTACACGCCCATAGTCCATTCAGTTTAACTGCAGCGCGGGCAACCGATGCGAGAGGCTCTCCCTTGCTGCCCCCACCCCCACCCTCACCCCCACCACTCGCTGCCTGCCAACCCTCTTGACGCCTCCAAGCCAACCCTCTGCGGCTACACCGCGCCGCTGGCGCTCCTATCGGTGTTTTTGAACATTACGCGTGGAGCTGGAGGGAAATTCAGAAAACTGCCGACGAAAAAGTTCTGCATACAAAATGTTGCTTGTCATTGTTGAAATATTGCGATAGGTATATACCACTCTAATACACCATTGATTGATTGCAACTACGTATTACACAAATTCCGTATTTTTATTTTCTAAGTGGTTTATAAACAGCGCGTGGTGTCGTGGTGCGATCACGGGTTCGATCCCATGACGGGGCAAAAAAATTGAACTGTAGATTTCTATTACAAATCATCTCAGGTTCTTTGACTTCTCGCTGCATGCCAACCCTTTTGACACTTCCAAGCTAACGCTCTGCGGCTACATCTCAGATGTTGCTTATCATTATTGAAATATTTAAGTGCTTATGAACCAGACTACATATTACATAAAATTCGTATTATCTTTACCTTCCATGTTTACATTTATTTCTCTCCGTTACGCAGAGAGAGTAATTTCATTCGGTAAAAATGCCAGAGTGTTACTCATTATGTAATAAATAAATAATTCCTTTACCGTTGTAGCTTCAGAACATTTCAGAAAAAGCTTTTTTTTTTTTGAATTATCTAATTTTGTAACAGGATGTATGTCACCTGAACTTACGCAGACTATATGGCACCGGGGTGAATTTACAAGAATCGAAGCGCTGTTGTAGACTCGGAAAGTCATTTGCAAACAGTAATTACTGTGCAATTCTGATGGACGACTGTCGGACTAAAGTTCTAATGGCATAATTTCGGGCGCCATCACAGAAACGCGTTCGATACAAGACTGTTGACAAATGATACGATTCCGTTATTTCAGACATGTTCATGTTCATTTGAGTGCGAAAAGGGAGTTATTTTTTAAAATATTCATATAATATTAACTCATTTCAGCACATCGACTCACTTCAAACATAACATTTTTGATAATGCAGAAAAAGAAAAATACATTTTATGTCAAATCCACTATCACACGCATACCCTGATATGTTCACTTGGTTTATCGCCTGCAGGATTTCCTGTATAAAGGAGTACCATCAAACAATATCAACTTCCAATTCTACACAGAGTCCATATTTTGATACCGTAAATTCGCGGGCGATGAGAAAAACACAAATTGAAATTTGCATCAGCTTTACGCGCAGTTGTTTCGAACGTGCAGATACAGTACACCCACTTACAAGCACACTTATTCTCACAAATATTCTTGAACAGAAAGTTCCTCAAATAAAATGAGAAAATTTGATACTTCAAACTACATGGCACATTGACCTCAGGAACATAAGGTAACATTTCCGTTTTCACAAGCAAGTAAGAAGAATTTTTATTATTTCCATTTACTAAAAATCGTACAATACTAACAATAACAATGGCAAAAATGTTTCAACCTCTCATATTTTATACAAAAAAAGAATGTTGAAATATATTTTATTTCGGGTCGTATTGATCCGAACATTAATAGAAAAGATCGCATTTTAAAAATGCCTGTTGAATCAAGTTTCACTGTATGAAATTACATTACATTTCACTCACGGATATTATGCTGAAAAACTACTCTTCTGGAGGGACGAAAATTCCTGTGTGGATTAACACATAACGTTGACCAGAGTGACAGACTCCCAAATGGCTGGTAGCAACATGTGGAGTGTTGGCGGCGGGAAGTTATCCCCAGCGGAGTGTGGCTTTCAGGTATCCAGAGAGTTGGTGGCGAGTTCATAGCGGCAGTACGTACTACAAATACGCTGAATGAAAAACTATATATAGCATTTTCCCTCCTCGACTGAACGTGACCCCGAACACATTGTTCTATGCGAAATAAATTTATCATATTCCCTCGTCAATAATGCTTTTATGGTTCCTAGTTTCATAACGTCATACGACACTGGCTGAAGTCCGGATGTTTTAAAAGTCTTTTTCCTGTCGTATAGTTTTATTTGACGAATTAGAAATGCCTCCAAAATGATTTTTCCGTAATAAAAAGCTTTTATTTAGTGATTAAATGATAAACTAAACTTTTGAGATCATATTTGAAAACATTCGGGCAGTTGTTTTACTTGATAAACTACTAATAAAATTATTAATATTGATATTATTATTTTTTACAATCTATTTTAACTAATTAATAACTTTCTCTCCAGATGTGCAATTCTCTGAAAATATCAAACATTACATTTTATAAACACATTTTTTCATAACAACAATCTACAACCTAACTTCCAATGCACTATTAGTACGGTGTCTTTTTACATCACGAGAATAGCTGCCTATGTATACGAGGGTGAGTCAAATGAAAACCGTAATTATTTTTTAAATATTATTTTTTGTACACACCTGGTGCAAAACAAGACCACTTTTCGACATAGTTTTCCCCATGCTCAGTGCATATCTTCCAGCGCTTCTGCAGTGCCTGAATTTCCGTAGAAAAACATGTTTTAGGCACACGGTGCAACCATTCTTGCACAGCGTGGCGTACTTCATTATCCGAATGGAACTTCTCACCCTCCATTGCTTCTTTGAGTGGCCCAAACATCTGCATATCGCTCGGGCCAGGATGAAGCAAGTAAAGTGGCATGTGGGAGGCATTCAAATCTCATGTTTGTTATTATTACGACAGCTGCACCAGCCGTGTGTGCAAAAACAAAAAAAGGAGAACAGATAGCGCGAAAAAAATCAAGAAAGGGAAAAGAGATAGAGAGAGGGAGGGAGAGAGGGAAGGAGGGAGAAGGAGAGATAAGGAGGAAGGAGAGAGATGGAGGAAGGGAGAAGAAGAGAGATTGAGGTAGACAAGACAGAAAGTATGTGAGTTCGCAGCAAGTTTCATAAATGCGAAGGTATTAGGTTCTCTTTATGACGGTGGTACTCTCTTACTTAAGTGGCTGGAATGGACGATGACACTAATTGAACAGATATTCCAGAGTCCGTCTCCCGTACTTAGTCGGTTCTGTGATTTTCTTCGATCAATTCCAGACGATTGTCGTAGCAGTAACTCTAACATCAGATTAAGTGACAAGAAATGAGTTCCCTTTCTAAAGACAGAAAAACGTGAGGCTCATCACAAAAGGAAGGTCAAGGAAGAAATAAACACGTATTGAACATAATTAGAACTCGCAAAACTTCGCATCTAGTCGTCCATTCGGAACAAAGGTATTACATTTCGCGCTATTTTTAACATAAGTTACCAGCCTAGGAAATCAAAATGAGAGTTATACTCCATGTCCATGGAGTTTCTTAATGTTTAGTTTTACTATCACAGGACTAAGATCGAACATAAATCGATAAAACCAGAAACTACATCACGATTCATATGTAATCAAATCTCAAACTATTCAATTACCTTTGGCTTGTTTGAAAGAAATAATACTTTAGCAATCATTGTTCCTAAGCAACATTGACTGTTAAGCTTGCAGTCAGTAGACACTAATTTATTTCGTACAGTAAGTAAATTAGTACACTAAAAATATGAACTGGGTTGGTTGCTTATAACAAAAGATTGCTCCAGGTTCACAGATATAGAAACATATGTGAAATAAAAAACGGTTGCCAATAGCCACCGTCTATCAAAACAAAACACTCGCAATAAACTATGAAGCTATGAACAGAGGCATTACAGAGGAAGAAGGCAAATGAACACTCTGATTCAAAATTTTTCTTACATTCTGTTGATAGGTCGATAAATTTATTGGTGTTCACGAGCGTGTGAACTGCTATGGTCGTTTGTTCCGTAAATGCAGTGTAGTGAAATACCGGAATCTGGCGTTGTTCCGTCCCCAGCTAGACCGTGAGATCTGGCACCGAATGACATGTCATCTTGCGAGGGGTTTCCTTCTCCAGGTATCTCCCCCCAACGGGTTACCGCTGCAGACGCGCGACGAGCTCTAAGCTTCAGGCTGGTGTCCCGATGCGAGTAGTGGTGTGACGCATGCACGTGGGTACGTGTAAGAGAGAGGTAGGTGCAAAGATGAGGAAGGAATTATCTCGCAAGGTCTGTGTCCCGTTTGTTGGGGAACTGTCCGGCAATCGTTTGATTTTGATCGACGAAAACACTGATCAATCCGCCAATCGCTGATCAACCCCCCAATCCCTAGAATTCTCAAGTAAACAATTGATGATTTTGATCTAGCTATTTTGGTAATTTGGAAAAAAAACTCCACTAGTGTCGGAATTTGAACTCTTGTTCATCCCGGCTAGAGATGCTGCAGTGAGAACAGTTGTCCTCAGCTAAATATCGGCGTAGGTGTCTCAGGGCACCAACAGAAGTCACTGCAGCCTAGGAGGTTTGAGTTCCGACCAATCCCCTGCCGCTGTCTGGGGAATTAGGCCGCTGGCGACTGGCCGCTCTGGTCGGTGTTTTCCGTGGTTTCTTCGATCAACACCACAGACAAATGACACAACAGTTTGCTAACAAACGCATCACGCGCTATCTTTCCTTCCTCTTCTTTAGCCTTTACTTACAAGTATTTATTACTACTTGCAATACACTACTACACAAGTCGGGAGACTAGTCGGGATCTTAGATAGTGTTCCGGCTGAACGATGCTCTGTTAGTGGGGGATACCTGGTTGAGGAAAATCTCTCTAGTCGTCATGTAAGTCGGCACCAGATCTCACCACTCAAGGGGGGAAAGATCACCGCCACTCCTGATGGGAAAACATGCACTACACTTACGGAACTATTGACCTTAGCAGTTGCCCGCCCGGAAACGCGAAACAATCAATAAACCTGATATACGTCAGCAGGTATCACAAGACCAGGCTATCACAAGACCAGGCTATCACAAGACCAGGCCTCTATCATGTGTCACGCTATTAGCGGCAACGCCTTTCAACACGCGAACACTGGAGCGTTAAAGATTTTAACTCCTCTGCGCAGAAACAAAAAATGCTATTTAAAATCGAACGAAGTGAAAGACGGGTTTCAACGCTTTCGATTTTCTATTCGTTCATCCGCGCATTGTCCGCATCAGTTGCTCTATCACGAGGTCACGACCCCTAATTGATCCCCTGTCGGCCTCTACCGAAATGAGAAGATCGTATCGCCACTGTTATTTTCGCTTCGTTAGACATTGTCACATCACGTGCGTAATGCGATTATTTCACAGGGCATTGGACGCTGAAATAAAGCAAATTTACTTTTTATAATCCTTTCAAAAATTCCCTGTTTTTATAATGATATTACGAATAGATACAATGTATTGAATTGTGATCGTCAATGTATTTATTGGAGTATCATGGGAATTGTTTCCAATTTTAATGTGTCGTGAACTGTAAACATTTATCAGTGATGGGATTTTTAAATGTATTTCTTCTTTAGAAAAAAGCACGGTACGCTTTCAAAAATGAACTAGACATTTCCGTTTCATAATACCCATTTTAAAATTGTTTTGAATTACAATAATATTGCATTAATCTACAATACGACCACAATGCATTGATCCGTACGAATACGAATTTTGCGAGTACAATGCGTTGATCCGTAAACTCTCTGCTTTTTTCAAAACAAAGAGAAAGCGTGTCTTGAAAAATCTAAAAATATTTATTATCTAAAAGTACGGTGAGCCAAACAATGAAATTCTCACTTTCTAGAAATTAATTAAAAGAGACTATCATAAAAAATTTTTGTAATGTCCTTACAGTTTTCCCTTACTACCCTATCATTCACTACTATCTTCAAATACGTCGTATAAAAAGAACCTTTGTGAAAATAATACCATAAGTACTTCAAACAAATTCTTTTTTATTCTCCCCAGGGCCATGAATTTATAATTTCTTGCTTGTTTTAATATCTTTAATATTCTTTTTTTTAAATTTCAAACAAAACAATAATTCCTTCAAATTATACAAAAATTATTCAACGACAAATAAAGCAGCATCCACTTTGATTTCTATACCTCTACAAAGCTCAGAAAACTGTTCTTCTCTTCTAGCAGAAGCACGATAACATTTTGTCACTTAAATAATGCAGCATGTGTCAGCAACAACATACGAGTACACTCAACTCTAAAATTAATAGTGTCGTTTCCTAGGACTCGACTGCATGTATACGGTCACCAGTCTCGACCTACTGACCTAAAACTCCCCGACTGATGTTCAAGATCACGGAAAAACAAGAGTGTCGGAGCGAAAAATGAAAGAGGACCCCCTCTGAGAATATGATGTTCAGTTTGTTTCAAAGAAGCACTGGGCACTAAGCTTTATAACGGTGACATTATGTTATAATGAGTAACCCGGTAACAGACATACTTGAATCAAAGTCTATGTTTCCCACCCGAATTGTTTGTTGGCAAATAGTTGATTTTTTCATAAGTGCGATTTTTTGGTTTTTCTCAACATAAATATGGAAATATTTTTTTGTTTCTTTTGCAGATATGAAAGCACATATTCTTACAACACTGTGTTGAAGTTTTATCAGTAATATATTTGTCATTCCTGAGTTTTATTGCAGCATATGTCCAATATCAATTGTTTATGTTTCGATACACAAACAACCACGTAATAATCTTCCACGGGAAATTATCTCTTACTATTTTGTGAAATACCAAAATTACGATTAATACGATCAGAATTCATTTAAAAAATCATGAAACACACACAAAATAATCGCAACGTTTGTGAAATAAGTGTACATAATTATACAATACGAAGTTTTGATGATGAGATATAATCTAATTGGTATGTAAATGCGCCTTAATAGTATTCAAGTCAGTAAAATACGAAACATTTATTATAATTACTCTAGAAACCTTATAATTCCAGAAAATATATTTTTTATTTCGGGCTAGAGTTTGTATCAAATGCATTAACATGCGTTACTTATGCACTACTTCAAATCAGTATGTTAAAGAAGACATTCTCCATCGTGCACTGTCGACCAATATTTTCTAGAATGTCTTCGATCAGAGATGCAACTACAAATGCAAAAACATTGTCAAGATTCGTGCGTAACCTTTCATTTCAAACGCCATTGGTATGTGCTCCTCAAAACCAATGGAAAGCCAACCACATTTTTTGGGGGCTGTGACTACAGATTATTTCTATTTTATACGTACTTAAATAACTATAAAAACATGATGAACAACTTCGTGAAAATGATCAAACCTCTACAAAGTGATTCCATGAACAATGATTATCATTTAACTTACGTAGTCTATTGCGACATTATTGTTCTTAACTAACTTATAAATTGTTTCATTGTTCAGAGAGTAAAATTTCTATAGAGGTTTGTAGAAACCCTCTATTGGACAACTATGCGTTCATACGCTACGAAGCTGAATTAGTGCTAGCAAGTACTCTAAATTTTCAATTTATTGTTTACAATTCCTCATGAACAATCTTTTCTAATTTATTTTTACACATGTGAATAAAAAGCAACTTCTATAATATTTTCGTGTTAGTGCGTGTTAAGTCTAATATACAATAGTTCTCGTACAGTACGGTGCTTATGTGCTATTTACAAAGCTTACTTTTAAGATTACTTCTTCAATAATCCTTCGAATACATATTTTATTTCATCACGAATTTATATTTTCATCTATTTTATGTAGTAACTTTCTGGTGGTTGAAATTCATTTTTGGGAAATTCTTATTATATTAATTGTTCAATTTGAAGATTTAAAAAATTACTGACTTCAAAGGATTACTTTTCACCCTTAGTGTGTCACAAGGATGTCGTAACTTTCAGTACACGTACGTATTTATGTATATGAATTTCATTAAACACTAAGATTCAAAGATTTTTTTGTATTAACCATTCTTTAAATAAACAACACAAATGACGAATTATGAAAATACTGAATAAAAATATATTTCAAAAGGTATGAAAATATCAGTTTGTAGTATTCATGTGCAGCATATATTCGAATATTACTACAATTTCACAAGTATCACTCAAGTCCTTCATGAATTATTATCATTATAAATATCAATGTTCTGATAATGCAGAACAG